>JAHLSL010000018.1:14925127-14946053 GCA_025920805.1 Petroica traversi | reverse complement strand
CATCCGTGGGGACATCCGTGGGGACATCCATCCGTGGGGACATCCGTGGGGACATCCGTGGGGACATCCGTGGGGACATCCATCCGTGGGGACGTCCGTGGGGACATCCGTGGGGACATCCATCCGTGGGGACATCCGTGGGGACATCCGTGGGGACATCCATCCGTGGGGACATCCGTGGGGACATCCGTGGGGACATCAACCGCGCTCGTTCAGTCTCACCGGGCACACACTCGGGCATTTCAGCTCCTTGCAGTCTGCACTCGCTCATAAACATGTGACAGCAGTTAGCCAAGCGGTTC
The DNA here is from genome assembly GCA_025920805.1 of Petroica traversi. NCBI lineage: Eukaryota > Metazoa > Chordata > Aves > Passeriformes > Petroicidae > Petroica > Petroica traversi. The sequence continues at coordinate 14,945,751 of JAHLSL010000018.1, read as the reverse complement.
ATGTGTAGGAAAAAATTATATGGGGTTTCTGCTCTACTGAAAGCTTCTCCTGATTTGTTTTCTGTAGTTCGCTGGAGACACTGAGGATGTCAGTGGACGACAGATAGAATGACTTGTAAATCTGAGCCTGCAGGAAGGTAGTACAATGAAAATACTTTTTTACATGTTTCCTGCTATTGTGCAGCAAAACTTAACGAAGTTGGTTAGGAATGTATTAATTTTATTTTTATGTGCTTATATTGAATAGTGCCATTAAAGTTGGTGGCATTTCCCATGGTTTAAGGTAGAGGTTTCTGAATTTAGTTTTCTCGTTCTCTCAGCAGCAGCAGTACTGACTCCAGGTGATGTTTGAGGTCTTACTGTTGAGGAGAGATGCTCCTAAACCTCTGTAAATACTTTCAGTCCCCTAAACGAGGAACCTGTACTGCTGTCTTGGCCATCCCCATCACCTCAGCCTCAACTTTGCACCTACCTGAACTGAGTTAGTAGAGCAGTATGCAAAATACAGACTAATAAATGTTGAAAGAGTACTTAAAGTATCATTTACTTGTTCTATAGATGCATTTTATTGTCTTTATTTGAGATTGAATAGTGCCTAGACAGACCTGTAATCTGACCCATTATTTTTTTTTTAAGTTCTCTGCTGTTTATGCTGTTATAAAACAAATGGCACTGCTATTAACTGGAAAATCTGGTCTAGCATACATGATGTGCATTTAGAGTGACAGTTCTGTACCCTGCTCTATATTTAATGGCACCACTCTGAATGTAGCATCTGGTAGAACAAGTTTTCCTTAGGACTTGTAAGTATCTATTTTACTGAAATTAGTAAGGAAACTTGGATATGTATTTAGGTATATTATTAAGCATATTATGAGAAGAAAAAGTTGCTCACTAGAATTTGTGTCAGTAGTTGAAGGAAGTCTGTGGAACTTACTAGGACAGCCTGATGCTGCTGGAGCTGCCTTTGACCTCATTTAAGTTTCTCTAAGTGTATGTTCACAAACAGCCTCTCTTCACAGTCCCTATGCTCTTGGAGCAAGTCCAGGATGACAGTGCCTGCTACAGCAACTGTGCTTTTATTACCCAGGTCAGGTTAGGTAGGTCTACCTGCTATCCTGCCTGAAAGCTGGGACCAGAACTAAATTCAGGCTTCTGCAATTTTTAGCTGACTTTCTTCCCCTCTGCTCAGACAGGCTCCATTCATGTAGTGGCAATTTGTTTCTGTTTCCTCACTAAACCTCTTCCTCTCATTTCTTCTCTAACTCCTGTGGATTGTAAACCACATGCTGGAACACAAATTAACTGGAAATGCTACAATTTTATAAAAATATTTTTAAATCGTAAGCATGTGTTCAGCACATCAGTATCTTCCTCAGTTAGTTTTTAAAGTGCTATCTGAATATCAAACACCAGAGATTCATCAGATATTTAGCATTTGTTTACCAAATTGATCTTAATCCTAAAATACAGTTATCTAAATTACTCTCACTCTGTTTTGTGTGGTCTTGATGTAATAAGGTTCAGAGAAATACTGTTGCTTGCAGGGGGGTTGACATCAACCCTCAAGCATTGAAAACATAAGAGATTGTATCAATAACTGAATGACAGAATAACAGAATATGATTAGTTCAGCTGATACTTAAAAATCACTTTAATTACAAACCTAGTTGATAAATTTTATTAAATATCTTTTAAGACTACTAATGTGTTAGTATCAGATAATACTCAGTTCAGGAAGAATTATCATGTATAGATCAGTAATCAGATGTTAAATATAAGAAAATTTGGGTAAAAATTAGACCTTAGAATAACTGTCCCCAGATGGATAAATTATTATCACACATAAGCACTTTTTGTGAAATCAGTAGTAAGTCTTAATCATATAATCATAGAGTTATGGAATGGTTTGGGTTGGAAGGGACTTTAAAGATCATTCCAAAGCCCCTGCCATGGACAGGGACACCTTCCCCTCAAGCTGGTTATTCAGAGCCCCATCCAACCTTGAACACTTCCAGGAATGGGGAATTCACAGTGCATTATTTTTGATAATCTTAAATTTGAGTATTTTTCTTCCCACTTATCTGAAAATGATCTAAAGGAATTGCTGAAAAATCCACTGCTGGATGGAGGCACTCATACATAATGGTGCAGATCTCTTTATGACTCAGTTATTAAAATTTGCATTTGTAGTGGCCATTAAAAAGTCATTGCTACTTTAAAAAGGGGGGTATGTCTACAAAATATAATTGTTCTTGATAATGACTTTGAAAATAATTTAGATATCAAATGACTAATATGTCAATGAAAGTGACTAATGCTTTTATAGGTACATCTTTCTGCTCTTTTGTGCTGAAGTGGCTTAGTGGCACTTCATTACCATGAGAAGTGTTACTGGGACAGCCCCAGGGAAGGTTGTGAGGTGCTCAGGTTGTTTTAAAATTACACCAGTCGAGGTGGGCCAGTTTACATTTTTTTTTCCAGTTTGAAAATGAAGTGAAAGTAGCATGCAGTGTAGTAGAAGTGCCCAGGTCCCTGGCTGTACCCTTTCTGTTACAGCTGCTGTAGGTGACAGCTTAGAAAAAGCAGATGAAGTCTGGGCTGGGTTCTGAACACCATGTCCTTATCCTGAAAGGAGACACCAAGGGATATGGTATTTCCTTACAAAAAAGTCCTCTTTGAACTCTGATCTGACAGGCTGTCAATATTGACCTCTAACTGTTTTGTTAAGTATTTGTTTGTGAATCATGTTTTCTGAAGGTTTTAGAGAATTCCTTTTTTCTCCTCCATTAACTCTAAATTCAAGAAAGCATCCTCCTTCAGGAAAATACAAGCTCATCAGCAATTCAGATGTTAAAATTCAGATGAGTTGCTATGGCTATGAGGTAGAAAAATGTAAATGTTTTTGAAAGCCATGTAGTTTCTGTTGTCCATTAAAATAAAGTGGAAGTTTCACTTAATTTGAAGGGGCAGAGAGGGTGACTTTTCAAATATACCTAATATCTATATATCCACACACAAACTTATTGAGTGGCTTCTTATATTCTGTAAACAAATTTTGATTTAGATGTAACTTTCTAGACAAAAAAGAGAGACTACATGCTTTGATGTCAGGCAACCTCATGCATGCTTTATCATGGGCATCTGATGAAGGAAGTGCTTTCCTGTAGCACCTGTTTCACAGGTGAGAAATTCTGCTTCATGCAGGGGATAATGAACTGTATATTTTTAAGGTTTATCAGGGTTCCCATCTGTTAGAATTTCATGTTCAGATCTGTGGGAACTGGTTTAGGGTTTCTTAGTGCTTCCTAGTTGATTTTTTAAGCTATAATAGCTATAATGTTAAACCAGATAACCTGATTAATCTGTCAGAATTTGAAATGTGTTCTAAAAATTGTCTACATTATAAGAAATTTCTGTTGCAATAAACATTTGTTCCTTTAAATGTTCTGCAATTAATGCTAGAGGGCTTCATTTTAATGTGCCAAGAAATATGAACGCAAAAATAGCTATGGAATTTGATGGCTCAGTCACATGGGCTAAAGCAGTCAAGTTTGATTCCAAATATCCTAAATATTCATGTATGAGGGTGTTCATATATGATGGAATTGATTATGGTAATGTTTAGCAGATTTTGATAGTCCATCTTTACCTATTTTTTTAGAAGAAAATACACGCTGTCTGTACTGTATTAAGAGACAGGGCAATTGTAGATACTGTTAATATTTTTCATGCAAGTTCTTTGGCTTCAAGGTTACAGACAACGCTGACCAAGTTAAGGCTCATTATGTTTTTAAAATGTTTAATAGATAAAAGCAAAGCATGGGAACAAACGTTATCACAGCTATTTAAAAGCCCACAGCAGAACTGTTGCCTGAGATTAGGTCTGGTACCAGAACAGCTGAATGGAGGAAGCTGTATCTTCTGCTGCACTTGCACAGAGGTCACTCCTGTGCCTGGGGTAAAGGTCCTGCCCCCTCCAGGACACACAGATGTCCTGTGAATGCTCAGTTACTCCGGGATGTTCTGAATGCAGTTGGTTTATTGCATGAGCTCAGGTTAACCCTGAACAGCACAGGCTGCAGTTCTGAGGTGTGAGGGCTGTGCTGGATGAAGTGTCACCTGCTGTGATGTTGCAATTAGACCTGATAAATTTTGGCTCAGATAAGCCATGAACTAGCATATGCTCATGCTACTGGTGCTAGTCAGAAAGATATATCAGAAGTTTTGAGAAGTTTGTGTAAAGTCTGAAAGGGTTAATTAAGAAAAAAGTTATTTTGAAATTGAGACAATTTGTGAGAGCCTTGCTCTCACATTCTTTCACAGTATGTAGAATTCAAAGAACAAACCATTCCAAAATACTTCTGAACAGCTGCAAGAAGAATTTAACTTTGTTACTGAAGAAGATCTTAAAAATGCTTCCAGCTGTTGTAGTGGTAAAACTTCTGTTTATAGGGACATACCACATACAGTATTTCAGGAATTTGGTTTTTCAGATAATGTTTGTTTTAAACTTTTATGTGATAAGTTGTGTTACCTTTAATCTCTGACTTTTTAATATTTTCTGAATCCATCTTTCCTGTTCTTTTATATGTTTATGTAGCAGAGAATTTTGTTCATTATCAACCTAAGTGCCAAGTTAGATCTATCTGTACTTTCAACACTTTTGGATTCACTCTAATTAGAAGCATATTAGATGTATTAGTTAACAGTACAAATTATGTGATAAAAATCCAGTAAGAATTTTTATTACAGCTTCCAAAATTTTATTTATAGATATTAGATACATATCTAGATCCTGTGATCCCTTGAACAAAATCAACAATTTTTCTCTCAACTTCAATGTTCGCAAAGTGAAGCTCTAGGTAAAAACTTTAAAATGTAGTTAAAGCCCAACATTTTGATTAGATATACTGCATCTAGCATGCTGATTTTTGTAGACTGCAATACTTCACATTCTTGATCGACGGGCTTGTATATTCTGTGAAACATTATGATAAATTCAGCTCACACTGAGCTGCCACAATTTATCATGAGATGGAGCTCTGAGGCAGAGCAAGAGTCAGCAGTATGGACTCGTTTCCTTTTAGATGTTTCTGGTTTGGGAAAAATTCTAGGTTCCCCAAAGTGTGAACTCTTCAGCTACATTTAGAAATTTCCTAAGGAACCTGACATCCTCTGAAATACTTTTGCAGTTGAAATTCTGGGAATTTTTATTTTCAGGAAGCCAACTGGTATGAGCTTCTGTCTTTTCCTTCATTAAAGAGTCTTCTAGCCCCTCTTTCAGTTAGTCATTTCAAAAATTGGATCTCATGATGAAATATCTATCACACCCCTAGAAGAGTTGTCCTAATACTTAGATAGCACAATGCTTTATTTCTGCCATGCACATCCAGTTTAAATTTATCAAGAGTCAGCTTCCTGGACTCTTTTGTGGCGTGCCCATATCTGCTAGTTCAGGATCCCCTACTAGATATGTTCTTCTTGTGCAGAGGCTGATAGGCTGTTGGTGGCACTCTGTGTTTATGGAGTTAAATTGACTTTCTTCACTCAGTCTCTAGAATGCAAGTTTTCTTCTAAATTTTTTCTCGCAACTCTTTCTGAAGCTTTCCCATTCATTAAACTAATAAATTAGGGATTATTTTTTTGGTAATAAATATTTTCATACTGCTCTGTCTTTATGGCAAGATTAGCTATGAATGGGTTTTAAACTCTTTCATGCAAAGGATGGGTGTATTCTGAGAGTTATTATTTTTGAGGTCCATTTTTATGGAGATTTTTTATAGTTTCCTGCCAGTGTTTATGCTTTTCTTGATAGTTGCAGATGAAGCCAGAAAAAGTGGTGTGGGTTCCCAAATCATACAGAGAACATAAATTGAAATAAAAACTGTGATGGTTGATATAGACAACTGACACATAGACTGATAGTTTGAGGTATCTACTATCTCAATTCTCAAACCCTTTGTAGCATGGTGGCTTTGAAAAAAATCCTTTCCTGACTAATTATGCAGTTGTTATCTTTATAGACATTATAAAATTATTTTATACCTTTCTTGTAAACATATGTGTTCACATGAGAGCTGACCTGTCAGTGGCAGTTGTGCACAAAGCTATTCATCACATGCTTATTTGAAGAGCTGTGGATTAAAAAATTCTAGTAAATCCAAAGAAATTTGTAATTGCATGAGCAGATGTCAGAAGCAGCTGATTCACCTATTCATCTGCAGAATATCTTACGAGTAAACTGCTAGGTAAAAAGGGAGTTGAAAGGTATCAGTAGGTGGCAGAAAAACACTACTATTGTAGCTTTACCTGTATAACCAGAACCTGACATCTCTGCCTTTATAATATTTTAAAGTCTTGATCTTTCTCTGTACTGAGCTCCAGACCCCTTTACAAGATTTCTGTTTCCATGTTTTCAGTTATAACAACCTTTCCCTCTAGTGCTGTATTAGTGCTCTCCTGATAGTTGAAATCTGTCATCAGAGTGAACTTTCCAGATGCTTTGATGTGAAGCAGAGAGCTTCTCTTTCCATGAGAAGGGAAGTTTGAGGGGTGTTGAAATGAGGGTGTTCATAACACTGAGAACTCTTCAACTGATATTGAAGTTGCTCTAGGATACTGCAACTATAATTTGGAATAGTTATTTTGCTCTTCTGTGGGTTTTTTTTGCTAGAGGTCATTTCTGTATCAGTTTCAAAAAGTGACCTCTGAGCTTAGGACTCTATTCTACTTCTCTGAGGCTAGAAGAGTGTTTCCCAAGATAATTTGTCACAGGACATGTCCTCCTGGGAAAAATCCACTACTGTTCTTGTCTAGTGTTGGTGTCCTTTTCCAGAACTTAGCAAGCAGAATCCTTTGAGGAAGATACAAATAATTAAAATTTCTTTCTGTTTCATGTGATATAATATGAATCAAATGGATTTAATACCTTAAACATCATCTCTACTCTGCATTAAAATGGTTTTATATAATACAGACCTGTGAGCAAAACAACATTAATTGTAGTGCATTTCATGTGACTATATCACAAGTTTTACTTGGGTACACCTTGAATTAGACAATTATTTCCTGATGCCTTGAAGCACGTAATATTATTTTCCTCTGTAGTCAGGCTTTGAAGCTACCAATCAAAGTAATTTGTCTGTTCTAGTTTGTAGGATACCAAAAGAAATAGTTCTTCAAAGAGCATGTATTTCTAAAGGAAATGTAAAGAACAATTTCCAAATAAAATAAATAACTTGTGGTTTAACAATGGAGGAAAAAGGGTTTTAGTAATGAACTGTATTAAAAGTACTCAATGTGCCACAAGAGTTATTGAATGTTGGTCCCAACTTAAAGAAGTTCTTTTTGCATTCAGTAAAAAAAAAGCAGAATTTGTGAATTTTACAGAACATTCTGAGTTGGAAGGGACCCACAAGGATCGAGTCCCACTCTCTGACTGACAATTTAATACTGTAATTGACAACTTGCTAGTAGTGACTGTGGAAGCTGAACCAGTAAAATACAATTTTTATCATAATTCCTTTCGATGTTTTTTAAAGCACCCGTGCTTTTGGGAATGTCTGTTTTAGAAGTAAGTCTTTAATTCAATAAATATTTGCACATCTTTACTTCTGTGCCTAGGAAAGTATCCAGCATATGCACTGCTCAGCAGAGCTGAATACACATCTATTATACCACAAAATTGTATTGAAAAGTAACTGCATCAAGTCTAGGAAAGTCCTCTGCTTTCTGCATTTAATCAGATTCGCTTAGTAGAAGGTGAAAGAAATCTCATGATAGATGCTACTGACTAATTTGCATTAAGAGATATTTCTTCCCTACTTCCATCAGTATTTGGCTTAAATCCTGAATGATTTCATTAGCTATGTAAGGGCTTAATCTCTTGAAAATCCTGCTAAGCTCTTGCCCTCATTGAAAGCTGTGATAATTTGTTCTAGTTAATTTTGAATTAAATATATAGCCTTTCAGTTCTACTTAATCTTCCTTGCTTTTATTTATTTATTTTTAAATAATGGCAAGATGAATAAGAACACCATTATTATTTTATTATTTTGCATCCCTCCACTGTTTGGTCTTAGAATCTTTTAAACAGTCTGTCAATAAAGTCACTGCAATTGTAAGTGAGGTAAAATTAAATACTTATGGAAGTTGATGCCTTTAATCCTGTTTTTTCAACATACAGTAGTATTTGAGACAGCTGTGATTTTTACTGTAATTATTCTTTTGACATATGAAAGACTTAGATTTATTCAGAGTTGTCCTGCACCTCTTTTTCCAAAGGAAAGAGAACAATTTGTAAAATGTTGCAGAACAGCTGCTTTAAATCTGTTTTGTATTACTGCAAGTATGTAAGGAGCCTAAATAGCATTTTTACTCTCTTTTCTATTGGAAAGTACACATAATTTCTGTTACCCATTTTGTGTTGATATAGGAGGGAAAATGGCATTTGTACTAACTAGAAAAATTCTTTTGGAGTCTCTTATTGGGGCTGAATTGTAAGGGGGTATGTTATAATCAGTTTGATACTTTTTTATCCCATCCAGAATACTGACTGCTTTGTCAACGGGGAGAATTTAAGAATGTGAAGATAGAATGGTTTCCTGTTAAAAATAAACCAAGGCATGTACTAACATCAAGTATAAATAGGAATCTATAAACAGACATGACTTAGGGAAACAAACAAAACAGGCAGTTTTTTCCAAGAGAAAGTGGCAATGGAAGTGCTTCCAAGCCAGTTTTGTGTTCTCACAGTCTGGTTGGTGGAGGAAGTGGAAAAAATCTTGATGGTCTCTCGTAGGTGTAGCGCTGCATGCTTGCTACCTACAAACCAACTAGTTCTTTCAAGTCTGAGGATAATTAACAAGAAATTCCCAAAAAAGACTTAAAACACTTACTGTGTAGAGGGAGGTCCCTTTAGAGCACGTAACTTAAACTCAGCTATAGAAGTCTGAAGAGGATTTTCCTGCCAGTTACAGAACCTGTTTCCCAGTAGGACCTTATCCAATTTTCACATTTGTCATTCAGCAGCCTTTTGGATGCCACACACCCACTCCTTTTTCTGTCAGTGCAGATAGTCTTCAAGGTATTCATAATCTCTGCTAAAAGGGTATGGAACATCCAAGTCCTTGGAGATTGTCCTTACTGCACCACAGCAAACAGGAGCTGAGATAAGATATGAGCACTGAGATGGGATGCAAGGTCAGAAGCATAGAACTGCTCTTCAAAATACAGGCACTTTCCCTGGAAACTCAGGCTCTGTGCTATTTCTGAAGAATTTCTCCACCTCTGGAGATCCGCAGCAATCCTATCTGGAGAGTCATCCACCCTCCTACAAAATGGTGTTCTTAAAACAAACAAAATAAATAGAGAACTCTTCTCCAAGGAACACCTTTGAAGGGTGGTTGGAGAGGGTAAAGCAGAACACCCTTTGGCAAAATCTTTCATGACATTGTGTTGCCAACAGGCAGATTGACAATCTGTGTTTCACTTCTGCATGGAGTCTCATTAATAAATCTGTAGGTTAAACTTGAAGGGAGGGCAAGTGTTAAAGTACCCAATCTGGTGAGCTCAGGTATTGAAACGTCCACAGGGTAACCATGCAAACAATAATTTTCAATTACTTCTATTCAATTTTATGTGTTAATTTTCTAAAAATTTCTAAGCAATGCTTCACATTTGTTTTCTTAAATATGATAAAGATACCTAGATAGCTGAAGATGCATAGAAAAATGTGTTCAAGGAGAAAATAATCATCCAGTTACACATCATTTGGTTTCAGTTTTTTTTCCTTTTTTTTTTTTTTGAATGTTCAGTAGTAAATGCTTTCCTTTGTCAGAATGCATATCTTGTTTATTGAAGTTACAGAAATTTCTTATATTACATTTAATTCCAGGAAAGAGCAAACGGTCTAATGTAAGCTTCACAATTGTACTTGTGCTCTAACTTCTAAAATATCACTGAGATGGGACTAAAAATAAATGTATTTTGTTATTGCTGCTTTACTTGGTGTTCTGAAAAATTGCTGTTGACAACCTTTTCATACAAGGTGACCAACTGGGTACTTACACTCACTCAGATAAGGCCTTATCTACTCACAAGACGTTTGTTCCTGTGAACATTCAGAATGCAGAGTTAATAAATTATTAAAGGAGGATGCTACATTACTTTCTGGCTTATATATATTTTAACCACAGTATTACAGTTGCAAAAAGTTTTTATTTCTGGTGATGTGTCAGTCACTAAAATGTTGGCTTTAAATTTTATATTTTAAGCTAAATTTGCAATGCTGGAAGACCATAAATATCTTCACATTTAAAGTAACTAATGAACCTGGGTCATGGGAAGCAGAGATAAGGCGTTTCTTGTTATGTACAAACACAAAAATAGCTTCAGACTTGCAATTTCAGATCTGAAGCTGCGACTTCTGAAATGTTGAAAAGCGTTTGGCAGTCCTTGTAGCTGTTAGGAGACTCATAAATGTCATGGGTAATTCCTATTTTGTAATTACATTGAAAAAAATATAAAAAGTTGAAATTTCAAGGCCACAGTCTAGACAGACTTGACTTTTGCTGCTTTAAGAGTAAGGACAAAACTTTCCAGATCAAAGTATGCATCTAATCTGCATGCTATCATTATATTAGAGCATTGCCTTTGTTCCTTACTGGGACTGAGCACAGCTTGCTCTCCCTCTGGCTCTAGCTATTGCAAAAAGGTTTTCACAATCTGTGGTTTATTCCTAAATAGATGGGTAAAAGCTAAGAGGCCTCACAATTTCATTTTATAACTTCAGATAAATTTAATTTTAAGCAAGCTTATTAATTTTTGGTATTCAAGCCATAATTACAGCCTTATTACAAATATGAAATGTGCACAGTGCTAGGAAGAAACATAACTTCTTCTAGTAAGCAGCACTTATCAGAAGTTCAAAACAATCAAAAATATTTGTGCTAGGATGCATCATGTGATTCTATGGTGCCTGCAGCATGACTGAGCCTTCACAGCTATTGTAAATAACACAAGTGCTTGTAGTTCTTGACAAGAGGCTATTCCCACATCTCCTAAATGGTTTCTGGTATTAGAAATCTGAGATTGCCAGTTATAATGGTTGCTTTTTTATGTGAGAACAAAATGAATTCAGCCACTGGCTCTTGAACTACTCAAGTTCTTTTGTTCTTTATTTCTTTGTTACAGCTGTGTACTAGACTCATTGTTGAAGTGTACAATATTTAGCATATGCTGTGGCTGCAATTAGTCTTAAAGCCCCTTCCTGCATAATTTCCTTCCTATTTTTTTTCAATTGTGAAGTCTGAGTGTTCCTGAAGCTTGTGATATGTCACAGAAAACAAGGCGAGAGGGAGAGAACTCCTTACAGCTTCAGCCCATGCACGGGCAGGACATTTTATATATTTTAAAAAAACATAATACAAAGCATAATACACACTGGAGCCTTCTTACTCAAAACTAGTTTTATTTTAAAAAATAAGTTGAATGCATAGCACTCACAAAGATTCCATTGTTTTGGACATTTTGCATTTAGAAGCACCATTCTTATTTATGCCATAAAAAACACATTTTGGTTCTAATAGTAAGAACAGTGTATTTTTAATGTACACTGATAAAGCCCTTTTAAATAATAAAGATTGAAACTGTTCAGTGTACATTTTCTCTGTAGTCATGATGCAGCTGTAGTGTCAGAAGAAAACTCAGACTAAGTAATAAATTAAAAATAAACAGCATGTAGTGGATCTTTTTACAATTGACCTAATGCCTTAAAATAGTCAAATAAAAAACACCCTACTAAATGTAAATCCGTGGTATTAACTAACTGAATTAGCCCCCCACCCATTATAATTCCAGTGTTAAGTATTAGTTAAATTTTTATATATCGAATGCCTATGGGATAAATTTACTAATACCCCCAAAAAGAAAAGCCTATACTGCTGTGTCACAAAGAAAGATGACAAGTTAGCTGATGTAAAGATTTTACAGAAAAAAAACTGCTACAGGCATCTGCTGTCATTTCAAGTCATGGTCTATTACAAGACTGTACATTCATAGCATCAGAGGTAGTTAGAGCACTGAGGACTTGGATACAGCATTGCAACAAAATGAAACCAGCAGAAAGAAGTCCATTTCCCTCTAAAATGGGTAACAGTGCTGAGTAAAAAGCATGGCATCTTATGAGGTGGAAAGTCTCTACTTAACACTACTCTCAGACACAGGGAAATATTCATTAAGAGATGAAGAAAGGAGAGGAAAAAAAAACCAAACCAACTTGCATTTTAGTAAGGAATTGACCACACTATGACTATTTCAAAGATGATTCTCTAGGATAAAAAAGAGGGCCATCTTTTCCATTCACCCTCCTATTCTTCTTGACTTGCACATCTATGCTACAAAAGCCCACAACAAAAATTGGTATTTAAAGACAAAACAAGAGAAACAGGATTTCTTCTCCTCCACAATAAATAGGTTTTTGTAGCATGTTATAATTTAGGCCCAGAAAGAATGAACACAGCTGTCATCCCTCCATTCTGAACAATATTGTGATGAAGCCTTCAACTTCATATTGAGACTATAACTTAATTGCCCCTGCTTTCAAAACAGTTTCTGCAGAATTCACAATAATTCAGTGTCATTTGATGGTACACAATTTTAAGTGCTGCCACTAAGACAGGTGATAAGATGGTAAAAGAACAAATGGAACGACCAAAAAATGCCTTAAGCCCATATACTATAAAGATATTTTAAAGTAGTAAGAATCCTGTCATTCATACCACTTCCTCCCGTATTCTACCACAGGAGAAAGTCTGGTATCTTATTGTATATAGAAAAAACAACAAAAAAAAGCCCCAACAAACACACAAAAAACCCCCAAAACCATCTCCATTAATATCTCCACCATAGTTTTCATCCAAGAGGGTGATGAGTGAAGCTTTCTTCCCTCAGACTACTCCACAGGAGATAGGGTAATTCCATAAGCTTATGTAATTAGCACCTTACTTATGATGAAGCAGTTCACGCTGCAAAATATTTTTGATCCACCCATTCGGAAGAGCAAATCTCTATATCTTCTTCTAGAACTCCCAAATGGTAGAAGAAAACATTGCCCCTTTATTACCTGAGAATTTCCCTCCACTATAAGGCTGAAAGAACTGGATTTCTATCAGCATTTAACTGTACTTTTTCCGTAGGGATGATATTGTCAGTACAACTGGAGGATGCTTTCTGTTCGTTAATAATTTGTGTGTTTGTGTGTATGTACACAGAGGAATCACAGCCACTCTAGTAGTTCTGGTACAGTACAAGTTCAGCTGAAACATTCTCTTTTCTTCAGTTATCACACTGCTGGGCAGTAGTTCACACCTACGTTCTGTGAACTCTAACTTATCCCTTTGGTACTGTGCATAGATTCCCTGAAGAAAAGCCACTCCACTTGCTATAGACTCTTCCCTCTCTGCCCTCCTTCCCCGAGTTATACCCAATTAGTGTACAAACCAGCAGCACAGAGTAATGAGTAGAAAAGTCCCTGAGTTAGTATGAAAGAGTTACTTTAAACACAAAAAAAGATAGGGAGGATAAAAGAGGCAAAAATATATTGTCTGTCCTGCAAGGTATAAAACTTAAAAAAGTAACCAAAATACCAGTTAATTCACATGTGTTAGCCTAAAGCAAGTAACCAACACAAGTGGTGAAAAAGGGGCAAGAGTATGGAGTTAGCCACATGAGATTTGTTTCTTCCTGTGATCTCCATGTACCTGTACAAGTCTGGCATTCAGTGGATTCTTAAGTTTCTGTATGTATAAAGTAAGTGTTAATACTGTACGGTGGGATGACATAAATGTCTTAAAAATAATACTGCATATCTCCTTCATTAAAAGGTAAGTCTGTAGTTAGTCCACAGCTGTTTTTCTTTTGAGTAGTATTTCAGACGCACATTAGAAGCTGGATATTCTGAGTGTCAGAGTAAGAACTTATCCCCAAGCATACAGATTCTTTTTCAGAGGATAGTTTGCATGCTAATTTTTTGCAGTCTGTTATTTGAGCTGTGGTAGCGGTTGCCAATCCGGTTGCTTTTTTTGCTGGGAAGACACCTTTTTTTATTCAATTTTTTGCCCTCAAACTTTTCTGAGGTTTAACAAAAAAAACGAAACAATTTTCCACACAACTCTCCATCCCAAACAAGCAAGCACGAAACTGTTTTGCACTTATCACCTCTCAAAGCAGGGAGTAATACAGGAATATCGTCCATTCACTTGGTATGTCCGGTTGTAGGAGACACTTATACAGGGCTTCACTTCCAGTGGCACAGCCAGTGACATGGCAGTGCCAGTCTGGACGTGGCCTCGAGCCTGAGCACTGGTCTGTAAGGCAGCAGGGCAAGTCTGGAGTGGGTAAGAGGCTGTGTGAGAGGATGATAATATCTGCTGGCAGCTCTGCTGCTGTGACGCTGGGTGGTGGTACTGCAAGGAAGACTGATGAGCCTGCAGATACTGCGGCACGTGCTGCTGAGCATTGGCCTGCTGGGCACTTGGGGCTGGGGGCTGAAACACAGCATGCTGGGCAGACTGAGCCTGTTGGCCTTTCTGCTTGTTTGCTTCCTTCACGTCGTTATCATGCGCACTAAAACAAATTGAAAAGACAAAATGCATCAAAATACATACTAATGTAATTGAATTTTTTCTGAGTTAATGTTTAAGAGCACTCTAAAAAATGGTGCAAATACCTGACAGCTTCCAAAGCTTTAAAAGAAAAATAGTTTTAGCTACCCTTTACAATCACCTAAGGCTTCACAATTTGGTAGGGTACAGTCTCTCTTTTCGGCATTTCATTTCATTGCATAGCAATAAAATCACAGATAAAAGCCAAGAACTATACATGTACTACAGCAGGATCTAGAATTACAGTGCAATAAAGTTTGCTGCTGTACTTTATTAGCCCAACAAACTGCCAGATTACCAGGACTTGCTGCTTCTACCTTATTTAAATTAAATAGAGCACAACGTTTCCAAAGACAAGATACCAGAAAGGTTTGTAATATCTCCATGACAGTATTTAAAGATTGTATGCATAGTCATATTGGATCCTGTCCTGGAGAGCAGAAGCACTTCTTTTTTCCTTCTTCATCCCTTTTTTCTAGCCTATCCAGTACAGCCCACCGGACTTCCCTTTGATTTACAATTGTCTAACATGTATCTAGACACACACTCAATTCTCTGCCAAGGTTAAGCAGATGCCACGTACACATTTCATCCCTAACTTTTTGATGGTCCCCTCCCTGTGTTGCAGAGCAATACTGAAAACACTTCTGCAACAGCCCTTGCATGTTTTAGGTACCACACTTTTCATTATACACATTAGTGAAGCCAACAGAGGCCATCAAGGGTGATAATGTCACATTTCTAAGGCTGATGTGGTTCTTCCAGATACAGCTGTGCTTCTGTTGATCACAACTATGTTAGACTTGAGTAAGAGCAAATTTCTGTAGAGAGAAAGCAGATTGTGTAACATGCTTTCCCAGGAAGGTTCACTTGGCATTCATTGGCATTTTTATCTCGTGTCAGCTGTAGTGCAAAAATGGATACAGCAAAAATAGATCCAAACTCCTGGTCATTTCCTCCCACCAAAGCTGGTCACGCAAATAGTCTGCATGTTTGATCCATCATCTTTTTGGAGCATGCCTTGAACTTCCAAGGCATACAGTCTTCCCTATAAAAGCTCCTATGCCTTTGGTACTCTTCACTATCTCTTTGCTCTCTGAGCAGACTAGAGAGATTGGGAACAAGCTACTGAAGATGCTCAAAGCATCCCAGATGTTCACTGGAAATGCAAGGCAGATGTTTATTTGTTGAAAGAACAGGAAAGATTAGATCTGATAAAGTTTTCTCTTTTGGAAAGAGCCAAAACAGTTACTGCCTAACTATATATCTACCAAACTTATGTGTTCCCTGATACCTAAGTATTTTTAGAACAGAGAAAAGGCAATTTATAAAGAAATATAATTGCACTGTTGGCAGCAATTAAGCGTAACAAGAGATGCAGAAATGGGCTTTAAAAAAGCTACTGGTGTTAACTCACATTAAGAGTCGCTCAATACAGGGCACCAGGAAGTCCCAGGAATAGGCAGTGAGGTGATGCAGCCGCGTAGGCCACGTGGGTGAGAGTCGCAAGATAATCCTTGAAGAAGCTACACAAGCAGTAGCAACTAAAGAAGGGGCATAATTTAAAAATTCATGATCTAGAAGGAAGGAATGAGAAAAAGATTCATTTAGGTTCAACACTGTCTGTCAAGACAACAAAGAAGCCATTATCTGAAATCTGTAACTCACCTTGCAATGATACTTCCAGAAAGTAATCGGCATATTTTGCCATATATAACTTAGTCTTCTCTAAGCAAACCATTGGCCAGCCATCATGAAGATCAGTCTCATGGACAGCAATAGAAAGATAATAGTCGATGAAATGAGCAGCAGTTGGGAGGCACAAATTCCACTGAAATGTTTCTAGCAACAATAACTCCATATGAAGCAAATTCTGTTTTGTTAGTACCAAATTCATGTTAGTCATACAACCCAAGCTGTTCAACTGTTCAAGTTTGGGAACACTGTCTTCCTTTTCTTCAAATTTACCTTCAGGTGAACAGAAAGAGGAGGGGAAAAAAAGGTTCAGCACAAATGAACTATTAAATGGATTGTAGCTAATGTCTTGTTAGTCATATTTCAATTCTACTATGTCAAACAAGCTTGAGGCTTTCCTGCAGATGCAAAGCTCAAATGGACTATGTCATGAGAGACAAAAAGGGGTATGCACTAAAATGGGCTAAATTTTGGCAGATAATGTCAAACATTGGGTAGGATATTGTGCAGTGCCATGTTTCCTGTTGGTTTTCCTATGCTGGCACACAGAAGCCAGCTGCCAAGAGCAGAATATTAGGACATCATTGCCACTGCACATGCAAATTTTTGTCACCAAATTATTGTATAATGTGTCCCCATCATCAATGAAATACCACTTTGATGTGACTTGGCAAACCCACCACAAGAGCATTTGGTTTTAATCACCCTCCCGCCCCCACACACCCTTTTTGTGTCTAAAACTCATTAGAGCATAGCCAGAGCTCCAGCCAACCTGGCTGCTTTTAATGCCTGCTATGGTAGGTGCAGTTTTATATTAGAGATCTGGCAAACAAGTGGATTTCAGCAACCTGCATCTGAAAACCCCCTCTGCCACATACAGTGTTTCAACCTTCCTTGGACTTTTAACTTGTCAGGCCTGTATGTTTTTAGCCTAAAGCAAAATTGTGTATATAGAAAACCCATTAATAAGAGAAACAAGTGTCACATTTCCATACAGTTTGCCATATGGTTGTGCTATTTCAATTTCATTGCAAATTCTTTCCATCTTACACTCCCTGTTCAGGACTACATGATAGGTTGTAAATGCACATTCTTTGAGTTATGCAGGACTGAACATACGTGAACATTTACTTTTTTCAACAGAGGAGGTACTTATATAGGACTTAATCCAATACCAGTGCCAGTCTGTTAGTTTTTGTTTCCCTTACCCCAGTAATTACAGAAATAAAAACTTCAGGAGTCACATAATAATTTTTCTTATTACTTCTTTAACCTTATCAGATATATCACAGTGTCGTAACTTATTACAACACTGATTAAACTGCTTGTTTAAGCCACACAGGGCAAAAGTTTAAAACAGCATTTTAGTTCTCTCTGAACCAACCCATACACTGCATCTCAGAAGAATGAGTACTCCAGGCTTTCAGATCTCTACTTGCAGCTTGCCATGAAAGATGTCAGAAGTTCGTTTAAAACAACAAAAAATTCTCTTCAGAACATGAATTTAATTTGAAAATCCGGCATTAGTTCAAAGCCAATCCATTTTCCTAAATGGATTACAGTGGTTTCTGAGGCAACGTTTTCATACTCAGCACGACATCCTTTGCCAAGAGAAGATTACTGGCTGGTGGCAACTAGTCAAAGTCTACCCTCAGAGGAATCTGAAATAACCCTTTTCTGGTTTAAATGCTCTGCTGAACAGCTGTACCGGTGGACATGGGATGCAGTGAAAAGATAAAAACTGTCCAACACCACAGCACTCAAGTTTTGTAGCAAAGAGGGCCCAGAGCCCTTATTGGAGAACATGAGAATAGATTCAGAGAAACAGATCAGCAGAAACTGAACCAACAGTTAGTTCTGCTGCCAAGACCAGTTTCTCTAAAAACTGCCAGCAGGTTTCCCAGCAAACTGCACCCGTTTTTTTTTTCTGGAATATTGAAAAGGGGTCCTCAAATGTTGAAAGATGGATACACCCCACAAGAATCTAACTGAGGTCAATATAAGCAGCACTGTTCATAATGAGTGTTTGTAATCAATTCTGTCTTCAGAGTACTGGGTATTCACCAATGTATTTTACCTGTATTACATGTTATATGTGACAACACAGGATTTATGTTAGCCTTAGCTTGCCTAAATAACATCGCCATTTACAAAATCTGGAGTATTTTAGAATAACACAGCACCATCAGCAGAATGCAGTGCAGTCTACACATGGTTCAATTTCTTTATCACAGATATGCAAATTTCTCATTTTCAGCACAGGACCTACCTATTTTGAGACACCCCTAGAAAGAGTCTTTCTGTTCCTACAACACAGGTCCTAAACTTCACATAAGAATAATTTGTTTACAAGAACAAACATTAGTTTTTTAATCACAGATGGTTTTTTTCTACCCTCAGTTTCATCAGGTGCCAACAGAAATCAATGTAAGTATAAAGAAATGTTCTACCAATTGGGCCAGACTGATAGGTACTTTGTTTAAGCCACTTTGAAGAAGTTTGGTGTCACGTACTTACTTGCTAAAAGTAAACAGGACAGAGCAACCACATGGAGCTGCTGCGTGGATATGTCATAGCGGTCCATGAAGAGGTCCAGCAGATACACAGCCAGGTGTCGTGCAGCAGGGCAGAGTCTGAACCTGTTACTCACAATGGCAATCAGGTCTGCAAAGTATCTTCTCAGGTGTAACTGGGGAGACTGGCCTTTGTAAGAGGGCAGCTTCAGCTCCTATATGGACAGCAGCAGGTAATTTTATTAAAAACAATTTAGTTTGAAGTAGTATCAGATTAATCAGCTGATATTTTAATATTTATAATGGAAGTTTCAAAGGATTTCTCCCTTCTTCCTTCTGTTCCCATCATTTCAGAATCACTTTTCAGAGAACAAAATCTATTTGTTGTATTATAGAACAACTAACAAATACTTTGTTTCTGCACAACACTAACAACTTAAAATGTAACATCTTTCATTTGGGTAATCAGCCAGAGTGGCTTCAGCTTTTACCCTGTCTGTTGTATCACCTCTGCTGCAAAGGCTGTACAGCAAGGGCATGCAAGTATCCCTTAGCTGCTTCAATGCAAAGTTCAATAGTTTAACTCAACCCCTCTCTTGCTACAGCTCAATCTGGAGACTTTGTACTTAAGTGTTAGTGTGTTCTAGAGCTGCCAAATCCCCTGCCGTTGTCTCCAAGAAAAGACCACTAACAGCCAGCTGAACCTTAGCAAGAGGAATGGGGTATGCATGAACTAACATTCACTTCATGTGCCTATTAAAACACTGACCCGATCTGATCGATATCGCACTGACACTGATTACAGTGTGCTCTAAGGCAGTTAAGCTCACACGGTCTCAGATTTGGGGGGAGGACTTCTCAAAACAAAGTCCTAGGAACACCACATTTGAGAAAAGTCTGTGCCACGATTTATTTCGAATACAAAATTTCGACTGGTGGGAAAAAACCCCCTCCAGGCTCCTGCCTAGTAGCCAGTACCGCCTCTTGTATGCAGCAGAACAGCAGTGCTGTCCTCTGTTATCATGAATAAATTTATGAGATAGACTACACGCACACGCTGTGTTTAAGGATTTTGAGTACATTCCCAGCGAAAATTAACTTGATTAACTTAACTTAATGACATCAAGTTGAAATGGAGTCCCACACTTTTTTCAAAGTTTTAATGCAAATTCAAAGTTTTGAAACATGCTCTTGAAGTAAAAAAAACCCCTCACATACAAACTTCCCACCTACTAAGCTTTATAGTTCACCTTTCACAGCACTAATTTACCTTTAGCAAAGAAAACTTTGGTAGCAAGTAAATGATCCTGTCCTTCCCTTACTTCCCTCTATCACTGAAAAAGAGTAATCCGCTCATCGAGTATCAGCAGGCAACAAAAGCACGTTTCTAGTAGGTTCAGTCACTGTAAACTGATTTTCAGGCCGGACATTAAGAGGGGCTTTATGAAAATAGTCCCGAAGAATAACTCCGAGTCAGTCGAAGCAACTTCTGAGCAATTGCCTAAACCCTCTACTAGTCTTAATGTATCCGGCTTTTCTTACACTGGGTTTTGTTTGGTTGGTCGGGCTTTTTTTGTTCCAAAATCACAATGCTTTCTGCCGAGTTTAAACCCGGACCCACGCAAACGTCCCAAGAGCGGCAGCGGGCGCACCGTGAGCCCTTCCCGTGTTGAGAGCAGCGGGAGCACAGCCCGGCCGCTCGGATCAGCTGTCACGGCCGCGGACAGACCCACCGAGAGAAGCCACGGCG
>JAHLSL010000018.1:14895135-14924727 GCA_025920805.1 Petroica traversi | reverse complement strand
GGCCCGGGCGGCCCCGCCGGGACCCTCAGCGGGGAAGGGCCGGGCGGGGGAAGGGGCAGCGGGACAGCGGCTGGAATACAGTGCTCGTGGGCCCCTATGAGCTACCGAGAGCATCGTTTGTTTGGGGGCTTCTTCTTGAGGGTTTTTTTTGTTTGTTTGTTTTTGTTTGTTTGCTTTTTGTTTAATTTTGTTTTATTTTTTCCTCTTCTTTGCCTCCCCTCATTTCCCCCGCTCTTTGCCGCTGTGAGCACTCAGCACGGAGCGGCGGCAGCGCCTCGCTGAGCTCCTGCCCTGCGGGCGCATTGTCCCGCTAGCGGAGCTGAGAGGCTCCGGGGTGGGATTGATTTGTTTCCCAGCTGGTTTAACCCTGGAGAAGGTTTGCAGGGGCACCTCCTCCCTTTCCCCACCAGAGCGAGGGGCTCCGTGTGCTGGCAGCTGCTGAGCCATTGCTCCTACTCGTGCCCTGGTTTAGCCGGAGGTGCCCTGCACCTGCTCGGAGTTCGCAGAGCCTCTTTCTCCACTCCCCGGTACCACCCCGCTACAGACACCTTACCAAATAAAACCTAGTGCTTCGTAGTGCTTCACGGATTTGAATTTATAACTATTGAAACAACTAGTTAATGAGAATATAAAATGTGGTACAACAGGTGATGGAAAGTGACGGAGAAGAAATGCTTTGCGTGCAATTTTTGTTGAGGGAGTATATTTAATTTTTTTGTTTCTACCTTTGCTCAGGCATGAATTTTTTCCTTTTAATTAAGAAAATAGAAACCAGCTTTTTCACATAACCAGTTTAATGACTCTCTAATAGGAACTAAAAAGCATGTTCCTGTGTGGCTAATGGGTAATCCTATAGACCAGAGTGGTTCCTCTCATCTGAGGAGGTGTGCTCATAGGTAGAAGGTTTTGTTTTTGAGGACACATTTTTGGACAGTTTCCATTTATGACAGATGTTATAAAATGCTGCATAGTTTTCTGAAGGAAAAAAGCAAGAAAAGGGATTTTTTTGTGCATAATTGCACAAACGTTTTAAATATTTAGATTAGCTCTCTGACATCTACGGACTACTGACAAATCATCCTGATCCGATGGCTTTTTGTCTCATTTCTGTATGCTATTTTAAAGGCAAGTGCATGCTCAAGCTAATTTTTATATTTACAGAGATACTGTTTTTAATTTGTTTATTTTTGAAGAAAGGTAATACCAAACTGTATGTTTCAAGGATAAGTCTCAAAAACAGGTTCCAAATGGAGACACTGTCTTTTACAACATCTTTATTACCTTCAAAATTGTGTTGCCTGCATGAAGAGAAGGCTAATAAACACCAACATGCTAAAACCTGTTAAAATGGGCCCAAACAGGGAAGTGATGTTCCTTGTCTTATCGGCATTAGCAGTGCTGCCTTCCCCTAGAGCTTTTAAACTCTGTGGATTAGTCTGATGCTGAGCTGTTAAACAGGAAAAAAATGCTGATACTTGGTGCCTTATTTCTAAGATTATGCTTGATTGACTTGGATAGGAAACACCATCCTCATAAGGCAATGTTCTCTGAGAACTGTTTAATTTATATATAACTGAGAAAAACAATGATGTTATTTTTACTTGCTTCGAAGTGGAGTGAGCTGTGGAACTCCCTATTTCAGATAATTTTTCTCATTACAATCTATGGTAATTGAGTTGTTTATCTTGTGAACAGTTACATCTGTCTGCCTTTCACGAAATGAAAACACAGGTTTGGAAAGAGCTTCCTCATCCTGCCCAAGGCTAGGATTGCTCCTGGCATGCATTTTTCTAACCTTGGAGACATTTAGAAAATAGTTCTATTGAAAAAGCCAGAGCACTTAAGTACAGCCGGGTTATCTGCAGGAAGCTTGCATCCTATCAGCTGTTAACAATCAGCCATTGGAATCATCTCCTCAGGGAAGTGGTGGATTCCCCAGCGTTGGACACCGTTAAGATTCAGTGGGATAGGGTGCTGGGATGTCTTGTTTTTGCCAAGAAAGTTTGGATGGGATAATGCTGGAGCTCCCCTTCCAACCTGGTATTCTATGATCTCAGTTTATGCCTTAGCCCCAACTGGAAAATTTTAGAACTGAGGCTGATTGTTTTCAGAGTTCAGAGTTTGCAAGATCACAGTTTTGGGAATGGGAGCAGCACCACTGTAATGAGAGAGGTTAATAAGCTTCTTTGCACACCTCATAATCAACCCTAAGTGTACTAACCAGTGGAGGTTTTTTAGCCAGTCCTGATTTCATCTACATTTAATGCTCAAGGCTGTGTACAGTGCTTTATGTATTCCTACCTTAGTTCCCTGTAAGTGCAGATGGAACAAAAACAACTCAGTGAGCCCTTAGAATAAACAGAGGATATTAAACATGACTTTCAGTGGCAGTAGTTACATTTTCTTAGCAAGAGACTGAAAGCATGAAGTATGTGAAGTATATAGAACCTGAGAAAACAGCAGAATTAAATGTTATGGAACCATTTTAAAATTGCTGTCCTCTTTCTGTAAATGACCCTGGATCACCTAAACAAATATGTGTGTCTCAGAGGGGGAATGAAATTGGCTGTGAGAGCTGCTGTCTGTGCTTTGAAAAGGTGCCAAGTAGCAAGAAATACCGTTATTCTTGGAACTCACCAAGAAAAATTATTACCCTGAACTACATCCAAAATAGGCTAGAATGTAACCTGTGAAATCTGGGCTAAAATCCCTGTAACATTTTTGTAGAATCTTCTAAAGAGGATGCTGCAGAAGTCTTACAATTTATGGACCTGTAATAGTCCTAACACAATTTGAGACATGGTGGGTGAGCTGGCTTCTCTTTGTAGTTACTGGGAGGTTAGATCTCTATCTCAGGAGTTGATGCATGTATTTATGCATTTAAGCTGCTTTTTCCTCCCCTAATTTTCTTCTGGTGGTTCTTCTTGGCCCGTGGAAAAAGAAATGTTACTTTTAAAATACAAATTAAGAACTTAGAAGTAACTGCCAAGTACAGCAAGTGCTCCGATCCTGCAAACCACATTAGAACCTGTTTACTCTTCCTAGTATAAAAGGATCTGCCTCTGGTGTACTGTTCTTAGTTTTAATGGTACATCAGCCACAGAGAACAAGTTTCTAAAGACTGACACTGTTCTATTTCTATGCCCCTTGTCATAAGATACAGCTCTGAAGTTTGTCTTGACTGGCAGAATGAGAATAATCAACACACAATCAGCACTCAGGGTGGAAGTTAATTCTGGGGTGACAGCACTGAAAGAAATATTTAAATAATGCCTCAATTGCTATGTTAATTGTGGGTTTTGTTTATTGGTTCTTGCTTTTGTTTTGTTGCTCCTTGGTCATTCTCATCTGAATAAAGACATGGCAATTCCTTAAAAGGAATTTTTGAAGGATTTCGTTTTTGGGATGAAAATATAAGAGAATCTCAGTTTTGTAGAACTGAGAATTATAAAAAAAAAAAAAGTCCAAACTTAGTTCCTGAGCTTCTCAGGGCTGAGAAAATTAGCTCTGCTTTTGTTCCGTCCTGCTTGATCTTATTTTCAAACAAAGGCTACATCTGATGACATTCATAGCAGTAATATTTCAAGGGCATTTAATTAAAGGGAGTGAATCACCCTGAAGACAGGACTGTAATTGCTCACAGAGCTCTTTTGCAGCATGGTGGTAGATGAAATGTGCCGTGTTGGTAAAAAGTCTTAACACTTCAGAAGGATTAATGAAGGAAGTCTCCTACAGAAAATACTCCAGGGTTGTATTTGAAAATCCTGTATTGAATGCTGAAGGTACTCTGTGGGTAAGATTTTCAAAGTTGTCTGGGGATTGAATTCCCAAAGCAGCTACTGAAATGTGATTAATAGATTTGATCTAAGCTGGTAAATAAGCTTTGGAACTGTTGACTTCAGTTGTTAATATGGCTATTAAGACAGAAAACATCTGAGAAAGCTCAAGCCTGAGCAATACATGCTTTTCATGAAGCATTTTAATGAACAATTTGGCTTTAAGTATTTTCCCATCTTCTGGGAAACTATTATAAAAATGTGCACCCATGAATGTTTTATTTGGCATTAGGATAAATGTATATGTTTTTGATAATGTGTTGGATGAAGGAAACATTTATATAAATGGAAGAGTGTTGGTGGATATAATTTGTATTGGGGGTTGTTGTTTTCTGTAAATCTCACTCATGGCTGTCAGTAACTAAAAAGATGGGAGGAATTTTGCATCTAAAGCAAATAAACTTCCTGCTTGGAGGGCTTCAGCTTATTTGACTGGAATTTAGTAAAGGTTATTTGTCGTGCAGTTAGGTATGGAGGGAGAGCAGTTAGGAATATGCTGTTGTTCCCATCAAATGTTTTGTTTTACTTATCCACAAAATTTAAGTAGGGCAAAGTGGTCTGTTCCTTTTAATTTCAAGTTTAAGGTCCATCACAGAATTATTATTTTCTTTAAATATAATATCTAGGGCTGCCAAATTAGGAGCCATCCCAGGCAGAGTCCCACAAAGTTAATGCTCTTGTCTGCTAGGGGTGGCCCTGGAGGAAAGCTACCTGACCATGTGGGACAGGGACACTTATCTTTGTGGTACTTCTTGTTCATGTGCTTGACTACTTGTGTTCCATCTCATAGCAGCACAAGTGGAAAATTTCACACTTCAGTTTCTTGCTAATGAACAGCCAATTGCTACTAGTGAGAGTAACTGGGATTATTGTCATCCCTTCAGAGGACTTGGCTAACTTGTTTCATCTGTTGGGATTTACATGTGCAGACCTAGGGCAGAGAGGCGAAGAGTGCTGCACTTGTTTTTAGGTTAGGGAAGGCTACTCCAAAGTCATTCTGGAGCTGTGTCTTCACTGGGCTGAACAAGATCATTCAGCTTCTCTTCAAAGAGAAGATGCTCCAGTCTCTAACCATCTTGGTGGCCTTCTGGTGGATTTGTTCCAGATTGTCAATGTCTATGTTGTACTGAGGGGAGGAGGTTGTCCCAAAGCTGGGTGAAGTATCCTAGATACGGTTCAAGAAGTGATAAGTAAATGGTAAAAATAACTTTTGTTATGGCTCTCTTAACACAGGCCAAATGCTGTCAGCCTTCTTCAGTGCCAGGGCATATTGTTGACTCTTGCCGCTGTAGGAGCCGTCAGCTTCCCTGCAGTGCTGGCTGGTTTGTGTTGTGCTCCCTCCAGGATGATTGCCAGGCTCACAGCATGGTTTACTCTGTAAAAAAACCTGGCCAAATATGAAGAATGGTAAATTTCAGCAGATTTGGGACGGGATAAATCTTGCCAAATCCCACAGGGTTTATGTGTGTTCAAAGTGTTGGGCTCCTTGATCCATTATTCAGAAGTACTGCACCTTGATCTGTTGTGTTGTTAGGGATGAGCTTGTGTTTGGGGTTGCAGTAAGTAGGAACAGTGATTCCCAGCGTGATGGTAGATCACAATGAGGTTTCAGATCTCGTTCTGCATCACTGTCCAATGCATGTGGCCAGTTCTGCTTCTCACAGCCAGAGCCAGAGGCTCCTAATGTAATTTAGCATCTCACTATGCTGAAAGAATTTGAGATTTTTATATGTTTGGGGCACATTTTATTGTCAGGCACATGGTCACGTGTTGAAGGAGCTGATTAAGAATATCATATCTAGATAGTGTGGATATACCTTTCCCAAGGTTTATGGACAAGCAGACATTCCCTTCTGCTTCCTAATATCCTCATGCTATCTAGTGTGTAATCATCTAGTCACAACACATTTAGTCAAGACATGTTTTAATTGACATGAGTCAGAACTCTTTATTTTCACTCATTGCATTGTCTCATTACATTAAAAAGGCAGGAACATACCTCCATTTGGATATTGCTAAAAGCACTGTGATAACGGGTTTGACAGGTATGTTAAATGATCAATCCAGTTGAAAGGATCTTGGATGGAAGGGTAAAATGAACCTAAAATGTTTGGTTTCATGGCTTGTTGCTAATAGTACTCCCATCTGAAATTGTGACCCCCATTTTAATTAGATTCTCTGTTTGGGATGTGTTTGATGAACACATGCAGAAAAGCAATGCCTTTAACAAGTAGTTAATGACCTGTGGGAGGAAGGGCTCAGAAGAAAGTGTTTTTTCTGTTGAAATTAGTCAGCACTGACTGGTTCCCTGACAATAACAGGCAGCATTAAGATTGCTCTCCTCCTAGAGCAGAATCTATCCCCACCACTGCTGTGTAGGAGATGACAGGAACTAGTAAGGGAGGCATTGCTCATTTGGCACTTTTAACAGCATCAGAGTTGAGGAAGAAGTGCTGTCAAGAGTCAGTGTACATATGTGGCTTCTATTTAGTTGCTTTGCACATTGCTGTGATCATGTGGAAAATTTCAAAGGAACTCATACATTCATTTTCCTGTCCCATTCAGAATTTGAAGGACAGTATGTAAGAACCATCTCTTTTGTGCTCCTTGCAAAATGGTGTCATGTTTGCTTAGCATTTTGAATGCAAAACATTGCATATGAAAAAATGATATAAATCTCAGAGTGAAATTAGAGATATCAATATGGTAAATAAACAATATCTGTGAAACACTCATATCTTAAATTTGTACAAGATTCTTTTTGGCAAGAAAACAAACTAGCACTTCATGTTTCTCTTCTCACTAATGGCCTCAGTCTTATGAAATGCCAGCTTGTGTTTTTCTTTAAGTGGTGGTCCAACAATTTCAAAACAGATGGTAAACGTCAATCTTTGTGTTTGAATCATTACTTTGCTTAGTATGTGACTGTGATTACAGTAGGTATTGCTTATAAGAAATAAGCTGATTGATACTGCTGGGTGTTTGTTTTGTGGATGTTTGTTACAATTTGTAAATTACTCTGCTTGAAAATGCCTATAGAATTCTTTGGAGTTTGCCATTTGAAACTACATCTGCACTTTGTAATTTACCATGTTACTTAGCTGTAAGAGCCAAGTGGTATTATTGTTGGTTGTTTTTTGTAAATAAACATCAGAATGTAATTGAACTGAGTTCTGAGCCTCATTTAAAGGTTTCATGAATATAAACAGTGCCTTTTAAAGTTATCCTAAGCATGAGTTAGTGTGTTTACTGCGCAAAACTGGCTTTTTGTGCCTACATGATTTTGTAGGGAGCAAGAGTTCTGCAGAGGGAGCAGAGAAATGCACCTGAGCAATGCTGGTGTGAATCTGTGATTGCAGATGATTGGGATGGGGGCATATGGTGGGAAGGAGCTGGAGAAGAGCAGAAACAGGTGATTAATAGGATTAACCATGAACTGGTAAATCCTTAGGGACTGATATTCAAATAAATGCTCAGATGCTGATATTGTGCTTGGTTGAGGTCACCATGGAAAAGCTGGTGGTTCAAACAGCTTCAGATATTCACTGTTAGATCAACATGTCTATTAGATCACGGGGCTAAATGTGGAGAGAAAAAAAGTCACACCAGACTGACTTTTCCATCCTTTAGGCTTTACTGCCTAATGATGTTTAAGGTTTCAGATAAGCACTTCCATGGTGATAAACTAGAAGTGAAATTAAAAAACCCACCCACATTACTTATGAAAATCAGTGGTATAATGCTGCAGACATGGAGTCACAGATGCTAGAACCAAATTGGGTAGGGGTTTAACAAAACATTAAGTTCAACTTTTGGGCTTGTACGAGTAGTTTAAAAATGTGCTGCTGCAGAAACCCAAAACTTTGATCTGGCATTAAGTTTCTCTGATAGTTCAGCTTTGTTTAAAACACTTATTGGGTTATTCTCATGCTCTTTATGTCAACTGTTGTCTGTTAGAGCTACACTTACATTATACAAGAACAGGAATCACCTGTCCTCTGATAGCCCTGAAAGCTCATGTAAAATTATAAAGCCAGTATAAGCTCTGTAATTTATATTCTTACTATTTCTGTCACATCTAAATGTGATCTGTGTCAATCCTTCTACTGTTCAAAATTCTGCTGCTGACTGATCCAGCAGCCTTAGATCTGTCATAGTGCCCATGGAAGGCTGGTCTTAGCTATGGGTAAGAACATTTGTATCTGGGAATTTGAGTTTCTCTTCCTTTTCTGTAAAGGCTGTTAGTTAGCTGTGGCCCAAGTAACTGAGGGACACTTTGTGCTGTGCAATCACTGGATGCAAACAATCCCTCAAGGCATGCTCATCTAAATACTAAATTGAACTCAAATTAATAACATGAGGTGGCAGAGTACATGAGACAGAGCAACTATTAATGTAGTACTGGAAGCAAAAAGACAGTGAAGGCTTAGATTTATTTTTTTTACCGTCAATGGAGGAGGTTGAAAACTGAAATTATTTTAAAAAGATAAAATTACATCCTTATTGATCAGTTTTGTGGATCTATAATATGGATTGACTGAATTAAAAGAAAAAACACAGGAGAAGTAATAAAAGAATCTACTGGGCTTGCTTCTAAGTTCAGATTAGGTCATACTGAATATTATTTCATGGCCTTTCTCTAGTGGTTTGTGAGTATTTTCCAAAGCCAAAATATACATTTTTGACTGATGAATGGTCTGCAGTTAAATGAGGGCGAGCAGTGAAATACTCTTGAGGTTGCAGAACACAAAGTGGATTGACAGAGCTCTTCAGCATAGCTACAACATCCCCCCCCACAACAGGACAAACATTATTTCACTGTCCTCATTCCATTTGACTGGGATTTTGTGTTTCTCATGAAACTACTGAGGTCATAATGTAAAAGTTAATAATGGCAACATACATTTCACTTCTTAAGACATACTTTAGGCAGAAAAAATGAAGGAGCAAGTGAGCAAGATATGATCAGAAAAATCTCTACAAAGTAGAAAAAGTGGATATATGGATGTAGGGGAAGTTGAAAACAGATGCAGTGCATGCATCTGTTTTCAACCATTTTCAATTTTGGATTATTTGCAACACAAATCTATATAACTGTATCGAGATTAATTTTCTAGTGTCATGGAATCATCTTTCATTTATTTATTATTTATCATTTATTTATTTATTAACTTTCATTTATTTGTATCAGGAGGAGCTAAATGAGCTTAGCAGCATTGTAGAGGAATGCAGCATTTGTCTTGCCTTCCTGTTTTTAGGTTCTTTCTGAATCAGACAGCCAGGGTTTTCCTATGAACACCTAAACTACTTAACTAAGAGCCTGGTATGGAGAGAAAATGTCAATTTGGAAAATGAAGTTTAACATGGGCTATTTTTCACATCATTTAGAAAGAGTTCTCAGGAGTAAAATTCCAGGGTAATTACTCATGCCTGGCAAGAGCCTGCCCTGGAAGCATTGCTTAACTTTGACCTGCTTCCAACCAGCTGGGAGACAGCCAGGTTGCTCAGTGGAATTGATAAAACATTCAAAGGCTGTATTAGCATAATTTAAACATGTCATAAGCATATCATCACCAAGGTTTAATTGAGGGCTACTCATAATCTAGATTTTAAAATCTGATTCTAGTTAGTGCAATAGTTCAGTTCTGTTCCTACTGAAGTCACTTGAAGTTTTGATACTGAGAAAGTTTTTTCTTAAGTTGCCAGACCTGTACAGTATTTACTGAATAATTTATTACTTTCAGTGCCACATACAGCAGAAACAGTTCTGGTACCATTCCTGTTCCTAGTTCTAGGAATAGCTGTAACCTGAGTCTATCTCTCTCTCTCACACAGAGTCTATTAACCTGGGATATTAATGATATAATTGAGGAAAATAAATTCCTTAAGGAACTGGAGGTTGAATAATTGTGTATACATGCCATTTAAAAGGTTTAGAGACTACATGTACTGCCAGATCACTAAGGGTGTCCCACCTGACACAGAAAGGGCACCTAGTTAGAAACCCTAAGAATGCTATTTGTGTTAGTGTGGCTGTGGCTTTAATGCATTCTCCATCCTCAGTATGATCCCAGATAATCACAGTAACTTCCTGCAGGCTTCTTGCAATATGAATCAAATGGATTTCGGAGAATATTGGTGCTACTTGGAGGATCAGTATTTAGAAAAAGCATATGATTTCTACTTGTGAAACCCTGGCTGAGAGTGATGAAGGCTCTGGGCTGAAATATGCTGAACTTGCCAGGGCCGTTTTCCTGATAATGTAATGTTTCAGTTTATGGAGCTGTCAAATCTAGCACTGCCACTTCCTTTCTAATTCTCAAATAGTATCTAAAGATGTTGTTCTTTCAGTATTATTCACACAATGTCCTGGTTTAAACAGGAGATGGAAACAATTTACTAAAAACAACAAACTCCCTTTATCCATTGCTGCAGCTTTATTCCTACTAGCAGAGCCTTTTGAGGTGTATATCTGGAATTAGTCCCGTTCACATATTTTAAAAGAAGGTATTGAGTGTTGTTTGCAAAAGTTGCTGGGTAAATGAATATGTACATGTATTAGTTTCCAATTACTTTAGTAATTGGACTTTAGGAATGAGAATAAGGAGAGAGCAGCAAAAGCAGGCAGCTTTTACTTCACAGTAATTTGATGCAGACCCACAATTTTTTGTATGCTTCTTAGGGATTTAAACTCTAAGATTCAGTTTGGAGTTACTGAACAGGAAGCTATGACAGGTTACGTGTTCTTTTTAGGTTCTTGGTAATGCAGTGGGATTTAAAACTGATTGCCCCAGTGTAAATGAAAAGCCAGGTGGCTTCTATGTGCTGTGGACAAAAACTTAGCCAGGTGGATGCTGCGAGGAAGCCTGTCAGATTTGTTTGTACCTCACTTAAAACAGGGTTATGATACACACAGTGTTATTGTAAAAGAAACAGAAATGATTAAGTGTTCACAAGTTGAAAGTAATTTCAACTCTGAGAATGCATGGGAGTGTCTTAGTTTCAGGATCATCTTCATATATAAGTGAATTGGTAGATTCTTGAATTTCCTGTCATTCTAGCTACAGAACCATCCTTACATTTGTGGATATCTTGTGTGTGCCATTGGGATTAGTCACTTCAGCTAAAGAGCACTGGAGAATTTTCTGGCTTTTTTATGAATTTGTCTACTAGGTGGCTGTGCACAAAAGTTTGATTTTGCTAGATAATGAATCATGTATTGGTTTGAAAAAGGCTGGTATGATGTTTGGCTCCAGAATCGATATCCTATCCTATTTATGTGGGAAAGTCTCCCACAATGCTTAGATTGGTTGGGATCTAGCAAAGGGCTATGGTGAGAAACTAGTGCTGATAGTAAAGCCTCAGGTTTGGAGCTATGCAGCCTGTGACCAAGTAGCTGCACTCCAGATAGATTGGCACAGCCTAGGCAGGCACAGTGCAAGGCACTGGTCTTGGGCTTGTGTCAGCTCTGGCTTCCAGATCTGTACATTTTTTTCTGTTCTCTTCACCAAGGATCCAGCTCAGTTCCCCTGAAATGCAATGGCAAAATCCTTTGCAACTCCCTTGGGTGCCTTGCTGATTTGAACTGCACAGTTCATTGGTAACAGTAAGTGACAAGCTGGTGGCTTAGAGCTCCACTGATTGTGTGTGACTGCAGAGCACAGGCAAATGTATTTATGTGTGTATGTGTGTGAAATTGGGCATCCAGACTATGAAATGCTGTCATTTGGCAACAGAGCAATCAGACAAAGAGCTTTTGTTGCTATCTCTTCTCTCCAGGAGCTTGTTGTGATCAATATGTAGTCACTTCGAGAAAGAAGCAAGAGATCTAATAGTCCTAATTTATTATTTTTTTAATATATGTGCACACATGTGTATATTTTTTTTTTTCATTAGAAATACTTGGATATCTTTTTCAGACCATAATTAAAGCGATTGGTTGATACAAAAAAGTCAGCGAACACGGATAATATAATTTTGTTTATTCGCATAACAGTTCTCCTTTAAGTGATTTTCCCTTTGTTCAGACAAGAATGCTGTAGGGGAAAGGCATGAATGTGTGGAAAAAGAAATAGCCCATCAAGCATCATCATTCTTACTTAGTATATTGAAATCTTCAGCCTCGGGATTTAAGGAGCTGGGGGCCAGCAGGGCTGGGTGCAGCAGCAGAGCCCGTGCTCAGCTCCTGGGTAGGGTTGTGTCAGTGCCACCCGATGCCTTCTACAGCCTGGTAGTTTGTACCAGCTCAGTGAGCTGCTCGGATGGTGCCAGCCTCTCAGACCTCACGCTCCTATCCCTGTTTGCCAGCCCGGCAGGGATGTGTGTGGCTGAGCAGATTCGGGGACAAGGCTGCTGTTCCACCTCTAGAGGGACGCCCAGGACCGGAGATGAGGCTCCGCCGCACGCGGGCGGCAGCGCGGTGCTCCTTTCCTTTGCCTTCATTCCCTTTCCTTCCCCTTCCTTTCCCTCCCGAACCTGCTGTGCCTCAGGACAAAGCGCCCCAGGCGCCTCCAGAGCAATTAGAACGAAATCCTGAAAGAAGAGAAACCGCGAGAAGCAAAATGTTTGCAGGAATGACACCGGCAACGTGCAGGGTTCAGGGAGGGGAGACATCTCTCCCGACACGGCTCCAATGTCTCCTGCTCCGTCCCTTCTTCTTCCTCCCTGTGAGAGAGAGAGAGGCCAGTGCAGACAGACTGCACTCATGCTTCATGTAGGCAGTGTTATTGCTCTCCACCACTGGTATTTGCAGTTCAAACAACTTTTAACCACTGTTCCTCTCCAGTCTGACCTCTGCCACCACCGTCAGGGCAGGATGAGCCCTCAGAATGTGGTGGGTTGTGTGATATCTGCACGTGCCTGTAGTATTTGTGCTGTGAAATTTCTGCTAGGATCAGTTAGGGTAGAAAACAGCAATTCCACAGAAAATGAGAAATCACTCATCGGCCTCTGATTCAGAATAGAACAAGGTGAACATGATTTCCTTTTTACTGTCTCTTCAAACTAGTCTGAACTTGCTCTTCAGCTTGACTCTTTCAAGCAAAATTCTAAATGGTTTCCTCATAGTCTTTGCCAAATGTGCCTCCATGATCTTTGATTTACTTACTTTTGATAACTACTTACACTGAAATCCTTTGATTACATTTTCAGCTTTTTGATCTTAAACCTCTAAAAATGGGGAGCTTTAGGTACACAAATGTAGTTATATAGATTCATAGAAAACACTATAGCCAGTTGAAAGAATAAGTAGAATGAAAATTCCAATGGGCAGAGTACTTCCTCTTCAGCTCAGAGCTCTGGGCTGTGGTTGGATCACACAATGCATACTTTTTTAGTCATGTTGCTCCATCCTGACTGTTGACATAGGTGAGTTCTTTCTATGATGACTTGTTGAATTTACTGATATTTGGGGAGCTGAAACGTCCGTTTGCTATTCATAAGGAAAGCCTGGACTCAGCATCTCTCTTTAGGTTTACACTGAAATATGTATCTCTGTTAAGGAAACTTTCCTGTCCGACTATCAGGAGGCTCCTGGCAGTCAAATTCCGAGCTGGGGCCGAGGTCCCTTCCCAGCTGGGAGCTTCAGGGAGCTCTCCCGAGCTCTGCTTGGCTCCCTACACTGGCCACACTCACAGTCAGACCAGGTATCCCATAGCAGAGTCTCAGGCATCTGAATCCTTAACAGAATTTAATCTTGTCTCAACAACAGAATGACAGCTCGAGACTGAGACTTCGAGGAGGGACCCTGAACAAAGGAAACTGGTGTTTTTATGCTCTCAAAATCTATGCGTGTGGAAGTGTGGGGCCAGCAGCTCCTGCTGTGTCTGAGTGTCCGGTCCCCTGGCTGACCTCACATGTCCCTGGGCCCTCTGTTATGCAAAGGGCGCCAGTTCAGGGCCTCCTGTCTCGGGCTCTCATCACTGGAGCTCCACCTGCATCCTGCACACCCAGCTACCTGCACTGAACATATTCCTCAACACCCGCGAGCCCGCAGGGGAGAGCGATGCCTACAGCCTCTCTGCATCTGCCTGGAAAAGACTGAGGGACCCTGGAAAAAATGGGAGAAAACTTCTACAGTTCTACACCAGCTTCAGAGACAATTCTTGAAAAAACTGAAGAGTGACTTGGTTATTAAGATGTTACACTGGTAATTTGATGGTTTGGATTTACAAGTTAGCTTTGCAAGATATCACTTATCTGACCATGGACGGGTCATTTAATCCCTCTGAGGCTCCATTTGCCATCACTGCAATGAGAATAATAATTCTTATTTTCTACTGTCTACTTAGGCAGGCTTTCAGAATACTGATTGCCTAGCACTTTGTGGAGCTCTGAGCGCCGCTAAACCTGGAGCTGGTGTAACATGCTGGGCATTACTGCACTCACTGCTTATCTCTGCTCTGCTGTGCATGCTTCTGCTCTGCTTCCAAAGGAGGATTAAAAGACTGGAGGGAAGGTGACTTTCCAGTGTGTTTTCATTCCCATCTTCTCTCACCCAATGTCTAAGTTTCTGGAGCAACAGCCTAATGTAGCAAGTGAGCAGCTGACTGCAAGGATTAAGTTACCACGTGGTGGTTGCAAAATAAATGACCAGAAAACGAACCAGCTGCAAAATTCAGGAGACTTCCCAGCCATAGACTTTGTTGTGTGAGTTACAAAGACCAACAGGTGCTCCAACATCTATGGTGTAGACGGTGACGTTCATATGGTTTCACTGGTTTGGGTCACATCCCTGGGAAATCCCTCTTTTGGGAGGTGCTTTAGGTGAATGAGCTGTGTCTGCCTGAGGCTTGATCAGACACTTCTCACCTCTTCTCCAGTGGAAAGAGGTGAAGAGGAAGGGAGGGGACCATTGAATGAAGTAAAGGGAAGGCTGTAGTTGCAGGAGGCAGTTGGCTGACCAAAGTTCTTTTTTGACTGCTTTCTAGAGAAATTGTTCCACATAGTATAGGCCACCCTCCTGGTCTGCCCTGCTGCTTCCGGCAGTGGGTGATGCAACTTGCCTTTTCTGAGTGGCTGGGGGATTGCTGCTGCTTTCCAGCAGTCACTGTCGTCATGGAATGAAGTTTTTCTTCCATGAAAACTTTGAAATTTCCATGAAATAATAATCTACAGTTTTCCCCCTGCTAATTTATAAGAACAGTTTAACGTTGTCCTTCTTGCAACAGCCTCGCTATTTCCCCGTGCTACCTTTTCATCTTCCTGCAGCTACCCTCATAGTCAGGCTGTTGTAGTTCTCTCAGGAGAAGGCAGTGGTGAGGAAGGTGGCTGGGGTTTTTTTTGTGTGTGCCATCCTGCTCTTGCATCCTGTAGATAGAGAGTAACCAAACAGCAGGAAGCAGTTTCATAGCAACCATGCTATTTTGCTGTCTCTTTTTTGAAGATTATGCAAAAGGAAAGTAGAAGAAAATTTCCAGGGACAGCCTTGTGTAATGGCTTTGCTGTTGTCTTGGAGTGTTCCTTGGGCATTTCTCCTGTTTTTAATCTCTTACTCATCCTGCTACATAAAGCAGTTTTTCACCTCTCCCACCGTTATCAGACACCTGGAAAACCCCAGACAGTATTATTGTCCTTTTCCCCATCCTCTTCTGGGGCTGGTGGTTTTCAATTGTTTCAACTAAGTTTAAACAAAGGGACATTACCCTCATTTAGGTGGCAGCAGTGTGGGTATCACAACCAGCAGTTTCAGAGAGCTGTTGTAAATCCATTCTTGGCAGCATGTCAAAACGGAATGGGTGTTAGGGATGCCAAAATAACCTGTTCTACTGCCCAACAGGTTTGAGGTCTTCATTATCATGCACTGAATTTGTTACCTGCATTGCTGAACACACAACTCATGCAAGCTTTTACTTGCATGAGTCAGCTTCTACACTCTTGGAAGCGTCTGCAGAATTATGTTCTGTATCAGTTACATGGTCACAAGATGTGATTTCTCATTGCTGCTGTGAAGGAAAAACATGTAGGCATTTCTGATTGCTTTGAATTTTATTTACTCTCATATTTAATGTTATAGTCTTGTAATCTTTCAGGCAGCGTGCCCAGACAACTTTTTTTTAAAATTTCCTTGTTACAGAACACTGCATAGAGGTTAATTTCCCCCCAGCAATCTCTGAACTTTTAAATGCTGAAGTCACTGCTCATGAGAACTGACTATTTTATATTGATCTTCCATCTTTAATGCTTCTGCTGCTCTCCTCTGGATACCCAGACCTCTTAGAGGGATTAGGGAAGCCTTAATGAGTGTAGGTTTTTTGCCTTATCTCCCTCTTTTTTTATATATATAGTTCACTTTTTCCTCCCATTCAAGTGCTTCTGGTGGCTTTTTTGTGTGTTTGTTTGTAGGTCTATTATACTATTACACTATACTATTATAATATTATACTATACTATTATAAAGAAAATGTCTGCCTGATATCAGATTACATTATGATTTTCTGGTTTTCTTTTTTACAAAACCCAGAGAATTTAGAGGAGGTTACCATAATTTTGTGTTCATTTTTGTCCAGTATGCAGAAGTAGACTGGGAGTTAAAACTAGGCCAAGTGACCATGGTGCTAAAATCTGTATGTAAATGCTTTATTTCCACTAAAATAAACGGGTCACAGTCTAAAACACTGAAAATAATTAATATTCAGGCTTCATGCATAGACATACCTTCTTTCACTGCTGTCAATCCATGGTTAATACTTCTTCTCTGGAGGGTTTCACCCCCAGAACTGAAGTGTGAAATTGCCTTGAGACAAATGATTGCCAGTGGACAGGTCATGGTTCAGCCACATGGACCCCAGAGGGAGCAGAGGGTGGATCAAACACTTCAAACCAACTTTTGTAAGAGGAGATCCAACTACATTCTGAGACACCTGTATGCACTGAAAAATCTCATGCTACTTTTAACATTTAGGTTTCGGACAAATTCACAGGTCATTTTTCTATTTTGTTATCTGCTATTTGTAACAGAGAGGTGCCATGGGAAGATGTCCAGTCACAGACAAGGATGTCATTATGCGGGATACTGTATAGATCCTTGCTGAGAAGAGGCTTTGAAGAGTTAGAGTACGTTTAATTTTCCATTTGTTTGTCATTTATTTAAATTATATAGTTATGCAATGCCTTAAATCTGTATTAGCAAGCTTTCAAGAAAAATGAAAAAGAACTCTGCAGCCTAAAGTTTGCCTTTTCTCTTAAACAAAACTAATGAAGTCAATGCAAATATATTTTCCATGGTGGAAGCTACACTTACTTTCCTGCTGACCCTGTTTTTGCATTGTTTCTAGTTGTCTGTAGTTGTTTTCCATCTGCTGCCTGCAGACCCCCAACTTTACTTAGGTTCCTGGATCAGCTTTTATTCTTCTCTCTTCTTCTTCTTCTTGTTTGTTTGTTGTTTTTTTTTTTTTTTCCTTTTAACAATTACACTGAAAGCAGTACTCAAAATCTGAAAGTGAAATCATTATGTTGGGTTAAAAATGGAAGAAGTAAACAATAGTCTGGATGAGAAACTCCAGAGGCCTGGGTACGTGGATGACAAAGTAACCAGAATAAGAAGATAATGTTAGTTGTAAATAAAGAGTCTGTTTTCCAGGTTTGAGTGCCAATTTAATATCGGGGACAACATCCAATTTCCTTAACAAGTCCTAAAAGCAGCTGTGAACACATCTCCAAGGAGTAACACGTGCTCCTCTCCCCAGTTATAACACAATAAGTGGGTGCTGGGTGGGAACGACAGCCAAGGGGCGTTCACCTGTCCAAGAGTGACTTCTATGAAGCATCAATTCCCACTAAATCAGTCATATTGTTTTGTGAAACAGAACATGGCTCCCGTGAAAATGTGTGAGGATTTTTACCGCGGCTTGCATGATTGGGTGCCTTGGGAAGAAAAGTGGATCAACTGTGAAGGCACCACAGCAATGGCCCCTGGAGGGTCACCAGGAGGGATATCCCATCATTTGATGGTCAGGATAGACCTGCCTGTCAAACAAGGGATGCAAAGGGAGCAGAGCTCATGTCCAGCCAGTGAGGAGGGGAGTGTGTTCCACCTCACCTGGTGGTGCCTCAAAGCCAAAGCTCAGCAGCTCCGCAGCTCATTGTGTGCAGGCTGCCTTGTGCTCGAGGGTGGCTCTGGTGCTGCCAACAGCAGGACCTGGGGCTGGAGCTGCCCTCACTCCTCCCTGGAAACGGGGGCTGACAGTGTGAGAAACGGAGAAAGGAGTGGGCCAAGCCAAGGCTAAAATAGCAACAGATTAACAAGAGGGACTACAAGACAAAAGATGTGCAGAGGGAGTGGGGGGAGCTCCCTGTGGGTGTGAATTTTCAAGGACAGTGGCAGGGATGTGCCGAATGAGGCTGGAACTCTCAAGTAAGGATGTAGTCAGCAAAATGGAAGACAGTGGGGAAAGAGTAAAACAGGCCTGGTTGCTTATTTAAGGTGTGTGTGGGGAAAGGATATAAAAGAGTATAAATAAGCTGACAGTAGGACAAAATAACACATTAACCACCACAAGCATAAAATCCTGACCAAGCATTTCTGCCCTTCCATCCAAGAAACTAATCCGATCACACCTATATCAGCAATCCAGAATCCAATTAGCACTTAAATGCAGAGTTGGTCCAAGTGTTGCTATTATCAACTACTCCCACTTTTAAACTCCCACTTTTTAAATAAAAAAACCCCCTCTTCTAATAAACAGATTTTTGTTGAGATGGATGAAATAAAATGTTTAAATGTCTTAGTTCTGTTATTCTTTAAGTTTTTAAATTAGATTTAATTTAAGTAACTTTTATAAACATAATTTCTCAGCTTTATTAAAAATTCCATAGATGAATGATGCTACTGAATTGCAACATATTGACTCAGTTATGTGATCAGCTTGTAGTGTCAGTCTCACACACAAACTCTTCCCTGTTTCTCAGACTTGCTCCTCAGATTGTTCACAATTCCAGTTGTCTCTCCATCCTCAGGCTCCTAATCAGTAAGTTTACCTCTGTTCCACACGTTCCTCAATGTAGATTTCTTGTCTCAATAATTTATCATTTCACAATGCCCCATCACACAAAGCTCTATTGTACCCATGCCTTGTGGTTCCCCTCCTGCATTCCTCAACAATCACCTGACTCAGTTGGTCTCTGCCATTAGTAGCTCCAAACAAAATGGAAGGGGATTTTGACAGTCTTTCCTCTTCTTTTGCATTTTTCTCAACTCACCTTTGGTCCTGAACCTGCTTCTAGCTTGCTACCTGCTTCTCCAAAGAATTCACATAATCTTTATTTTCATTTAACCTTCATTGTACAAAGTTAACAAGATGCCAAATAGTAGTATCAGTGTAAGGGGATAATATTATAATTAATTTTGAACAAAATTAGAGTGGGAATTAGAAGGCTTTTTGCTGTCCATGGAGTGAAATTCTGTTACATCCTTTGAAAATGAAGTGAAAAGAGGTAAGCTCAACTATTTTCATCTGTAGCTGTAAGGAAATTTAATTCTGCTCAAGAATAACTGTTTTTGATATTTTAGCAATCAATCTCTAATAAACTACCACTGAGCATATGTAAAAAGAGATATTGTGTAAACTTAGGGATTGCAAATCCTTGCAGAACGAATGATCAGGAAGGCAAAAGGATTATCCTTGATCTTTTTTTGGCTTTGTACAGACCCACAAAATCACTGAATTGGTGAGGTTGGAAGGGAGTCCTGCAGATCATCTAGTCCAACGACTTTGTTTTGCTCAAGTTCTTGAGAATCCTGTCTGCCCATTGCTCCAGCCTGTCCAGGTGTCTGAATGGCAGCACAACTGGTGCATCAAACACTCTTGCCAAGCATGGCTGGCAAACTTGCTGAGGGTGCACTCTGCCCCATCACCAAAGCCTTTAATGAGAAGGTTACTCAATACTGGACCCCATATTGACCCCCTGAGGATTATGTTGGGCTCTGTCTTTTTATTGCCAAGGTGACCGAGTGTTTCTTCACCATTGTCTTTATTTTTGCTTTCTTTTTCCCTTTTTTTTTTTTCCCTAAATTAATAATAGAACAAAGAATGAGAGAAGAAAATTTAGGCTCAGTTCAGGAAAATAACCTAGGTGCATGAAAGAACTTTGGGCTACACTGAGCAAGAGGAATTTCTCTGATGCTGTAAAGTCACTGGCATAGGACTTGTCTTTTCCAGTTGTGTAGAACTGATCCCATATTAAAGGACTGCACATTGTTCATCATGGATGCAGCTAAGAGTCTGGGCCTATAAATCTAATCTTTCTAATCAGTTAATCTGATAAATGTCCTTTCTGGAAGCGCAGTAGAATGCTGGTTGGAAAGGAAGAACTGGGATTCTTTTAAAGCCTAATTGCCTCATGATCACCCTTAATGAATGATACAGCCAACATTTGGATGGGATATGTAGTTCATAGTCCACCTCTTAGTATCAGTTTATCCCTGCAGGAAAGAAGGTCATTAATCCTTGTGCATAGAACTCCACAATGATAGTGCAAGCATTCTCACTATTATTCTAACATTGCTAATTGGGAGGAGCTCAGCAGACATGTCTGGTATTCTCTGAGGTCCAGCTGATCCAATTTCCAGCAGAGTTTGCTGAGAAACATGAAGGTCAAGTAACTTCCCCAAGGTTACACCATAAATGGCTCAGCTGGGATTAGGACTCAGATTGGCCTTGCTCCTAATCTTTTGCCTAATTAATCACTGTAGTCTCTTTCTGCAAATACTGAACAGGTTCATCTTTGTAGTTTCACCAACAAAATGATGGGGCAAACTCACTTATTTTGGGGGAGTAGATTTCACGAGAAGGGAAATAATGAAATACGATTAGCAAAGCTAACTCATAACTGAAATGGAAAACAATTTGGACTGGATTTTGCTTATGGGGGATATTATTGTAATGGCTGTGTTGTAGTTCTCTTCTTGATCTCCTGTGTCTCACAAGTGAACATCCAGCCACTCTCCCTTATCAACGTCAGTATGTATGCTATCAAGAGCATGATATTTGCTGAAATTTTTGGACTCTGTATTTATTTACCTTTATTGTAACTCAAGGAAACTGGCTGACTGGAAACACAGAAACAGTTACATGGTGGTTGTCACATGGTTTATCTGTTCTTTTGTAAAAGTTTGTGATGCAAATACTGCAGCATTTTGTTACAGTGCAGCTGTTTTACTCATCTCTTATGTGGGATGGAGTACTCTAAGAGGAAAATCAGCAACCAGAGTTTTTAGGTAGGATGAAGAAACCCCCTGATATTCTCAATCTCTAACTGAAACCCATGGTCAGTATTATGGAGCAAGAAACAGTTTATAGTGCCAGCTGGTTTTAATTAAAGGCTTAGTTTGTCCAACACAAAGACATTTCATTACAAACCAACGAACATGTTCACACCAGCAGCCTGCACACCAGCAGCAGCCTGTTTCTGTAAATAGGAATGGGTGCAATGTTCAGTTCTGGAGAACTGCTTGGAAAGCCTTGTGGGGCACAAAACTAAAATAATAGCCAATACATGGATTAAGGAGCCAGAAAAATAAAAATGTCTTTATTTAGCCTGTTATAAACTACATGATCACAGTGTAACTGATCTCCTGCCATTAGGCAGTGAAATCCAAAGCTATGGAGCACAATTAGAAGGCAACTTGACACCTGCAGTCTCCAATACGGCTTTTAAAAGAGGTGCAAAGAGAATATGCACCTTATCAAGGGGTTGAGGATGGTGTAGGAAGGATTAACCATGGTAGGTTCCTACTTCAAAGTTAGTCCAGTACTGTATGGATTGGACTCTTACACAAAGGGAGCTCAATTTTTATCTCCACTCTTCAAAAGTTGCTACTTGGTGTTAGTAATCTCAGCAAAAGTGCCAAGGATGAATGAATATGGAAGTGGAACTTATTTGCAGTGCAATTACAGATGATTAAATGCAATTACATAGTTGAGGGGCTTTGCAGCGAAACTCTCTTGTGCTGCTGCCTTTGTCAGACCTGGAATGCAGCAGAGGATCTGCTAGCCTAAGATTCAAGATGCAAAATGACACAAAATTTAAGATTTGAAAACTATATTAAACCAAGAGATTCCTAGATTTTACTATAAGAATGATAATTTGAAACCTTATAGGAAGCCAATGAAACAGAACAAAATTGGATAAACTGGGAAAGATTTCTGCCAATGTCTAACTTTGATACCATGATGAGAATGTTTTCAAAGCAATATCTAGAAGATCCAGATAAAATTAAACATGTGATGATATAAAAAAGGTACAAAAAAGTACAAAGGTATGTAAGGAACAGAAAGGAATTTAGTTTCCCATTATATTCAAAGTTGGTATGTATTTCATTAGGAGAGGTTTATCAGAGTGACTGGAAGTTTTTGTTCAAGCAGCAGAGGGTAAACAAGTTCTGTCCTATTATGCATGGAGATATTTCTGCAATTTCCACAGAATTCAACAGGAAGCAAACACTCATACCTAAATGTTGTTTACTTCTCCCATTTTAATTTGGTGTGAAGTGTATGTGGGTATCTCTGGTTAAAATGCAGAAAGTCCTGTCAATATTCATGAGAAAAATATGTTGTATGAGAAATGTCGAGTAATTCTTGAAAAAGAAACTCAAGAATTTCCTAACTGATATCAAAGAATGTACAAAGCTGTTGGTCTGTTGAGAAAAACAAATCAATCCTAAAAATAGCTAATTCTTTAGGACCCTCATGAGTGTACATCTTCACTCCAACAGATGGATATACTGAGGCAGAGACCTGAAATGTGCAGGTGTGGGCATGTGCTTCTATTTGGTAAAAACTCATGAGAGGGCTCTACTGACACATAAACACTACGCAAATGTACTAGAAATGCAAAATGTGCAAAAGTTAAAGTGTTATAAAATATACAATGCCATGTCTTATGGCATAGAACAACTTGTTGGTTTAGATATTTCCGTTTAACTGCACCTTCCAAAAGGGAAATTAGTACCCGCCTTGCTAAAGAACACCAGCCCAGCATTCAGGACGTGTTTTGCAATGTTGCATCAGGCCAGTGTGTGCAATGGTGTGTGGTTTCTAGTTTGTTTGCTACCAAGAGTAAAATCTTCCCCATTTTGAGAAAGACTTGAGGTTAATATCATTTTCTTAGCATTTAAGTGCATTAACATTATTACAGTTTGCTTTGATTCTAACTTCTCTGGGTTTGCCAGGCTCTCTTGACTCATCTGGGCAGCTGTGATCCAGCTCATTGCTCATTTTTTACTTCACTGCTGATAAAACGTGTTGGGGTCATGACTATCTGATGATGAAGAAGATGCTTGGGTCACTCAAACATCCTGCTAGCTCAGATGCCACTGAAAGCTGTGAAGTCAAGCTATCTCCCACAGCCAGCTCAGGCACCTCTCTGTTAGTCATCTGGCCATAACTAGCTTTCCAAAGGGTAATGGGCTCACCTCTGAGAGGCTGGTATAGCCTGTCTGGTGTATGTGAAATAGGACCAGATTCTCTGGGAAGCTTAATGCCTTTTAGTTGCAGTTGTGCTCTAGAATCTTACTCTTAATTCAGACAGGAATTAACACCTGTCTGAAATCCTAATCAATTTTCTGCTTTCTAGACCTTGTCCTAGTTCCTCCTACTGAGTGCTAGATCATAATCCTGCCCTTCGTCTGTTCAGCCTGGGTTCCTAGATCTTGCCTTTCTTTTCCAGCTCCAATCCCTGCTTTAAATTAGCTTGCCTGAACTTGTTTCAGCATGGACTGCTCCTGATGCTGAAGACACTTCCAGACCTTGAGACTAAAATTATAATGAGCCAAATCTGATCTTCACTTAACCATGCAAACTTTAGTTTTTCATGAGATTAAAACATTTTCCAAGGACAGTGACATTACTATAGTCTAATCAAGAAATAAGATCTGTAGAAATTCTAGTTCATGCTTCTCATGAAGGTGAATCACATCTTCCAGCAGATTATCAGTATTTGATTTACATGTGGTAGAACCATATACAGTGATAAACTTTTAAAAAATTTTGTTTACACATTTCTGTGAGTGCTTCTTCCTTTTGCTGTTTGGCAACACTTCCCCATTTGCAAATTATAACAATAAAGAAGTCTCTTGCTTGTTTCAAATATTGTGAAGGCAGAGATGCTTTCTTTACATGTGTCCAAAGAAGACTCAATAACTTCCTAAGAATGTTTTCTCATTGTACAACAGAACCTTTGTATGCTAGTGATCAGAAGCTGTACTTGAAAAAGCTATGCTGAGAGTAAGAGTATGTAGCATATTCATTATAACAGGGGCTCTTAACTGGATGTGTCCATCTGGCAGCTGTATTAAAATAATTAACAGAGGCAACTGATTTATGGAGTCTACTTAGCAGAGCATCATTTGGCCAAACCCAGATTCCAACAGAGCTGTAGAAGAGGATGGCAAGTGCCACTATTTCCACAGCTGGCTTGAGAAACTTACTGTCATCAAATTCTGGCATGGTTTTATTTTACCC
Source organism: Petroica traversi (assembly GCA_025920805.1). NCBI lineage: Eukaryota > Metazoa > Chordata > Aves > Passeriformes > Petroicidae > Petroica > Petroica traversi. Next base: position 14,900,432 of record JAHLSL010000018.1, on the reverse strand, counting down.
TTCTTCCTGTGGAAAAAGAAACCAACTTAAATTCTTGTAAGATTGAATGCTGTAGTTTTTTTCATCTGAACTTTTATTCCTGAAGTTTTAACAATTATGGTTCAGATAGCTCCACAACTGATTTGCGCCATAAAATCCACAAAGAAACCTAAATTGTTTACTTCTTTCTCTATTGCAATATTGCTTTAGATGTGCAGGTGAAGACATGAAAAGTGTTCACAGATGTTTTGATATTAATAATGATACCTTTAGCTGTCATCATTAAGGCTGTTATGTTTATAAGATAATATATCTTGAAAAGGAAGCCTTAATATTATGCTTTCCTTCTGTTTTGACCTAAACAAAAGTATGCTATTTATTATAAGAAATACAGAGTCCGAATTACATATAGGCAACCATACATTGCTAAATACTTCATCATCAAAACCAGTAATGTAGTGTATCAAGAACTGCTTAAAAAGGCTTTTTTCTTGTTTTCATCAGCATACTGATGATTCATCTTAGAAATATGGAGTTTCTCTTACAGCCCCACAGCTTATTCATATGAGCATTGTTTGAAGTACACTGTACTTTGCAAAAGAAATGAGCTCTGTCTAGCCAATGTATTATTTATTTTAGTGACAAGCAGAGTTTGGAGATTTTGTAAGCAGATCAGTATTAAATACTAGATTTGAAGAAAGGCCCACCAAAAAGCTTTTATGTAAGATAAAATGTTTAATACAGAAAGTCAAGTTGGCACCTTTAAAGAGTGAAGTGGCATGGAACAGAAAAGAATGGATGTATTTTCTTTGAACCCTCCATTTGTACTCTGCTGTTTACCTGTAAGATTACACTTTCTATTTATAGTCATTACAAGAACTCGAAACAACAACCTAGCAGTAAGATTATTTGACTCAGATTTATTGCTACTATCACAACAAATACCTTCTAACTCCTGTGAACCTGATATTCCTAAAAAGAAATAGAATATTAAGTCTTTCTTGCTTATCATTCAAACACTGTCCTGCTGAGTAGTCTGCCTACAAGGCTAAATAGGACCTGTCAATTCCTAAACATAATTTTCCTACATCTAAGTATATTTAGCCCCTTCCTCCATGAATTTCCAGCCTCTGCTACCTGTACTATTGTGCACCCAGTTGTCCCATGAAGACAGGCATAATATTATACACTTTTCATGGACATATTCAGATCTTCCTGTCTTCTGGAGAAATGGGTAATCATTGCAGCTGTTCTGGTGACACTTGAGTAGCAGCTGTGGCTGCCAAGCAGCACATAAGAGTATGGTTTATAATCTCATTTCATACGAGCCAGGAAAGAAATAACAATTAATTATATTTTATAAAGTATATTTAATATATTTATTAAATGCTGAAGTAGGAAAATGCATGAGATTAAGTTTTATTTACTGTCACTAAAGGCCACAAAGGGATTCCAAATGTTATCTGCTGTAATTATGGAATGATTACCCCACATCATAAGAAAGCTTGCAGAAACAAGAACTGTTCCAGAAAGCCTGTACAGCCAATAGATGAGCACTCAGAATTTCAAACCACTGGAGAAAAACCAAAAGCAATTTGCATGTGTAAGAACAGACTAGTGGAGGCTTCTGCATTAACACACTTATTTATTAAATACATGTGAAAGAATGTAAAATTGCCTCAAAAGTGCCAGTAGAATATAGAACAAAAGGAACAGCAAAGCCTGTATGATCACAGCTACGAGTTTTAGTGCAATAAAGAATGAGACAGCTGCACGATGATGTCTGAGATGTAATTTTTTACTTAAAAGTGATGTTTTAAGTGAAAGAATATAAGAAAGCATATGGGATGCCATTTTTACAGGATTTATGAGTTGAATGAAAGAGCTATTTACTATTAACTCTGATGTCCTTACAGAGAAACATCATAGAAACACTAAAAAAGCATAGACTACATGAATATATTGATTTATTGTATAGACTTTGTAAACTTTGTTAGTTTAAATTCATGTTAGATTGAACAAAAAATGTGAGAGAACCAAGACTAAACATTGCCATAGATCAAAAAACTTTTTGAGATTTGACTATTACACATACCAATACTGTGAACAACTGCAAATGTGAAAATCTAACTAAAACAATGTTTTCACTTTACGCCAGGTATTTCCACTTCTTTTTTTTTTTTTTTTTTTTTTTTTTTTTTGTAACTCAAACACAGAACACACTAGCATCAACATTTCATTATTTCTAACTCAGGAAGAAGCTCTTTCCCATTTGTGACTCAATTCAGTGATTTCAGACAAATGCATGAGCAACTTCACTTTAAAAAGGAGTGGTTTTCCTTAGAAAATGAGTTCATACAGTCATTTGGTTATTCATGGTTGGTGTTTGCGTTAGCATACACTTTTGAAAACACTATTTTTATCTCCTTAGTATTTCTGAGGAAATACTTTCATCAGTCCCAATTACTTGGTGTGAATTCATTTCTGATAAAAATGATTTCTGATAGTCCAGTAGATTATGAAATAAATTGTTCCAATCCATCCTACTACCCACAAATAAGATGGATATATAAAAACCCGGGATGTAGTACTCCTCCTGTTTGTGAAACACCCAGATACTAGAGGAAACCATTAAATTATCAATTTTAAAACATCACGAATATAGAACTAATAGCAACAATAATAAACATCACATTATAAAGGCTACTTATTTGCACTAATTGCCCTACCAAGTTCTAACAGACTAATGCTACTGAGACATGTAGTGGGATGCCCTCTTATTGTTTCTAGTTCAGATGCAGAATAATCTGATATAATGCACACTGGGACAGTACAAATACCCTTAAAGCTTCCAAAATACTACACAGCTTACATATTTTTTTGGAAACAATAACCAATGCTCAGCAAAAAAAAACCAAACCAAACAAATCAACCAACAAACCCATAACCCACCAAACTCAAAACTGACTACAGATGTCAGAGCAATTTATTTTTGGTGAAAAGTAAAAACTGTTGTGTGATATTGTGTTTTACAGAATACAGATGGTCTTGAGGTTGAACATCATTTTCACAGGATATCCCAAAGAAAAGTGGACTAAATTCCATTTAGCTTCAGAGAAAGTGCAAAGGACTAGAATATTACGTGGGTCTCATGTCACAATTCATGCCACACAAGTTTCCGCTGCCAACATCAGGATAACTTCTGGACCCCTTGGGAAGCCTTTCGTCTTCCTTGGAATTCCTTGATGGCTTTCAATTTAGTTTCTGCTCTGAGCATGGTAAAAAGGCATTTTTTTGCCTTCTTTGGTCCTCTCTTCAGTAGTAAGGCAGCCTTTCATAGTTTATAAGGGGTTCCTGGTATTCCTGCACATGGGAGGGTTGTAGACTATTGCTACTACTGAGAAATTTTTGGGAGCATTTTTGCAGATGCTCACTCTCATGACTAATGGGCTCTTTCATGAATTTTGGGAGAAGCTACTATACAGTGTCAATGTTTTTGGTGGGGCTGCCCTTTGCTATAGTTTTTCATTGGATTGCCCCATATATTCCTACACAGATCTTAATCCCAGTAGAATTTTGTTAAATGGTCTGTTTTGATGCAATATTTTGATTCCTTGAGCAATGAAGAATCTCAATGGATATGATAAATTAGGCATTAGCCTTTCTCCTTTCTTTCTTGCCTCCTGTTGGTGTTAATCCACAAAGGGTTTTGTGCTTGGCACTCATATGTGTTCTAAATTTGAATTGCAAAATAATGAAATACAGAAAAAATATTTGTTGCCATGTTCCATGTAAATTTGTTGGGATTAATAGTTGGCCATATGACATATATTTAAATTTCACATTAGGAATACTGGCATTTAACACAAATTTGATACTGTAGCTGCTTGTTAGATGGATGATTTTCATGGATCATTATTTTCTGTCTTCTTTTCTGAATTTAGGGTTTCAGTCAAAACTATGCTGTTTTTCTTTCTTTTTCTTCAGTTGCAGTTAAGTTTTCAGATCCCCTAAAACACTAAGGATATGTTTGTACAATCCCCGCTTTCTACTTAGAAAAATGTAATGAATTAGAAACCAGAAGAATACATGTTTCTGCTTGCTTTTGGCACAGATTGATTCATTTGGGTGTAGTAGAACCAATGATATAATTCTTTCCTTGAAGATATTTTTTAGGGCCAAGGAACCCACCCCAAAATGATTTCTAATAATTTTCTTTTACAATCTAGGACACAAGGGAAATAAGTGATGTCATTTGGAACAAGAAATTAAAAATATGTTCATGTTTAATATATCCTTAGTACATGCATGCACACTCAAAGACATCAACACTCCTTCTTTTTCTCATATTTAATCCTGAGTAAGTATTGCACTTACTAAACTTCGTTGCAACTAGTAAGATATCACAAGTTTTGTGGAGAAAAGTTTAGCTGAATTGCTTGGCTAAATTGTTCATTAGACAGGTTTCCCAGAGGAAAAAGTTCAACCTGTCTCCTCTTTGCTTTTGATTTTTGATCACTGTGGAGAGAGGATTTCCTTTGCAATGACCTTTTCTTTCACAATTCATCTTTAGAGTCTATTTCTGTCACGGGTGTTCGTAGCTCAGTTTCCACTTCTCACCTACTCTCTGGTGACTTTTCTCTGGGTGCTCTTCCAGGTGCATCAAAACCTGGCACAAACATGAGACGCGTGCTCCTACCAGCAGGCACTGTTCATGCCGCTCCTAAGCAGAAATGACACTGTCTCTCTAACAGGACAAGCACTTTGTAGTGATTATCAGCTTTGATTTTGGTATTGTTTTGAGGATATTTAAACAAATTAACTGATCTAATGCATGTATATTTAGTCCTGGATGCTTTAACTGCTGACATTTCTTGCAGACAGTCCTTATATATTGTGTCTGTGTAAGTCAGGGAGCCCATGTCTGGAGTGCGGCACAAAGAGCCCGGGCCAGGCCTTTGCTCATGAGGGTTTCGTGAGGGGCAGAGCTCTCCGTGTCCAGAGCCATTGGCGGCCATTGGCCCAAACACGCCCTTGGGTGCGGGGAAGAGCACAAGCACTCAAGGTACCGGCGGGCGGAGCGGCCTAGCCGTTCGCGGCCGTGCCATGTGCCCAAGGCCCACATGCAAGGAGGAGAAAGAGGAAGCAGAAAGAGGAGAAGGACGAGGAGGACGAAGGCGGCCAAACCTGCGGCACCGCCCCGCCCATTCCCCGCCTTGGGCCTCGTCGGCCGCCGTCCTCCATCGCCTCAGGTGAACGCGTATCCCTCCGCGGCGGCCGCCCCTCGGCCGCGCTCGCCCCGGCAGTGCCCGGATGGA
>JAHLSL010000018.1:14841077-14894735 GCA_025920805.1 Petroica traversi | reverse complement strand
GGGCGGGCGGAGGCAGTGCCAGCCCGCAGGTGGGCTGGCGCTCCCCGCGTGTCGCTGCCGCGTTCAGCTGCTGTGTTTGTAAATGGCAGGTTCGCCCTGTGGCACGGGCTGTCTGTGTCTGTGAGCTCTGAGAGCATTTCGGTGGTTTATAATTTTATTTTACTAAAGCGTAGTTGTGCAGGTCAGGTTGTATTTGACCGCTCCAGCTCTCTGAGTTTTCTAAGGTCTGGTCCTGTGAGTTCCCGCATGTGTCCAGGTCTTGGGAAAGATTAAGGCACCACTCTAAATTTGCTGGCACATAGAATGGGATTGGTCATGGGATATATTTCGGTATAATTTCATTTATTTAGGAAAATTTAGATAAGTCTAAATTTTTTTCCAAAAGTTTGAACGTGCTGCCTGCTGGGATGCCTATTTTGAGTGTAGTTCTAAATGGAAAAACCTAATTTAGCAGTGTCTAACTCCTATCTGTAATTTCTGGATCAAAGTACATAGCTAAAACTTTCTCTCTGTACTTTCTTTAAACAAAATGTAGACATATTGCAGCATTTTCTGGGGAAGAAAATTGTGGCTGAGAGCCTCAAGTGGTTACTTATGCTTGTTCTTAGTGGTTTGGTGTTGTTTTGAATGAGTTAACTGTGGCACATGCGTATGTATTTTCAGTTTTCAGTGTTTGTACTCATTGTATCTGCATTTAAGTCTGCTTATTTGTTTCAGATACTGTGAATGCAATAGTTCACCTCCTTCCCAGGCTTTTGCACTACTTTATAGAAACTGATAATTAGGTCTTTGCCATTAAATTTTTGCTTGAGAAATGATAAGTGCCTTTTGGGTTCAAATTTGATAGATAGAGGTACCGGTCCCTTTCTATGCTGTTTTTAAGTTATCTTGTGTTTAAGCTTCCCAGTTATGAATGCCTGAAACATAGTGGCAAAGCTAAGGTAAAACAGACATTGTTATATTGTGTATATATAAAATATCTGTATTGCATTTGATAGTGTTATTTGGGAGAAAAGTTAGTGTATATTTTTGTCTTCAATGTATTACAAATCCACATAATGTAAATTTGTGCTTTTCAGCTTATTCTTTCAGTTATGCTTGTATTTACATAATTTAAAATACCTTTCCTTTTGTTTCCAGAACTTTTTTTAGTATTTCTCCTGACTGTGGCCTTTTCTGAGTCTTGCATACTTACCTCTTCTGTGTGTGTGGAAAAAACTCAGCTGTTGAAGAATTGAAGTCAAGTATTTTCTTAACACGTAAGTCAGACTTCTTTGAAAATGTATATTTAAATATCCTTAGGATTTTTTTTAATGGATGTTTCGAGTAAATATTTGTCGTAGTGCAGGTGCTTGTTGATAGTTGCATGCTACCCAAAAATAACAAAATAAAGTTGTAATTTATTAGGTTAATTAATTAAAGGAGGTCTTAGATTGGGACACTTTGCCAAATATAAATGTTGCTCAGGTGAGGACCACATTGGCTTGGTACTGGAAGCCTGAGCCTTGTTCTCTGCAGCACTTTATCCACTTCTGATTTCTATAGTTTTAATTGTAAACATACTTCAGGTTGCACTGTCTGACAGTATAAACATTTTAATCTGAAGGATGGGCAGCTACCATCAGGATGATGACTGGCATCGTGCAACCTGTAATCTTTGTGTTGCACCTGTGTGTTAAAAAGGTTGTTCAAGCAAATAAATCCAAGTAATTTTTAGTTACTTAGTCTTGTTGTGGAAGTTCAGCTTGCTTCAGTTCAAATAAGGGCTACACATTGGCAATAGAATGCATTTTAATGCAGAACTCTTTTGGTAGAAATAGAATGTAAATGAACATGAGTTGTTCTCTTAAGGCTCAAAGTAAGGTAATATCCCACGTGTTAATCTTTTGTATGGAAGGTGGGGAATGTATCATCGAGTTAAAAGAAAAATAAGAATCCTGTACCCGAAACGGTTCCATTTGGAGGGATTCCAAGGAGGAGTGTATGTCTTTGTGGTTTGTTGTCTTGGGGTACTTTTGGGGGATTTTTTTTTGGATGTCAGATATATACTTGAAGTCTTGCAGGTCTCATATCTGGAGAACACAGTTAAGTGAATTTGCTTGATATTAGAGTCTGTGTAGGGTGTCGAAGTAAGAATTGTGCAGAAGTGCTAAGATCTTCTCCAAAGGAATGCATTAAAGCACTTAAAAAAAAGTGTTCTGCTTTTCTTGCTGCACCATACAGGAACATGGACTTGAAAATGTTTCAGTCTCCATTTTCTTTGTCAAGTATTTGCATGTCTAATGCTAGATACTTCCTCCTCCCATGACTGTGGGAAAATATTTGAAAGACCTTAGGACTAATGTTTCTGATGGCTTGGAGATCTAGAAGAGGCCTTTGCACTCAGTCACAGTGAGGGAGAGGATGTGATCATTCTTTCAGTTTGAATGTGAATAAATAAGATGATCTAATGAGTTCCAAGTCTGTGTTGCTTCAGGGTGAGCATGAGAGAAGGGGAGAGAGAAGTGCTGATCAGATTTCAGCTAACAATTTACTAACTTTAATTAGGAAAGAAGAAAGTGACTTTGTGGCTTCTGCTGTGGAAAAACTTTTTGCTAAAAAATGTTATACTAGTGAAGAAACAGTTCTTCCTTTCCAGTGTTGTATTTCAGAATTTAAATTATTTTCACTGCTATTCCAATTCTGCTGTTCCTGTGTCGACATTATGTGCAGGATTAATATTCAAGCGTAGACTTGAGCTGCTCTAAATTGTTGATGCAGCCTGTTATGGAAACACTGACATAAAATCAGTAGCGAGACAGTGATGCTGACCATAACTATTTGAGCCTTTTAATCCATAGAGGGGTACTGTTGTCAGTCATGCACTGAAAATATTAACATGCAAAGAGAAACCTGAGAGCTTTTATCTGTTGACTGGTTCAGACCCGTGGGGTACTAAAGGTAGGCATGTGAAAAGTTCATTGTGATTGCTTTTTTTGGTGTTGGAAAAGGTCGTGTCTCCATTAGTGAGTAGATCTTTTGTCAGATTCTATTTTCTTTCCTTTTTAAGCACTATGGTTAGTAATAGACTAGCAGACTTGAGTAATAAAAATACCAAATCCTGCAGATTTTGACTTGTTTTTAGTACTTCAGTTAGTGACCCATGTCACAAAGAAATGTTTTTGTTTGCTTGAAATCCAAAATGAGTAACAAACACAGGCTTCATTAAAAAAAAGTAGGTCTTGGGATTTCTTCTGCTTACAGGGTGGGGAGGAATCCAAAATTTGATGATGTGTATCTTTCAGCAGATAATGTTCTTGAAAACTTACTTTACAATTTTTTTTTAAAAATCCCAAACAACAAACCAACAAACACCCCCAACAGAAACAAACAAAGGTTACAGTATATTAGCTTTTTTTTTTTGCCCCATTCTTTTTTTTCTCGCTCCTCAAGTTATTATTATAAAAATTAACAACTTCCAAGGTTGGCTTGGGTTTGTTAGTGAACTGTAATAAGTCTTCTAATTGCATTAGTTTTAAAAGTAATATTTATTTGTTTTTTTAAATTTCAGGACAATGAAATGGGAAAGTTGTAGAGCTTCGAGAACAACTCGGCACAGTAGTCTCATTTGCTGCCAGAAGTAAGACTGAATCTCAAGAATTGACATCAAGAAAAGTAAAACCTAAAATCATGTCATCAGAACAGGAACACTTCTTTTGTGACCAAAAGCAAATCAGTTTCTTACAACACAATGCTATGAAGAATTTTTCTACAGACATGACTTTGAAAAAAGAACTGATGAGTGATCCTTTAAATATGACGATTCAACCAGCAATTATAGATGTCAATCTCACTTATGGACTAAAAAATGTGAAAATTGAATTGCCCAAGGTGAACATTCCAAATGAAGTATTAATGAAACATGAAGTTGATAGGTTTCGAAAACTCTTTCAGTCTAAGCAGCAAACTGCGAGGAAGTCCTTCAGTCTAGAGAAAATTAGTGAAAGCAATTTCAATTTTTCAGAGGGAAGCCACTTGCAAATTAAACCAGAAGTGCAATTTGAAGAAGGGTTGAGAACTGCAGCAAAGGTACTGAATTTCACTTGTACGAAGTGCAAGGATAACATTAGATACAGCCCAAATGATCTACAGAAGCATTTTCAGCTGTTGCACTATGGTGAATTGCCTTTGTATCCTTGTGAGATGTGCAACTTCTCAGCTAATGACTTTCAGTCCTTGAAAGAGCACAGATACATCCATCGTAGCACTTTAGTAAAATGTGAGCTCTGTAATGATGAACAGATGTACACTTTGTTGGCTTTGACAAAACACTTCATATCAAAGCATTGTGTAAATGGACACTTCCAGTGTGAAAAATGTGGGTTTTCTACCCATGACGTGGGTACGTTTGTTCAGCACATCCACAAACATAAAGAGATTCTCTATAGATGTGAAAAATGCCATCAAGAAAACTTTACAGAAGAGGAGCTCCAAAATCATCTTCTTGTTCATACCAGCATGTTTTCTTTTGGTTGTCCTTACTGCAATTACAGCACATCGCGGAAAGATTATCTTCTAAAACACATCATAGCTTTACACAGAGACCACTTAATTGCTAAAGAAAAACTGGAAAAGGATAAATATGAAAAAAGAATAGTGAAGACTCCAGCAGGACTGAAGCTTGTGTTAAGAAGGTATAAAATGGGAGCATCAAAAAAACCACTTTGGAGACGGAAGAAAATAAGCAGTGGAAGTGACAGTGCTGGAGAAGAAAATACACAAGTGCTAAGAAGTGTGAATAAAATTCAGACAAATGTTGAGGAGCTGAACCAGTGTATGAGAGACGTGGAAACAAATGAAGAGAAAGATCAAATTAAATACTCAGAAAAGCATAATTTCATGGGTGGAATGCTCTCTCCTAATACTGCACAGTACAATAAGGCAGATGATGGAACAAGTTATGGCCTGGGATTATTGAAAAATGCTGTTCAAGGGCCAACGGTGTTGATGGTTAAAAACAATAAAATATCTGTTCCAGCAAATTACAGTGCTAAATTTATGGGCTTTAAAATAGTAGATGGAAAACAACATATTGTTATAAAATTACTACCTACAAGTAAGCAAAAGGAATATTTGTTGGGTCAGAATGTTGATCCTGTTAAAGATGGTTCTGCAACTCCTTTGCTACAGACTGCTGATCCCTGTGTCTTCTCTTCAGGTGCTAAACCACATGTAACTGATCAGTCAACCTTAAAGAACAATTGTGTTCATCCATTAACCTCTCCTCCGTTTTCTTGTCCTGCTCCTCATTCAGGAAAAACAAAAGTGGAAAAACAAAATAACTCCATATTGTATGGTAGGAGTGTTTCTGAAACTGTAGCACCTTCTAATATAGCTGTAGGAAAAAGTCCAAATTACTTGCCAATGAAGCTGGACTCAAGTCTGCCTCCCCATGAAGAGGTAACAAAAGCTGGAACTCATACTAGAATCTCATGGGGGAGCTTTCGTCCTTCAAGTCATGCTCAGGTATTGCCACCCGCTATTACAAATACCCTTCATTATGACTCTATGAAAATGCCCTTCTTTCCTGAACTGAAAATGCAAAATGGTGGCCTGAATAATAGTCATGGAACTAATAATCTCTATTATTCAACCTCAGTGGATTCACTGTCTTTTCACAACTATTCCAGAATGGACTCTTTGGATAATGCTTGTAGCACTTGGACATCAACAGATGACAGATGCAAAGAATTTAGCAAAAGAGATTCTTTCCAAAACAGTAGAACTGAATCTGCACCTTCACATTCAGAATCAATGAAAGGTTTAAAAGCAAAGAAATTTGTGTCAGCCCAATCAAATATTAATAAAACTTACGAACACACAAACACTAAGAATAACTCTGTGTCTTTTAAAAGCCAATCTAAATGTGATGTTGACAGCGAGTGTTTTACAGAGGACAAGCATAATGGCCAACAGTATTTGGACACTGACATAGAGCAAGGCTTTCAGAATGTAGCTGAGAAATTCCAGGACAATGCCTCTGATTGTGTTAATTCTTTCTTAATGCCTAAAATCACATCTGTTTTCTCATTGCAAAGTGAACAGGCAGCTAATTATTTATCGCCTGAGATAAACCAGTTACTGCAAGATGTGTTAAAAGTAAAAACAACTTCTCAGCAAGAGTTCCACAGCAAGACGAATAACTGTGTCAAACTTCGTTCTGATGAGCTGCTTTCTGGTCCTGAGACCGGGAGTGCAGCCTGCATGCGTTTAAAAGGTTCTGCAACTGCTTGTGGTTTTCAGAGGCCTCCTTCTAATGTAGACTTCCCTTTATGTAAGAGAGAGTTGAACACAAGATGCAGCACAAATGAAGGTACATGTGGGAGAGAAAGACAGACACCCAATGCGTCACTTGATTCGCTGGACGTAGACAAATTATCCAGAACTCCGGGTGTTGGTACATTGCGAAAAACTCCTACAGATGAGTTTACACAACAGGTAGTAGATAAAGTACTGTCTGCAGCTCAAAATCCTAGCAGCTTTTCACCTGTTTTGCCTGTTCTTCAGGAACAGAAGAAAGCCCTTTATGTTCAGTCCCATCCGTCACGATTTTTTCTTCCTTTCCACCTTTCTAACCAGTCTAGACAAAAGGTGGTTTCAGGAAAATCTCTTCCATCAGCCAGTTCATCAGATGTGCATGTGACTAAAGGTGCACCAACATCTTTTGTTTCAAATAAAGGACCTGGAATGATTTTGACTTTTAGTGGGACAGTTGGAACAGTTGCAAATGCCGTTGATGATTGTTCTCAGGTTTTAGGGGGAATTGCATCCAGAGAATTTGGGAAGATAACCATATCAGCTTCAGAAGTGAAGGGGAAAAATGGCAGTTTTCGAAATGTAAGAAGTTCCTGTAATGGGGAAGTATGTGGCACAGTAAATGACTCCTTGAATAGTATGCCTTTCAAGGCACCTCTTGTAATTGCAAACTCATCAGAGTCATCTGTGAAAACAGCTTCTTCTGTGAAGGTGTTATCAGAGCATCAGGATCCTGTCTTTGGTACTTTGGAATTGGTAAAGCAAAAGGAAATTAAACAAGAACCACATGTTTATGCACTTTCACCTGATGGACAGCAGGGAGATTTCAGAAAATCTTTGACACCAAACAAGCCTGTAGTTCATGAACCATTTTTTTTTCAGGATAATGCTCATCAAAATTGTCAACCAAAGAAAACCAGAGCCATGCAACAACAGCTTTTGCTGAAAATTAAAACTCCTACTTCAGACACACTGTCTGATACCACTCAGTCAGTAAGCAACTCAGTGCCCTCACTACAGGTGGATAACTTGCAGTTCCTTACTCCTGCACTAGCACAGAAACAAGCTAATCTTAGTTTTAATGATGCCTTAAACTTACCAGGTGGGTTAATGCCAGCAAATGCCTCTTTGGCAAGTTCTAATCCAGCATGTTGTGTTCCTCCTGTAGAACCGGTTTATTCTGCTAAATCCGCAGGGACACAGTTGCAAAAATGTTCTGTTGAGAGTACACAGGTTATAACTGCTAACAAGAGGAATAGCTTTGGTTGTCAGAAGTCCACATGGAGCACCCAAAACAGAACTGCAAAAGTAAAACCTAGTTTAAAACGAGCTGGGTCTAAAAGTTCAGGAACTGTGGGAAGGCAAAGAAACAAGAATTTCAAACGTAAAAGGAAGGATAGTTGCCCAGAACCTCCTAGAAAGAAAGTAATGTTGCATAGAAAGTGTAAGGAAAAGAATCAGGCAGAAATTGTTAGTGATTCAGGTAGCCCTTACAAACCAAGGGCATCAAAAGAAACTGTGAGGACTTTGAAATTACTCCCTTTTAATTCTAACCAGCTTGTAAAATGCCCCCGCAGAAATCAGCCAGTTGTTGTGCTTAATCATCCTGATGCAGATGTTCCAGAAGTTGTAAATGTAATGAAAACTGTTGCTAAATTTAAGGGACATGTTCTTAAAGTTTTATTGTCAAAAAGAACTGTTGAAGCTCTTCTGCAGCCAGACTTATGCAGTGCTTCGGGTGTAACTACTGATGAGTTTTCTCACAAAAGGTACAGGACAGTAAAACCCATTAGTCCTGTAAAAGAAAGATTTGTCTTAAAATTGACATTGAAAAAGACTAGCAAAAACAATTACCAGATTGTGAAAACTACCTCTGATAATACCTTGAAAGCTAAGTTTAGCTGCTGGTTTTGTGGTAGAATATTTGACAATCAGGATAATTGGGTGGGACATGGTCAGAGGCATCTGATGGAGGCTACTCGAGGTTGGAATTCATTAATGGAATGATGCCCAGTGAAGAAAATCAATATAATTCATTAAAGTTTACAAAAAAGAAAATCAGTTGGATTAGGATACTCAAGTCATTCTCTTTTGTATGTCAGTATTGTAATTGAGGTTGAAAAAGGATGCAAAGTGCTTGTGTTTTAAAACAAAAATTGTATTCCCTATTGCCATCAGATTTGAGAAAGATCAAACAGCTTTGTGGTTTAAATAACTTGTAACTAACTGCAAATACAATTCCGTAAAAATATATATTATTTTTATTACTGCTATCATGTGCTATATTTTTATTCTATAAAATGAGTCTTCAGGGCTTTTGTTCTGTACATACTTAAAATACCTAAACATGTAAATATTTTTATACCTTTCAGTTACTTGGTATAATTCTTGCACAGAAATTACACCCCTCCCCCCAGTTTTTCAGTTCTGTGCGTGCACTACTAAAACCAGTTTTTAAAATCTTTTCAAATGCACACAGCTGTTGTCCTGGGATTTTTGTTATTTTCACTTATTAGCTCTTGATTTTGTTTTTCAGGGATTGAACACTATTGTTAGCAAGTGCCTCAAAGATGTGAAGCAGTTTACATTATGTCGACTGTGTAACCATGGGTCCGTATAGGGCCATTCCCCAACAGTTTCATTTAAACAAAGCCATATGTGAATGCTTTAAGCTGTATTGCTATGCACATGACACTTGTACTATTTCTGTGCAGTTTGTCTACTTTCTTAGTGAAGTATTTTTCATATAAATTAATAAAACATATTATGATTGTGTTAATATGGTGAGTCAGAATTAAATCGATTGAAAATATACAGTATATATATTCATAATGTATATGGTGTTTAAGAATGGTGAACATTCCTAATCTGTATTGATTTTGTCACTATTAAATTTGCTATAACTTGTGTTTACAGAATATTACTTTGAGCATTTATAGAAAATATTTGTCTTACTGTGTCTGCCACAAACCCTATAGGAAGGTCAAGATAAGGGAAAGTGCAGAGCACCATTTCAGGCCTGTAACTGCATTGTAGTTTTATCTCAGGTGGATGTAAATTGTCCCCATAGTAACTTAATGTTTTCTACTATTGCTTATTCAGATGTACTGCCTTTTGGGGCACCGAGGGTTTGGCAAAACCAAGGCTTGAGTTATTCTTCCCTTATTTTACCAGCCAGTAGGGTTATGTTCTTAGGAGCCTACTTACTTCCTCTTTTAGTTTTAAGGATAATGAAGAGAGACTATGCTTTACAGTTTTTAGTCTTTATGTGAGGGCATGTAAACAAAAGACCCCCTAACCATAGTGACTGAGGCTATACAGATGAAGGTCCTTATTATCCATGGTAATTATATCTTGAGGCTTTGTTCTCTGAATGCTCAATGAACCTCTGTGGGCTAGAAGTTTCAGTTTTTTGTGGGATTGCTCTTACCATATGGCTGGCACCTTTTGCCAGGCATGGAGGTGTAAGCCAGCTTCCTGAAGCATTGGTGGAAAAACTCAAAATTGAATAGTAGGCTTGGAGAGAACTGGGGCATTTAAATTTTGGGGCTTTAGATTGTATGCAGACCCAGGTAGTTTTCTGTTACTGGTCCCATAAGGTGAAAATGAAGATTGCTTGCTACCAATGAAGAAGTCTTTCATGGATGTCACAGGCATGTCACCACTAACCCGAATCCACCTTATGTTTTAAAAAGTGTTTACTTAAAAACAATTGCTTCAGTGTTTAGATCAATTTTTCTTGCTTGATGTGGGTGTTGGCAGGAAGTTGCACACTAGCCTTGCAGCTGATGAGTTATGTGTGGGAGTCAACTGAAGCAGTCAAGGTAGTGTAGATTGGGTGAATTAATATACAGTTGGTATGTGTTGTGTATCAAAACTGGATGATTTGGTGCTGCACAATAGGCTTGAGCTCTGGAACTTTTAACTTGGCTCGGAACTTGGAAGAAGACCGGTGTGGGTGAGGAAGCTGGTTGGAAAGAAACAGCATTAGGAAAGGACAAAAACATGTTAAGCTTTTTTTTGACTAGAAGGATCTATTGTCTGCCTCATCTTGCTCTTCTGTAAACTGTGAAATTGAACCCGTGAATTTTGGACATTGTCTTGGCCTTCAGAAAAAATGTATGTGAAGTTTGTTTCTAGACCTACTCTTGCAATTTCAGCAAGGATGACCCATTTTTATTAACAATTACTTAGCATTGAGGTAGATGTTCTGCTGTAGCATTACGGGGTTTTCTCTGTATTGATGAATCATGAGAGTAACAGCTGTCACTGGAATTTTTTTCTAACTGGCTTGTTCTTGTATGAGTTGACCTTAAACAGTGAAAACCTTGTAAAGCTAGGAAATGCTGAAATAAGGTTGCTTTATATGATCTTTATTCATTGGCATGTGTCACTTTTTCCATGGACATCTATCTCATACTGTACAGAGAATTGTTGCTCCCTCCTGAGTAGTGATTTAATATTTTGTTTCCCCACCCTTAATTAGGTCCCCATATTATTTAGTACAAGTTGCTCAAGTACTTTTCTAAATATGTAATTATTTTATTCTTATGAGCTTTTCCATAATGCTTTGTTTGAGGTCCTAAGAGTTAGGCATGTCTGCAGATCAGGTTTCAGAAAATCTTAAGTGGGACTTCACTGAAATTAAGATCACAGTTAATTACCATCAGGAAATAATTTGGTTGATGTGATCTGGCGGTTGTTGCAGTGGACGATGCAGGGACAATATGTTCAGTTCTTCAGTGAAATGTTCAACCACTTTAACTGTAGGAAGCCACCTTTTTAGTGGCTGACTCCTGCAATGTTGGTGCAATTCTCAGTATTTTTCAGTAAATGGGGAAAGATACCTTACAAATATCATATAAACCACAGTTTTTCATTACACAGCTACAATTTATCCCGGAAGCATTGTGTGAACCAAGTGAAACACATAAATCCATATGGAAAAATATTCAATGGTTGTATATTTAATGCTTGTATTGTAATGGATATAGCTGATGTGACAAGGTTGCACAGGTAACTTGAAGTGTTGAGTGCTTGACTTTGCAACCGTAACATTTTAAAATAGCTTAATACATTGCTCATAACAAGATAAGAAACCTTAAATTGAGTCTAGTGTTTTGGGGCATACAAAGATAAGTGCAAGCACAGGGTCATCAACCGTTTGAACAGTGTTTGTGTTTGACCTTGACGAGGCCTAAAATCTATTCCATTATGTATTCTTGGCAAGATGTGTGTTCGTCAGTAATTCCAGTGTTCCAACACAAATTTGTTACAGCGCTGTTGTTATGTGAGACTTTTTTTAACACTTCCTAATAATCTCTGTTTGTTGCTGGTGCTCATGATTGAAGGAGAAATTTAATTTTATAACTTGTGTGTCTGAACTTGGCTTTTTGAGAATACAAGTTCTTACTCCTTTCATGGAGCAACATTGCCAGGAATGCCACTTCTTTGTACATTATTGAATATGACACTTTGCTCTGCATTCTCAGACAAATGAATTACTTCATTTTTTAGTTCTAGGTTTAGGGGTTTTGTGTGTTTTGTTTTGTTTAAGTGTTTGTTCTTTTTTTTTTGGTTTTGTATATTTGTATATTTTGTGTGTGGGGGGGGTTTTTTTCGGTTGGTTTTTTTCTGGCTTTTTTTTTGTTACGGCTTTTTTTAGCTATTCAGTGAATGACAATTATATGGAAGTTAGCTAACAATATCTCAATATCAAAGAAAGATGAGGGGAGAGGTGTGTTGCTGTGTCTGTCAGGTCAGACTTGATATACCTGTTACCTGGTGCATACACATGATGGCATTAAGCTGGCACTGCAACAGCTGAACCAAGTCACCATTTCCTACATTCAGTAGTGGCATTTCATTCCATAGCACTGGGATTTTTAACACAGCAGGCTTTATCCTGAGTGACAGTTTATGTCCAAAACATAGGAAATGGTAACTTGGTACAATCCAATACCTGAAACTTGCTTAAACCTTTCTCATCTCCAGCTAAAACTGTTTCAAAATACGTGTACACCATAGAACTGCCAAGTTATAATGGCTTAACTTGAGTATGGAAACCAGAGTAACCAGACTGGTTCTTTTGTTCTGTGTAAAACACCAAGTATAGTAGAGTAGGTGACAACATAGTGGTGTGTTTATGTGTGTGTTTCGGGGTGGTTTTTTTCTGTCCCCCCATGGAGCCTTATTTTGTGCCTAAGTTCTCATCTCAGGCTGATTGGATTATTTTGTGGAAGGTCATGTTGCCTATCAGCTCTCTGCCTTGTTTTGTTTTCAAAACTGTAAAGTAACCCTAATCTTTTAGAACATGCATAAAAAGTAAAGAAGGTTTGAGGGTGAAGGTAAGTGGCCTATTTATCTAGAGCCAGGTCAGCCACAATATTAAATGTAATGCTGAACAGTTAGAGCTGAGGGGCAGGAGCAGCAGTGCTTTAAAGTGCTCAGTGCTAATTACCTTAAAAAAGTGATACCTCTTCTCTTACATAAAAGATATACACTTGAATTTTCCCTTGTTCACACTATTTTTTCCCCAGTTCTAGAATGATGGAGATACTGCACACTTGGAAAGCAATGTTTGAAGAACCTAGACATTTTGAGGCGCAACAGAGAAAGGTTCACAGACAGACATTGTTAGCACAGAGTTTAAATACTGTGCACTACATGAGTGAAAGGCAAAGACTACATGAATGCAAAGGAATTTAAATAGTCAGTGGCTGCTTTTTCACAGAACACTTCCAGTGTGAGTATCACTTGAAATAGCTTGTAAAGTGGTACTTAAAGAAGCTAAATAATATAATAGTACACATATAGAAGGAGTAAATTAAGCTTGCAGACACTACTTAAACTTTTGTGTTCATTTTGACACCTTGACTTGACAGTCTTAATGTTCTAAGCATTTTGGTAGCATTAAGCATAGTATTACTATAAAACTAATACCAGCTAAGCAATATACCAAAAATAGCCCTGATGTGGTACTGTGAAACATCTGTCATAGGTCAGCTTGTGTAAAGTCTGTATCCATTGTTTCTTACTTGGCAGGGTCTTACATTTGGGTAAGTATTACTTGTGTTGCAGAGGGAAGAAGCTGAGGTGCCTCAAGGTCTGTAGGGAGCCATGTGCTGAGCATTGATTTAGCATACAGTTCTTTCTAGAAGACAGGTGCATGATTTCTAGAAATAATGGATCTAAAGCTCAAGAAAATAGTTGCTGAATTCAGCTTTGGCTCTAAGTGACTTGCTGAGACTTTGCAAGCCTTGACTCCGTCTTGTCTTTAATGCCTTGAATATAATCCTAGAGAACACTGCCTAATTTGGAACAAAAAACCCAAACCAGGTATGTACATAAAGTGTCAGTTTTGGAAAATACCTTTAAGATGGATAAGTGTTCAGGTCCAGTAAAATCAAACACCATTAGAACGAGTTAACAATTGCTGAGTTAACACTACTGAGTTTACAGTATTTTTAAGTTTTATTTGTACATTTGAAAATAGAAACAAAAATACCAGAGAAACAGGATGAAGCACAACACATGTCCATAAATCTAAAATATTCAGGTGGATTTATTGCCACTAATTACAAATATAGTCCTATTTTCGACTTGTGCACAGTGGTATGTTAGGTCAAGTTGCTCTAATTTCTGGGGCTGTGCACTTTACAAGGAAATACCTGAAAGCAGTGATACGTGGTAAACATAAATTGAAAGAGTAGATAACTGTGGGCATTCTCATTTTTACAATGAAAATGTCCTACAAGAAACCTATCTTCAGATAGCAGTCAGAGGACCAGGCTGTGGTATGCAGTTCTTCCTGTGACTTTGGATACCCATGTTGTCACAGATGACTCTGCATCTGCCTTGGCTTCTTGGCTTTCCTGATAAAAGTGATGTGGGGTTGAACTCTATGAAATGCATTTCTTACTACTCTGTAGGTGTTCTTAAAGAGTTCTTCCCATTATTTTGGATTTTCTTCTTTTAATACCTTGTCCATGTCTCAGTAATGAAAGAAATGATTAAAGAAGTCTTCATTTTAGCAGTTCAGTTTGATTAAGAAACTCTTACAATATGTTTCAGTTTTGTTGAGTCTTTTGTGTTGTTTTGGCTGTCAATTAGAACCAGGGAGGTGCGCTGATGATTCTCTACTATTTCAGCAACACTGTCAAAGCGCTGGATAAAGAAAACAAAAAATAATTAGTCCTGGCTTCCTTTAATTCTATAATATCGACAGTAATCACTGCATCTTTTTATCTTTGCTTCTCACATAAGTGAAGAGAGTTAAGCTACAACTGTTACCAAGTGAAATGCTTTGCCTTTTATGGAGAGCACTGATCCATCCCTTGTTCTGATTTTAGTCATAAACAAATTAGATTTGGACAACAGAAGATATTACAGGCACCAGCTGTCTCCTCCAATCCATTTGTGATTGCTGTCGGCACGAATTGAACCACTGAGTTTGCTATGGGCCACAGTGAACTGACATTTCATTTTACTTAACGTAGAGTAGGCTGCACACAAGCTGTGGCAGACTTGGTTCAGCCACATCAGAGGGAAGGCTGTGTCCAGGAATAACACAGTACAGGCAGCCATCAACAAGAACTGTTCTAGATACGCAATTTTAATGCTTGTCACTGTAAATTAATATCCAAAATCTGCTAGGTCTGTTGCTTTTCATTTTGATCTTTGGTCAAATAAAGACTTTGGACCATCTATTTATCCTGAGGTCATTTTTCACCCTTTGTTGAGGATCAAGTGAGCTTCAGGGTATTAAATTTTCTATAATCTCAAAAACGGTGCCTGGGAGGCAGATAATTAGGCTACGACAAACCAACTTTCACATTGCTGAAAAGCCTACTCTCTGCAGTGATAACCAGTTTTTATGGGTAGTTGTGTTCCAAGTTTCTGTTTTGCTATCAGGGTAATTATCTGTGTGGCAGAGTAGCCAACCAGTGATCTTTTCACTCCAGAGCTAAAATTTAATATTTTCTTTATGTGAAAACAGTATTAACAGTAATGTCATTCTCATTTTTCATAGTGTTGGGGTTTTTTGTTTTTTGAGCATGGCTATTCTTCCTAGAGTCTTAGCTAGAAGGTAAATGGAGGACCATAAATAGTCAGAAAAAGTATCTAGCAGCTGCAGCTCTTATCCTGTTAACTTTATTCAAGCAGCTCTATGAGTATGTTTTAAATTTGAACTATGGTTTTAGTTACAGTGTGCAGGAGCTGTTGTAACACTGGTTTCTCTAGCTTGACACATCAGTCATTATAAAGGGTGTATTTTTATCTTCATACATGAAGGATCTTTTTGGTCATAGTGCAATATATCTTAGTCCCTGCTATATATATAATTGAAAACTGTTAGGAAAAATACCCCCACATCACCTCACCTCTTCACCACTTTTTTCTCTGCCCAGTGCATATTGTCTTGTTGACTCAATAAATCGTATAGGAACGTTGTACACTCTTCTGTTGTAAAACACAACCAGTGTGTATGGTTGCCGTGAATCCTGTCCAGAACTCTTCCTTATTAGAAAAGATCCATCCTAAAGAGAGAAAAGGAATCAGTATATTTGACTCATTTCTTTCCAACAACTTAGTTTGGTTTTGGCTTAAAATTTTGATTTATATTAGCATCAAACCCTTTTCTCCCATTAGAAAAACAGAAGAGCAGCAGATGAGAAGTAGCATATGCCTGCTAACAGTAGCTAACAGAGGTGTCATTTAAGACTCACCTCTGCTGCTGCCAGCTCTCTCTCTCAACCAGAGAGAAAAAGGAGAAATAAATATACAGTGGCAGTCCCCAGTTGGGGTCTACAGATTGTCAGGAAATGGTTCCTGTCAGTGGCAGTAGGCAGGCAAGACAGCAGGAGAGGTGGAGATAACTTTCTCCAGAGCTGTAAAAAGGAGCTCACCACAGTGAGCTGCACTCGTGACCCTGTAGCCATCCCTGTGTTCACTGACTCACAGTAGCCTTCACCTGGTGACAGCCCCCCTGCTCTGCCCCTTTATCCTGCTCTGTGCTCTTAGGCAAGAGTGGAAGTGTACTTGATGCTGAGGATGCAACTCTACATGCTCCTCTTCCCTCCTGTCACACCAGATTTTGTACAAAGAATAGTTGAGAGAATTCAAATTCTCCAAATACCTAAAACTACAGTGTTGCTATTTCAAGCCAGCCTTTCCAAATCTATGTTTTCACATGAGCCACTGGACAGAGGTAGAGACCATTTAAAAGTCACTGGGCTTTGCACTTCTTTTAAGGAGTGTCCATGAGCTCTAAGATCTTCCTCAGCTCTCTAGTCTGTAACAGCTTTCTCTGCAGTGCTTTGGTTTGGCAGTACTTGCATGGCACAGTAGTTCTGACCTGTTCAGAAAGCAACTCATGCTCTTACAATACTTCTGGTTGTCTTTTTTTTTTTTTTTAATTTGAAGGCTTGGGGTTTTTTTTCCATAAAATAGACATTTTAAAAAAGTGACCTGCCTTATTTGATCGGTACAATGCATCTTCTGCCATTTTCCTATCACAGGTAGCAGCATACCATGCTTTACTGTGAACACCAGCATCCTAAAAAGAGAGGAATAGTGTTTCACCTGTAAAATAATAATAATGATAGTAATAAAGAATGTAGCCCGTAGGGGAGTTACTGTGAAATAATGACAGCTGTGAAGAACTAAGATGCAGAAAACACAGAGTTTAAAAAAGTCTTTGCCAGGAGTTCACTGGTTGAGTTGGACAGAGATAGGGCAAAGAAAAACTGGAGTATCAAAACAGTGATAACAGATTTGTGATAGAAGGCTGCTAAGTGACAAAAGAGAGATACTCCGAGGAAAGCAGTCAGGTTCAACTGTAGGACAGTTCTAAAGATGGAACTATTCCAGTAGGATTTAAAGAAGAATAAATGTTGAGGAACGATGAGGAATAAATAGGCTATTAACAGTTTAAATACTGCTCAGCTGTGGGCTAGCTGTGAGGTGTTTGCATTTGGTTGGTGTCTAAGCTTTGGGAATGAATTTTCCCACATACTTTCTACTATTTGTGAACATAGTCATGATTGTCTCCCCCTGGACAGCATGAAGGTTGGATAAGTTTTGCTTCAACTTTACAGTAACAAGCTTGATGATAAAATTAATTTTCAGACAGGCTTTGTCACCTCTGTACACAACAAATTAAAGGTGAAGTTGCACATTATAAATGAGCTGGTCTAGCTGGCTTATTGGTACCAGAAAGGGAATGTCCTTTGTGCTCATTTTGTTTCTCATCTGATCCCATGGTGAGATAATTCACTTTATTGATCTTGCAGGAAAAAAAAAAAAAAAAATTCCTTCTTTGTTTTGCCTTTTTTTGAGTTTGACTGCCAAGCTGGTTTTCTGTCAGTTTAATGACTTGGCTCAACCCACTGCAGGATCAGAAAGGAACACCAGAGAAGCTTGGAGGGGAGCTGACAGTGAGGAGGGAGCAGAGCCTCAATTTTGGGGGCTTTGCACTAAATTCTTAGACTGGCTCAAGCTATAACATATTATTGTACCTTCAAAAATTTTCCATGTTTTTCTCCAGTCACACTATTCATTGGAAAAAGAATGGATGAGAGGAATTGCAAGTATGAAAGGTACTTGCCCATGTAGAGAATGGGTCCAGTAAACAAATCTTTGTTCAACAAAACAAGGAATCAATGGCCCCCAGACCTTTCTTCTACCACTCTCTGTGGACTATAATGTAGAAGCAGACAGCTGCTGGCAAAGTTTGGATGGGAACCAAGCAAAGAGTGAATGTCCTGGGAATGAATGACATCTGCGAGCACCTGTATTGTGCAGGATTCTACAGCAAATGATACCCCTGTACATAATTCCTGGGAAAATAACACTAACAGCTAATTTTTTTAATAAAATGGATCTTTTGTTAAGTACTGTTTTTGCCCATGGCTGTTACATAAAAATTTCAAGTGTAATTGCTACAAGCTGTTTGTTTACAGTCTTTTAAAGTTTAGGATTTCTTATTTGAAAGTAATTTTTATAATAAATATCTAGTATAAAATACAGTTAAAATTTTCCCAGAACTTCAAATCCTTTGTGTTCTTTACTGTATTATCTTTATCATGTCAGACTTTAGAATGCTTAATGTTACTGGCTCTTCATAATAGAGACTTTGTTTACACTGAGCAGAGCTATTTTTACCTTGTTTGTGACTACTAGACTAATAAGAATGGCTTTCTGCATTTTGTAGTCTCCCTTCATCCAAAATGACAGTAAGGGGAATAGCACTGAAATGAAAATAACCTTGCATTTGCTTAGATCGTTCAAAGCTTAATGTTGCAGCAAAACACATAAAAAAAAGAATTGGCCATAAAACTGACAGCATTAAATGTAATGAGAAGAAATCTGTTTAAAGCAACAGACAGGAGTTGGACTTGGGAGAGACTAAAACCTGTGGGGGAGGCATCTCAGCATCATTGTATTTGCTTACTGCACTTCTTTTTCCTGTACACAATTTGTACAGCTGTAAGTTATAAAAAATGAGGCGATTAAAAACTCCTTATAGCTATCAATATCAAAGACTGGACTTAAGTACATCACCACAGATTTCCTTGTTTCAGTGATATTGGAAGTATGAACTGGGCAGTCAGGAAGACATGAAACTAAAGCTTTGAAAGCTTTGTTTAAAATGACTGGTAGAGTGCCAAGATCTGATATCGTGCTATTTACATATTTTTCTACAGTTTGTTAAACCTTTCTTATGCTATATATTCTGACCATATTTAAATGAAGTTAACATTCAGATTATTTGTGCTACAGAAAAGCCTCATTGCAAAAGGGGCACAGATGCACTTCACAAAAGGAGTGTAATTTTCTTTTGAAAGGTGGTAAGGCTGGAAGTACTATTTCAAAATAAAGGATAAGGAGATTTCTGTAACATGAATTTATCTAATATTATACCTGGTCTGTAGAACTTGAAATAGATAATGTGCTGCTGGGAGGGGAAGCACCCAAAGAACGGTTTGCAGCTTCTGGCACTTCTAGAAAAAAGAAGGAACAACATGTGTAAGTTTTCAAGGTATGTTTGTTATGACATAAGAAATTGATTTGTTACAACTTTTGAAGATCTGGAAACACTTGATCTTTGACATCACTTAAAAAAGCTTTCTACTGGAAATTCATGGGGCCTATGTAAGTGCTGGGACACTTGCCTTAGGAAGAGAAAACCAGTTTGGATAACAATTTTATTATCAGCCAGAACTAGACTTAGAATACAGGAAAAAACTCTTCCACTACCAAAGTGAATGAATGTAGCAATAGATAAGGCAGTGCAGGAACATGATGCAAATAGTGCTCAGTCCAGTGTGAGAAGCAGTTTATAGGTGAGGGAGTCAGGAAAATGAATGTATTTCAGAGATAATTTTTCACCAGTTTAGACTCTCTGAATTGTATGCAAGTGCAAGAAGTCCAGGCAGCTAAACTGAGAAACAGAATTCATAGAAAACATTTTGATGCTTGATTAAAATTGGAATAACAAAGCACAGTCGAAAATAGTTACTAGGACTGAAATACAGATATATTCAGACTGAATATGTACAGTAAAGGGCTTCCAGGAAGGTCAGAGAAGTGTCTGCCAATCAGCAACTAGAAAAATGTTAAATCTATTTACACTTCTGTACAAACTGAGTTTATATACATATTACCTAATTTGTTTTTAACTGTGAACTGAAACAAAGTCCGTCTTGGAAAGCATTACTTAGAGAAGACCTTTAGCATTTGCTATTATAAAAGTACTTTCTTCTTTTTTCCCTCTGTAGAAAAAGAATAAATTGGATGCAATAATAATTTGTCTGTCTTCTAGGCGACAGAAGCCTGGAGCAGTCCAGAAATGTCATGTTTAGGATTCTTCTGTGACTAAGAAGATTGATGGAATCTTTATTATGATGAGAAATGACCCAAACTGCCTTTGCTAGAAATTTCAATTATTCATAAATGTAAATGAAGCTTCCATTTTCCATCAAAAACTCTGACATACTCCCTTAATTTTACTAGCTGAGCTAAAATCCTGGATACTTGACGTCCTCTTTGTATGCATTACAAATACATTACTTCCAAATTAAGCAATATGCGAGGAATTTTGAAATAATTTTAATTCAAAGATTAATTTGAAATTACAAGTTAATCACATTTTAATTAAAAAATTGAATTATACTTACTTGGCAGAATTGAGGACTTTTGCAGCAGAGGCCTGAAATAAATGTCAAGAGATTACAGAAGGGTTTGAGGGGATGTACCCAGTTCTGATAATATGAAAATTGAATAGTTGAAGCATGCAGTGATAGAATCTCACCCATTTGTTCATTGAGAAACAAGGCATTTAAAATAAATGATGTCCCATTAGTAGGAATTTAAACATATGGTTTAAATCTCCATCACTTTATTACAGATTATATCCCCTCATGCTTTTTGGTGATGGTTATAGTATTTGTATGCATTTATTTGCCTTGTTTTATTTTTTGGCTACTGTGAGGTACTGTGAAAGCTTCAGGAATCTCAGCTCTGGAAAAGCAACAGGAAGGCTACAGTGAAAAGGGTGCTCCCCTTGGAGCCT
Source organism: Petroica traversi (assembly GCA_025920805.1). Classification (NCBI taxonomy): domain Eukaryota; kingdom Metazoa; phylum Chordata; class Aves; order Passeriformes; family Petroicidae; genus Petroica; species Petroica traversi. The sequence goes on along the minus strand of JAHLSL010000018.1, from coordinate 14,873,866 downwards.
CTCACAGCTAGTGCATTGACATATTCAAGAGAAGATGGAAAGGGGTCTTACTTTTGGGCACCACTTGGGAGGGGTGGAAGTGGAGGTTCCTGGTTGGAATGGCGTCGTCGTTCTGGTGCCGAAGGTTTTTCTGAAGTTGGGGGAAACACAGTAGAGTTAAGATTCCTTCAGAAACACATTATCCCAGATTAGGGACCCCCAAGTAGGTGAAGGAGTGTTTATTTTACTATAAATTTGGGTTTTTTTCCTTACGTGGCAGCCTGCCATCAGGCTGCTTCTCTTGTCAACTAGGTAGGTATCTGTGCTGTGGCTGCCTGCAGGGCTCGGTGAGGCTGCGACACAGGGAGGCTGGGGCTGCCTGCAGGAGCTGGGCTGGCCCGGCCATCCCAGCCTGGAGTGAGGCAGCAGCTCCTGCTGAGCCGTGCCTGGAGGAGCCGCCTCGCACAGACAGACAGACAGACAGACAGAGGGACAGGACGCATTCCAGCCTGTGCCAGGCACTGCCTCTTGCCAGGAGTCGGCTCTGTGAGAGAAGGCTCTGGCTGAGTTCAGAGCCCGTCCCTCCCTTCCCCCTTCACTTACAGGGCTGCACGGACACACTGCTGGTCCATTACCTCCTGCATTACCCTGCCAGTAACCTCAGTAGTTTTACTGTGACTGCTTTTAGAGAACAATGAGATTCAGTGCAGCTAAGGCTGCCCAGATCCAGTCTGAAACAGCTAAAACCACACACTCTTCAAAAACACGAAGTTGAATGTGGTGGTGTTTGTTTCATATTTTTAGTTTAAAAAAATTAATTTCAGATAAATGTCAACTTTTTCACCGTAGTGGAGATAATTTACCTTCGTTTGCGGTTAAGGTCTCTCTGGAAGGTAAACACGGTTTCTGCAATAAAAGAGAAGGACAACCAAGTTTCAACTGGCACATCACTTGTACAGCAAATGTTTATCCTTTATACTTTTTGTGAAATAGCTTAGAACTGGCAACATCCTGGAAGAATTAGGAGGCAGGGACATAGCCATTCTGTGAAGAGCCTCTAATTTTATGACTTTGCAAAGGAGATTTGGAAAAAATCCCAGTTTGCGTGTATAAATAGATGGAGAAAAAGTAAAATCTAGATGGTTCATTCTTATCTCAGGCCCAAAAATGAAGAGTCTATTCCAAATACTTGCAAATCAAAATTTGATTTTCACTCCTATTGAGCTATGCACACAAATATCTGAACACATTTCTGTTTACTGGAAGTTAAACTGTCAGTTTAGCTCACAGTAAAACTGGAACCAATCTTCCAGTTTTATTTTTGTGTTTCATTTTGAAACAATGATAATTAACTGCCAGTTTTGAAACATTTTTCAAATTAATTTATTTGAAAATTTCAACCAGTCCTCTTACTTTCTGCCACAAGAAGTTTTGGGATATTTTTCTAATGACAAACTATTTACTGAAAAACCTCAGACAAATTCTGGTAAAATCCTGCATATTTCTTGAACTATCACTTGCAATGAACTAACGTTCCCCATAGGCAGTCCTGTACATTCTGGCAATACTTCTGAATTGCCATTTATTTCTCATTTATTCAGTTAATGCACTGTGTTTACCATTACATCCTAGAGCATTGAATTAAAATGTTGCTTTGATCAAAATATTTTCTGCTTGAGCAGAAAGGTCACTGATCTTCATTCATGTAACAGCACCCAAATATTTCCTGTCTTTATAACTTTTTCCCTTAGTCTTCTTATGCATTTATGTTGTACCCAAACTCATGATAAAGTTTTACAATGATAAAATTAAGTTTTACAATAAATTAAAAATCCAATAATTTTTTTGTTGATTATGCAATTAAGTATCAACTTACTGGTGCAATTACTGCATTCGAAGTTTTCTTGCTGAAGTATGAAGGAAAAAAAAAAGAATATGATTACTTAGCCAATACATGGATTCATTTAGCAACTAAGCATCAGTTTCACTGATTCCCAGGGTATTTCTGTCCAAGATGGGATTCACTGGATACTTGTAGCAGTTAGAAACAAACGAGAATAAAAAAGGAATAAGGGTATCAGATGCAATGTGGGCACTCAGTAAAGGCACTTACACAAGGAAGCTACAACTCTGTCCAATATGACATTTACCATGACTTAGGTGGGGCAGAACTTAGTGAAAGCTTTCTGCACTTCTAGGCTTGCATGTGCTGTGCTGCAGTGTGGGACTAAATCAGGCAGGGCCTCCAGCATCTGCCCTCAGTGGCACTGAAGGGCAGGCCACTAGGCATACGAACATGATTCCTCCAGAAATAACAAAATAACAGCTTGCCTTTACCTAGTCAGGTATCTTTCACAAACAGGAATAAATATTATGCCTGAATTCCAATTGCTGTAGGTAAGGATAGGAGTTAGCTCCTAATACAGCTATTAAATCCATCCCCATCAAAGAAGTATTTTTATTGTTTTTTACTCACAGGCCCCTTGGTAATGGAGATGGAGCTGCCCCAGTGGGAAATCTGGATTCTTGTGTATTATTGAACCTCTGACCTAGAGATGTAAGCAACATTTTTAGTATGCAATGTGAGCTGTATCTGAACAGTGGATTTTCCTCATTGCCATTTTAGTCTTAATGGAATAAAGGTAAAAAATATCCATTGGTTTGATTTTTGTCTTAACACGTTTTCAGTCTGATTATACAAGAGAAGAGTTCAGTAACACTTCTTGCTTATTGCTGACTGTTACAGATAAAATTACACTGACACACTACATTGCTTGCTTTATTATGGTATCTGAGGCATATCAGTCCCTCTCATATTGCCATGTTTTCATCTGAATACTTACCTTCATCATTACTGTTTGCTTCATGGTCCTGTAATGGAAAAATAGGTTAGATTTGATATGAAGGAATTAAAAAAGGAATTACTGTGTGCAGTTTTAAGTCCTTCACTACCAGAAGGTGAATGGAGCAGAGCAACAAGGTGAAGAGACTGGAGCACAAGTCCTATGAGGAGTGGCTGAGGGAGCTGGGGGTGTTTAGCCTGGAGAAAAGGAGGCTCAGAGGGGCCTTATTGCTTTCTACAAGTACCTGAAAGGACGGTATCAGTTTTTTCTCCCAGGTAATAAGTGACACGACAAGAGGAAATGGCCTTATGCTGCACCAGGAGAGGTTTAGATTAGATATTAGAAAATTTTTTTTCACTGAAAGAGTGGTCAGGCATTGAAATGGGCTGTCTAGGGAAGTGGTGGAATCACCATCCCATGTGGACTTGGCACTTAGGGACATTTACTGGTTTAGTGGTGAACAAAGTGGTGCTGGATTAACAGCTGGACTTGATCTTAGAGGTCTTTCCCAGCCTGAATGATTCTTTGGTTATTAAATGAGAACCACGTGAACAATCAATATAGTTTTAGTATCTGTAGTAATTTTTAAAGAAATAGTGTACAGAAGGCATATAGTATCCAGAATACTTTCATGATGTCATTTGAAATACTTAAAGCAACCATCCAATTTTGATTTTTATAATAATCTTGAGATTGCTTGTAGTAAGTATTGAGAAAATTTGGCCTGATTTTTGCAGTGAGACCTTTTGGTTCGTGTTCAATATCTGACCTGGAAGACAGTAATTTTGCAGCAGATATGAACATACTAAAAACACAGTGGAGGAAACTGAGTAGAGTCTTTTGCCACCATGCTAGAATGAAAGTGAGCCACTGTATTTCCTGGCTTCTTTTCCTGGATGCTTAATTTTGGCTCCCATTTCTTGACTTTTAGGGAATCAAGACTCCTATCTGATAAGTATCTTTCAAAGAGGCACCAGTTATTAATTTTTCTGTCTTCATCTACCCAGCTAATGGCTTTTCACTAATGTTAGTGACAAATACATCCATTCTCTGCCTGGAGAGGTGTAATCCATCACCCAGCAGCTGGGGAAGTGAGACATGGTGAAATTTTTCTCCCAGCCAGCTCAGGCCTTTGAGAGGAACAAGGGTTACAGTTCTGTGCATGTGATCAGTGCTGGTTAGTGCTGAGAGCAGATTGAAGGGAGCAGTTAACAGATGCTTCAGTTATTGTTTGGGCTTTGTGCTTTAGCCAGGGATGGAAAGGAACAAGAAATTCAAGCAGACTGGACTCAGAACATTTTCTAGTGATACTGGTTCCTCAGACTATCCAGTCTGACATTTTAGATGGTTTCCATTTTCAGAAAGCATTAATCATTCGCCATCTGAGAGGTATGAGATTCAAGGAAAAGTCCTTCAGATTGGGGAAAATCATCCTTTGCTACTTAAAGTAAGTTCCTGAAGTATAACTGGTATTTTTTAGTACAAGAAATTATTTTTGTGGACTGAGACCTATATCCCTTAAAACATTTGAACTTTTTCTTGGATCAATACAAATGTCCACTGCTCTTTTGTCCAAAAGATTAATAGCAACAAACACCATATTAGATAAATTTGACATTTGGTCATCACTTTCTGTTATTTAATCCAGATAATAAATAGATAATCTGTCTATTTATATATAAAACAGAGCACTAAGTTTAGCACGTTCTTTTAGAGTGGCCCATTAATTACTCACTGTTTTTGGATGAAGACGACTTCTGGGGAGAGGCAAAATATTTCTGAAAAATACACACAATAAGTTATTATGAATATGATTTATTTATTTAATTGACTCAGATATGCTTTTAAAGGATCTAGAGGGTGCAGTAAATGGATTTGATTTCAGCTCTGCACGGCTGCAGTGGTTGTGGTGATGCTGTGCCCTTGCTGTGGAACTGCTCTAGATGAGCTTCTGCCCTGGACCTCGGGTTCCCTGTGACTGCCCAGGACCTCACCCAACACCCTCACACACAGTGCTCTGGATACCTCCTTCTGGGGTCATGACATAACAGATCTTGTAAAATAATGTCCTAGAGAGGGGGCAGGGGTAATGAAGCAGCTTTCTCTGCTTCTGAGGACACAGGACTGAAGCAGGCTGCATACCCAAGTATCATTTTTCCCTTTTCCTCCGGAGACTTGGCATATAAATAATGGATTTACTACGCCCGGTTTTTTACAAGCAATTCCGTACAACTGCAAAAACATCTCATTTGCAAGGGTGCAGAGATGGCTAATAGGACCTTCAACGGCTTGCAGAGGTATTTTATCCCTGTACTGGATCCCTAAAGGATTATTTCAGAAAATACTCTCTGTTTGGCAAACTGGCTTGAACAAGTTCACAAAGCAAAGGGAAATTTTTGATCTCACCTTGTCCGAGCATCCTCAGCTATCTGAGTGTCCTGACAATTGTTTATTGTCTGAAGGCTACACACTAGAGAGAAAAGTTTTTCTCTGCTAGGATTTCCTACTGATCCAAGCTGCTGCTAACTTACCTGGAAGTATCCTGCTTAGGGGATTCTCTGGTCACACCGTGCATGTGGGAGTGTTCTGTATTCTGAGCAGGCATAAACATGAGAGGCTTAGTGAACCTAGTAATAAAACATGAATTAAGAAAGGAAAATTACATTTAACAACAGTGATATAAAGAAAACCTCTCTTTCTTTCTCCCGTACCCCCTCAAAATTTTAAAAAGTAACCTTAAGAGTAATTACTTTTAATATGAAAATAGCATAGAAATGGTTGATAATGTTTGTGTAGATAATCTGAAGAGATATTTACTGTACGTATTTCTTACTTCTGTTACTGTATTTCTTCTAGTGAAAGAATTATCAAACATGTAGTATATAGATGAGAAGATTATTTTCTGACAGCTTTAAAAAATGTGCAAACATTCACAGCAATGAGTTACCTTGTTACTGGTGGTGGTGATGGCTTTTCCTGTAAGACAAATTTTTTTGGTCACTTTTTGATTCCATAAAATAAATTTGTATGATTCTATTTACATTATCATTTCAAGATATTACTTTTATATTGTGATACAGATTTCTACTAGAGCTCTGTCTGGTAATCTACATTAGGATGGGAGAGGCAAGAACTCAACATCAGTAAATCTGCTTTGGCCTTATGTTATGTCAGTAATAGCAAATGGGAAAAAATTGCTGTGTCAGAACTGTCACTGCTCCTCTGCTGCACTTCTGCTTCTGTAAAACATTCCCTTAGGCTGCTGCTTCACAGATTGGATTACTTTCACAGAGGACTGGGAAACCTTCCCCTTCCCATTTACTCTTTTGAAATGGTTTGCCAGCTTTCCTGAAAAGGGAGTGTCGAAATGCTTTAAGTTCGGGAAGAGATTTGCTCCCAGTTTTCCCTTCTGAAAGATCGATAATCTTTCCTCACAATCACATTTGTACCCTGCCTGAGGGCAATGGGAATCACTACAGAAAGGCCTCACCTCTTCTTCAGGAACCTCGTAGACTTCTGTAGGACAGGGAAGAAATAAAAAGCATTCTTTAGTGTAGCAAAAACATACTGCATGTTACCATAAGAACTGATCTGAATTTGTATCAGTTGTACTTCTGACTCTGGGAAAATAACTTGGAGAATCTGCTCAGAATTTGAATCTGCCACCAAAACCCTGGAGCAGAAACACCCCCTGTCTTCTAGTGGGAACTTCAGGTGAAGTCACAGGAATTCTGATTTACAGTCACTGTATTAATCAGGTTTCCTTGCACGCCAAAACTTTTAAATTGTTTTTTCTTCCCCTTCCCTCCCCCGCAAGCAAGATGAATGTTTGTGTTGTGCAAACCTGGGTCAGTTTGGAAAAAATGTTTTATCACTCCAATACTGGCATTTACCCTTTCCTGGACTCAGGGAGGAAGAATCAGGTGAATCATTAATACTAGCTGGCTCATTGGCATGGCGAACATACCTCCCTGAGTTCTGACCCACAAGTGTATTTTAATTAATATATCTTAAAAGAAAAAAACACCAGCACCTTTATCTATGCCCAGTTTCTTTAATAAAAATAGAATCCCATTCCAGTAAATTTCATGACAGGTTCCATCACTTTACTGTGCCCAAGTGTCCCAGCTCCCACCAGGGGGAGACGTTTTATTTTTTAGGAACGTGTCAGGAGCTGGTTGTTATTCGCCACTGATTTACAGAAAAGCTGAGATTGAAAAGGACCTTTAAAAATATCTGGAAAATAACTCACCAAATTCAGAAAAAATGTTAGTTTACGACTTGTAGTTAGGGACTTTAAAGCTAAACACATTGCTAATGAATATGCAAAGCTTTTTAAAGAACTGTGTCATGTCTGTAAAGGTTACATCCAAGCAATTAATGAGATAGTGAGGATGCAAAACAACTCTTAGCTGGCAGAGAGAGATTAAACAAGAATATCTGTACTTACAAAAGCAAATAAGATTCCTCTTATTTGCTTCTGCTTTTGTTTCTTTTTCTAAACAAACTGCTTTTTATAGAACCTCAATGGGACCACTGTTATAAAAGACCATGCAAGACATCAGCCTGTAAAGAATTTCTGTATGGTTAAGTCTAATGGTCTAAAAGTATTGGGCCTTGATTCTTATGGTGAAATAGGATTACTGACATACTGAGTCCTATAATTCTTTTTGCTGTATTGATCCATTTGTGTTTCTCCACTAGAGCAAAAGACTAAAAATAAATTAATTTGGGGCAAATAACTTGTTCTAGTTTTATTCATGCTTAAAATGGATTTACTATTCAAGCTAGACAAAGCAACTGCTACAACATAGAAAAGCTAAAGGGAAACATTTTTGTTTTACTTTAGTATGTCATAGGGTTAGTGTTGTGAATACATCAGGCATAATTTAATATTCCACAGTCTCACATTGTTTTATTCTAACAGTGATGCAAGCTCCACATACCTTGCATATCAGAAGTAAGAGAAGGCTTTGGAGAAATAGGGGGGGCTGGTTTTGTTGTCTTCATAAACCTGTTCACAGGTGCTAAAAACATATTTTATTCATGTACATATATATATAGTTGTGCAGGTGTGTATATATACACATATATTTATATATACAGACAGGCATCTGTTACAAACTAACAATGTAACATTTATACCATAAGAATTAATATTAAGTAGGTCCAAATGGCAACGTTTTGTGTGACCTTGAATAAATCAACTGGGTCAGAAAGCAGCTCTTATTTTATGAGAGAAACATTATTCTGTATTCCAGCCTTTCTGAAGAGGTTTGATACTGTCAGTAATGTCAGAGAGCAGAACAACATATTCACCTTTGGGCTGTAGTAGTTTCATTTCCTAGCTAAATATACTTCAAATAGTGAGATTTAAACAAAATAAAAATAAAATCAAAGTCTGTCTTTATCTACTGAAATATCTAAAAATGCTTTTTCTTCTTCTGAAATACTTCAGCAAACAGAATTTTAATGCTATTGCTCCCTTGGATGAAAAGGCAGGTCCTACACCATGAAAAGCCTCCTGGTTGTGCAAGGGCTGGACTTTGAAAGAGCTGAGTGAGAGAGGCAGAAATTACACATGGCTTCCAATAAAGTTAAAAATAATTTTCCTTGGCCTTGGAAGCCAAAGGAGCAAACTGCCTTTTGCAGGCTGTAATCTCTTTAATAGCTGTATCTCTACCCTTTGAACCCTAGAAATAGACATTATTTGACCCCTTTTTTCCCCTATTATTCCTAATAAAGCAATTATTATTAGCTTAAATGACTAAAACTCACATCTTGTAGGTAACGACACGCTGCTTTCTGTGGGTTCAATATAGTTATCATCATCATTGTCCACTGGCACAATGTAGTTATCCTATGAGAAATGCAGGGAAAAAATCTATCAGTTAAACCTCCATCATGTCAACAACCTGTTGGGATTAAAGCCCTGGCAGCAGTTTACACTAGTTGCCATTTCACAGTGACTCCTATTTCAGACATTTATCATCCTGTGAGGAAGGGAATCCCAAAGACTGAAAACCCTCTATTCCAGTTCTGATTGGTGGGTGGAAGCCCTCCCTTCCCTTTGGTCCTGGAGTAGCCTTGAGGTTACTCTCTGTTGACTGCAGCTTGTTATGGATGATCAGAACTATTCCATGATCCAAACAGCCTCCTTGATACTCAAAGCAGGCATATACCCCCTAGGAATCACTGTGGTACCTGCAGGTCACTGTTAGTGATGTACAAAATGATTTGTACTGTAGAGCTAAGAAAGAGACCAGGCCATGGTATTGCTATGGCAATTACACAGTTAAAACAAGAGTACCTGTCAACTTTACCTCATCATCACTGCACTCCTTAGGCTTTGGTGGCACTTTAGGTTTTGCAGCAGCAGATGGCAATGGCTTGGATGGCACACATGGTTTCTTTGGTCTGGATATGGCTGGACTGGGTGTACTTGGGAGAGGTTTGTTGATGGGAGGAAGCTGCTGGTGACTGGTGCGATTGTCTTTTAACGTGGTAGAAAACAACAATTTTAGTCAAAATGACACATTAGTCCCTGCACTTTCTCCTCTGCCCGTGCAAACAAGTCAAACAGCACAGGTCAAACAGCAGACCTGAGCATAGCTGGCCATGCTGCTGAGGCTTGTGTGTGAACAGCTCCTATTTCATTGCTCAAGGCAGCAGCCCAGCCCTCAGTAGCAGGCTGCAGAGGGTGCCAGACACTGACTGCTGGACGAACAACTGTTCAACTCCTTGGGGAAAAGGTGGTGGCTGGGTGGTGTTTACATATGAGACATGAGAAAGATCACACTGGGTGGGACTGGTACATAAATTATGCCAAGGTCTCTGAACCATCATTTTAACAAGTCCTTCCCTTTTCAAAGAACGCACAGATGAAGTGCTGATAAACTGCTGTGAGTACATATGTGGGATTTTAACACTTTGGTGAATATTCTACAACAAGCAACAGTCTGGTATCATACAAAAATGAAAGCAGGCATCATGTCAATATTTCTTTCCTCCATGTCTCAAATTTTCATCTAACTTTCATTCCCCTCAATGCAGCCTGTCCATGGTTGAAAAGAATCAAAACAGAAAGAAATAAATCCCTTTATACTAGACTGATGCAAATATAATATCCATCCTGTCCTGTTTTTCAGGATATTTATAATTCTCAGTACCAATTTTGAAGGACAATAAGAAGTGAATATGAATATTTCAGCTACTGTTTTTCTACTTTGGGAATAATGATCGAAGAAACAGAGAAGATTAAGAAGGTACCTGTTAAGTCTTCTGTGCCCCATCTTTAATAGGAATTCCTGAATCAATATGTGTGGATTAATCTGGAGCTCCAAGTTAATAATATCTCCCACACCTTTGCTTGAATTTTGTCATTAGTAGATATCTACCAAAGTCTCTAGGACACATTATATTAAAAATATAAATACCACTACCAGCAAATCTAACCTATTTCATGCTGTAATAAAAAAAATAATACCCCTGAATGCTTAAGACTCAAGTAACAGAATTAGAAGCAAACTCTTGAGGAAAGGATAGATTAGTGCATTTGAGGCCACTTCTCTTCTGGTACTGATCAAAAAGCAGTTAACAGACTGACATTGTTAACTATTCCATAACTACCTGCATATTCACCCCTAGAAACAGGGAATGCAGAAGGAATCTTCTTTTTCTCCTTCTCACTTGGAGGTGGCTCATAGCTGTCGTCAGGATTCTCTTCACTGGGGACCACATACATCTCAGAGTCAGAGTGGTCATCTGGATTTTCATAATCACTGTCCTAGAAAGACAGAACTTTCCATTTCTCATCTCATAGCAATATATAACACAAATACCCTTGCACCAGTATGGTAACTAAATGACAACAATGGACTCATGATATTCCCTTTTAGTGCTTCCTCTAGCAAAGAGGCACCCCTGCCTCCTCCCCATCTGCTCCTCCCAAGAGCTCCCTGTCTTCTTGTAATGTCCAAGGAGTCCTTTCACCTCAAAAGCCCAGTCTTCAAATTATGGACCAATAGCTTGATCCAGCTGTGACTCTTGGTGTGTGTTGTCACTTCCTCTCCCTTTCCTGTTAAAAGGGAACTCGAGATCTGACTCCAGAGGGAAATGGTCGCTTCAGGCTGACAGTTGCACCGTTACTTTCAATGAATTGTTTCATTCTAATGTTTTCTAAAATCTTAGCAGAAATTTTCATTTTTAGTAAGAAGCAGCTTTTCTCTCCTCACCCCTCCCACCCTTCCTGCCCCAAATAAAATGTCTTACTGATTTCTGAAATTATTGTTCTGTTTAGGAAGTCCCTCAAACTGATGCCATGTGCTTACTTATCCAAAAACCTTAGTGTTCATGGCTACCACTGACTGTGCTCCTAAGTAAAAAAATCGAGGCAGCTAAAAATCAGTGGCTACTTTTGAATAAAACTGATGTAACAATTAACATAACATTTCAGTAATATTTAGTTCAACCACAAGTAGTGATTTAAATAGAAACTTTTATTACTATTTCTTGTGCTAACTTGTTGCTACAGTAACCTCCTACTAGCCCAAAATATGTACTTACAAAATCATCTGACCATTGTTCCTCTTCATTGTCTGCATGTTCTAAACCAAACATTAGAGTTATTTAAGGAGATTTAATAGTGAACATAAACGTTTATCTTAGATTGGTTTTTCAATCTATACTTATCATATTCAGTCAAAAAAGAGTGAGCAAAATTTCCAAGCAGTTTTGAGCAACACATCTGGAATGGACAGAATAGTAAATTAAATGCCTTCTTACTTATTTTTAAGAAATTATTTCAGAACTGCTGGAAAAGCATTAGAAAATGACAAATTGCACATGGTCTGAACAGCAAACCATGCACTTTACCCACAATGCATCTAATTTTAAATAGGGATGACAATTTCTAGATAATGCAACTCTTGCTGACCTCTGGGCCCTGTTTGTTGGTTAAAGTGCCAAGACAGCACAATAATTACAAGTGTTTATGTTAAAAGGGAACAGTTATCTGATAACTTCCAAACTGTGTCCCCTTCCTTCTATTCTTGTTTTAACGAGATGGGTGTTAACTTGTGAAAATTGCCATGAACTTGTTTGTGGACAGTGCTGTATGATAAAGTAGAGGTCTACCTTTTAGATAACTCGTGATATCATCATTACAGCCATGGTTAAGATTAATTAAGATTTTGAATCTGTAATGATGCATTTGTTCAATTTCTTCCATATTTACTTTCATAGTTTCTACAAGAAGGGTCTGGATGCAAATTCTCCTCCATTTTTACAGCAGCCTAGATACAGAACTCTGATTAAGACTGATTTTGAAAGAATGGTTACTTGCTACTCTTCATGCTGGCATAATTCTTCATTTTTTTCTTGCCTTTCATTTCAGAGGTGTGAACTACCTTCAGAGTTGTTGATAATGGTATCCTGTTCTCTCATTAAAAACAAATTACAAGGCAATGTATAACTGAAATTCTGTTAGGCATATAGATAGCAAATTAACACAGACATGCAGTTTAAATTTACATTAATACAGCCTTACCTGAAGCATAATCCCTTTGTGGTAGACTTGGCGGTGGCTTTTTTTTAAGCCTGTAAATTATAATTATTACATTTATGATCTCATAAGTAACATTCACTAGAAGGGAGCATTAGCCAGACATAAAAAAGCTGATAACAAAAGATACCTGCAGCTAAAGAAATACAGATTACCATCACAGATGCTTAGCAAATAGCTGTAGAAGAATGCTTTGAAAAGATAGAGACTGATAAAATATTAAAATAGGATCTGAGATTTTAATTTTTTTTCACTAAGAACATATGTTGAAAGGACAGCTTCCTTGCTCATCCCCCATTCTCTTCATTTCCAGAAAGAGATAAGATAGGGGACAGAGATAAATGAGGATCTATTGGGAGAGGAAAATCTGTTCAGGTTCACAGAGGCTTTATTAAGACTATGGCATAAGAAAGTGGTGTAGCATTCTCCGTTTGTATTTTTAGAACTGTAATTTTGCATACACTTTATTTGATGATTAATTTTTAAATGTATACTGGGTCTCACAGTAAAAGATTCTACTTTTTATTATTTTATGTTGTTATGTCCCTTTTTTGGTTAAAAACAAATACAACGGCATTTGTAATACCCAGTGAATCAAAAGATAATTTGTAGAAATACTGAAAGGATCTTTTTGGCTGTACAGGTAGGTTCATATGCATGTGCACATGTAAATATCTATCAAGCAGAAGTACACATACATGTGAACACATATATATATATGTGTGTGTGTGTGTATTTATGTATACTCCTCCTCACTAACTTGCAGCTGTCCAAAGAAGACAGTGAATTACAGTCAGGTGAATTATTTCACTACCCTGTAATGAAAGAATTTGTGTTTAAAATCAAGATGAACAGTGCATGTGTGACATCAGAGGCCAGACTGATGCCTCTGCAGAGGGAAAAAAATGACAAGCCTTTGATTTTTGTAGCCAGAGAAAACATTAAGATCATTAATGATATTACAATTATTCTTTAAAGTGACTTTTGAACACTGACAGTTCCCTGTAGCACTGATGAGACCTAACCATGGGCCTGCAGCTTTGTCCACTAAACTGATGACTTCACTCATTCTTCAGTCAGGTCCTAACAAATTCATTTGCAAAAATAAGCAAATAATTTTTAAAAGTCCCCAAAGAAATTAAAAAGGGGGTTTTTTTGGGATCTCTGAGCAATAATGTTTACAAATGTTGCCTTATCACACAAATTTGACACTCAATATTTAGGTCCTGAGCTTGTTGCCAAGGTAACATTGTTCAGGTACCACTTTTACTCAGGGTGGTGATATGCTGGCACTACCACATCAACTTACAAAATTTACTGTCTGTTTTGAGAAATGCTTTGGCTACTTCTGAGTTGAATTAATGGAATTCTGTTGTTCAGATAGTCACCAAAAACACCCCATGCACATGCATGAATCAATGAATAAATGGTGTGGGCATTGCTAAAACTCAAAAAACCTCAACCCTCCCATAACAAACAAAAACCAAACCAGGAGAATTATTTTTGCTGTGTTTTGTTCGTGGTTAACAACACCAATGATGGATAGCTGCCTCCTCAGAGGCATAACTTGTGTACAAACCAGTAAATTCAAAAGCATTCTCAACAGCCCTGCTCTGGTCCTCAGTCTAGGTTAGCACAGCCATGTTAGAAAGAAAACCCCAGGGCCACTGCCAGGGTACATCTCATGTCTTAGGGAGGGGGGACCAAGATCTCTTGAAGCATTTTGAGGCATGTCTGCTGTGAGCTGTTCAGAAATACTAGAGACTTGGGAAACAGTGGAACTGAGGCTGTCTAGGTCATGGTATAAAGTGCACGGCTTCAGCAATGTCACACATTTCTAAGCTGCTAAGCAGAAATCATCCACACTTGGTCCCAGGCCCTGTAAATCCTGGCAGTGGCCCTGGCAGAAAATGTAAATACGTTATAATGAAAGCACATGAAGCACAGAACAGAGGTCTGTGTCTAAGCAGCCTATCATGCTATGGTGCAGCTATGGGGTTGCATACCGATCCCAAGTATCTTTCCCAGTTTTGCAAATTAAGGCCACTTGTTCATTTTGGAACCTGAATGTTAATAGAAGAAAAGAAATAATGTTTCTGTCACAGAGCTGAAACAGTTCACACCCACATCTACATTTGCTAGAATCTTTTCAAATACCTTATTTATTCTAAGATTCAACTCCACTTAAAAAGTAATTTTCAATGTATTGGTATGGCTTCCTGAGTCCCAGAACTGGAATCCATGCTCTTTTGAAGTCAGCTGGAGCTTCACTTTACAGGAGCCAGAACTTTACCCAATGTGCAAACCACAACACAAGCTCAAAAGACACAACCCCACGCCAAGGTGTGGTTACCCAGCTCCTGCACACTCTGACCTCAACCCCCTCACAGGTCCCTGCAGAATTGACTCTGTCCTGCTCCCTGAAGTTAATGAGAAAGGACTGGAAGAATCAAATGCCATCCAACTGAGTGTGCATATTTATATGTATTTAATCCTAGTACATACATTGCAGCGTCAACAAATAACCAGGTAGCACTTGAGACATTTTCATATAATGGGTTATAGATGCTTCTCACACAAGAACAGAATGGAGGGCACAGAAATTCCGAACAACTTTTAAGACAATAAATTATTCCATTTTAAAGCAATGTATTTCAAGATTTCCCCATATAATATGCTGAGCTGGATCCAACAAAGTATTTAGGCATATCCATCTAACAGGTCCTGTAGGAACTGCAAATATTAATTATGTGCTTTGAATTTGTAGCACAGTTTTGTTTTCCTGCATTAAGTAAAGAATGCTAAAATAAACTGCAGCAGAGGTCTGGGTGTTTTGCTCTAGCAACATTTGTTTTTACAGGCTACACCCAGAAAAATAGCCATACATACATATTAGTAAACCTTTATGTGTTGCACTTAAATTTTCTCACAGGTGCATTTCCCCACTGGTGTTTCTGCTCTCTCTCCCAGCATTTTAGATATGCCTGAAAACGCTCTGTTTTCAAGAGTCTTTGCATTTTGTATTGTTAAGTGTGTACAAAGTCCACTCCCTTCTTAGGAACCATTTTAATACAATAGTTTTCACAAAAAATTTTTGAGTATTTATAGTATGTATTAGCTTATGCATGCAGTAGATAATCACATTTGTGATTAAACAATAAATTAATTGAACTTTTCCAGAAACATTTTCAGAGATCCAAGAGGTGTGATGCAGGAGTGAACAGAAACTTTTCCTGAACTGTTTATGACTTAGTGGAATACTTTTTTTGAAAGTATTACTACTCTTTCACACATGTTCTTACAATGTGCTATGGTAGTTACAGTAATAAAAATCCTGACACTCATAACATTCTATTCAGTGATTTTCAGATTTCTTCAGCATAACAGTTAAAATTACGCATGATACTTTTTCCTGTTTTGTTTTCTTAAGTGTAGTGCAGCCTGATTTTAGTACTTTCTCTCATTGTTTGGTTCATAAATATTGCTTTTTCCTCTGCCAAGGGTTGGATCATAAATGTCTTTTAGCTGGAGCTATGGAGGTTGAAGAGACATTTAGCGACACAACAAATATGTTTCTGCCTAAAGTTGCTGCATAAATTGTAAATGGTATAGAAAAATGGACCATACAAATCTGAAGCTAAGACTTACCTGACTAAAAAGCTGGGCAAAGCATCTTAATTCAATTTTTCAGGTTGCATGGCAAATGGTCAAAAAATGGACGTATTTGGAAGGTGTGCAGTCAGAAACATGACCACAGGTGCATGATTTCTAATGGTTTTGTGAAGGATATGATATTACAACAAGGTGAATGAATTGAACTTCTCCTTTCTTATTCAACACAGTAGGGCAGCACATTCCAAAACTTTAGGTGAAGTCCTGACTTTGCTGTACCTGCAGTGTATCTTTCAGCACCAGCTCCAGTGGAGCCAGGATTCCACTGATCAAAGCCCAGAGGCCTAAAGCTTATGATTTACAGTTGAGTGCTGTGTTTTCACAGTGTGTTTCAAGCATAGGCAACCACCCTGCATCATGAAACCTATGATTTCTCTGCTTCCCTGTTCTGAATTACCAAGGATGTGAATATGAAAAAAATGCTCCCAGCTCTCCTTGTTTATCCAGTGCTGGCTACACTCATTGCCTCTACACCTGAGTACATAATCCTCCTTGACACGGTGATCTGCACAGCAGCTGGGGCTCAGGCTTGTAAACACTTTTGCATGCGATTAAGGACAAGCAGGTGACAGCTATCCTGCACTGGCCAATATTTTTACTGACAGAAAATGTTGAGTCAGAATGGGGAACAAACAGGAGCTTTTAAGCAAAGAAAAAACAACCTGACAATTCCTTTCCTGTTACCAGGACTGTTCAGCCTGCCTTCCACAGACCTTTAAGACACATGTGGGCAGTAGATGAATTCCTCCCCACCTGCACCCTGCAGATGAACTAGGCCAGAGAACAAAAGTCTTGATGCAAGAACTTTTACATTTCTGCATAATCAAGAGCCAATCCAGATTTTAGAGGTGTTTTGACAAATACTGCTAATAAGTGCAATGTATTTAATGAATATTTGATAATTCTTTCAATTTGTGTAGCAGAGGCTTACAGTATGCACCTGGGTGATAGCTTTAGGTTTCAGACAAGCAAATACACTATTTGAATTCTCTAAAATTACTTCTACTTATAATAGGTTTGATTTTGACTTTTCCCCCCTGCATATGGATAAATCCATGCTGCATGAAGACAATTTAAAATATTTTTTTTTCTGCTTCAGTCATGTTTAGAACTTTGATATTAAACAAAATAATCTTTTAACTGAAATGGCAGTAGGATCAACTGGATAACCATATGTTTTAGAAAAAGCATCTACAATCAAACAAAAAGCCTACAAAGGCTGCATAGCAAGGAACACAGCCAGTTCTATTTCTGTAAAGCTTAGCACCTCTTGTGCACATCCTTATCAGTGTTGACAACTGATGCTTTTATTGCAAGTCTCATTATGTGCTTGGTTCAAGACTTGAACTCTGAAGTCATGTGCAAATATTAGAAATTCTTCAATTTTTAAAAACTAAATTTCTGTTCTTCATAACTGCAAAAAGGATTTATATATATTTATTTATTTTTGATCTTGAATGAATCAAAGAATTGCTGTGCTATAGTAGAAGTCTTGTCTCTGACACTTAATGATGACCTTCCCAGCTTCTGATACATTTGGTCTGTGTTACTTCTCCCTTTTCTGCCCTTCCCCTCTCACTCTCTAGGAGGGACTCACAATCAGAGCAACTGATTACCAACAGAATTCATACTATGGGAGACCTAATATGTATGTAGCCTCAGATGAAAAACCTTACATGCGATGGGTGTTTCTGACACCTGTTTTATGCTCCTGAGCCTTTTGAACGGACCCCACTGGAACACTATTAATTACACTGAAACAACCATTGTGAAGTAGGAAGCCAGCATTCATTAAAACGCAACAGCTGTAAGAAACCCTCTCTAACCCCTCCCCTCCAAAACCCCACCAAAAGCCTGGACAGCCTAGCAGCTCTTCCCTGTGAGCAGGTCCCAGGAGAAAATGAGTTTTTTGAAGATGGCTGGTGAACACAATGGTCACTGTGTTAAATACAAAACCACACTTAAATTAAAACCCTAAGTAGTTGAAAAGAGGGCCATTTTAAGGGAAAATCTCCTTTCGTACTTGCGTGGAAATAAGCAACTACAGTAAGTGACTGTGATTAACTGTGACTTGCAGCAATCTTAAAGTGAAAGAGGATGGGTAAAGGAAAAAAAAATCTCAGAAATCTGATACATCAGGTGCTTTACCATCAGAGCCTGCTCAAGGTCTGTGGACACAAACACAGCTGTGGAAATGAGAGCACAAAGGAGGGCTTGGAGCCCCAGATTGCTCCTCCAGCCTGGGGAACAGGAGAGCCAGGCAGTCCTGCTGCTCCTGGGAGTGTGTCCCCTCCAGGGGCAGGGCCAGCAGCTGCCCACAAGCACCAGCCCTGCCTGGGCTGGCACAGGGGCAGCAGCTGAGCCAGCCTGGCTTCCCAGAGCTCTTGCACAACCAGTCCAGGCAGGGCCCTACTGCTTCTGCCAACAGCTGACTGATCTCTTCATTTACACCAAGAATTAGCTTTTCCCTTGAACTGAGCCATCCTGGTCCCTCTTTAAGGACAATTTAAAACAATGTTTCCATATGCCTTTTATGTAGAAGAGCAGTATTTCCAGAATTTCATATGCTTGTCCTGGAAACACTGCAGATACAGTGTAGTAATTAACTTCTAAAAGCACTTAATACCTTTGTTGCCAATGACCCATGTAAAGAAAGGCATCTGAATGAGAAAAATCACATCCAAATGGAATTTCAATGCAAATGAGCTGCTGCATTAAGAAAAGTGTGCTAAATAGCTAATTGCTTTAAATAGATGTTTGACTGGAAACAGTGAATAGTGTATTCATCTGACAAGGATGCAGAATTACTGGAATTTCTTTATGTATAAATACACATGAATATTTTATGATACTTTCATGCACGTGACACCAATCTGGATGTTGTTCAGCAGATCTTACTAGAATCAGGGTGCTAGGTTATGCTGGATTTTGTTTTATGAGACCCAAACACAGGAGGAACTTAGCATTTTTATGGGAATTTTAAGTATGATGTCTGCCCAGCTGGTTCAAGGTGGAGCACAAATTCGACTTAACTGCAGCAGGAAGCCTAAACAGTTGCCTAAGGAGAAAGGCACACAGCAAACAACAAGCAATGACCATTCCCAGAGAACATTCAAGAAAAAGGCCCTTCACTCAAATACTGTTTTTTTCCAAGGCTACAAACACAACCTATTATTGCACTCCAGTTCTGCAACTCCTTTCTGAGAGTCTTAACACTGATGACAATTCTGCAGGTTGCAGTCTGAACCAAAGCCCTTTCCATGCACTGAATTACATCCCTTTGGAATGACCAAAGTCCTACACACCCCTGAGCTCGTAATCCAAAATTCCCCACATTGATAAAACTAGGGATTGGCATAGCAAACTTACTTTTTGAACTTGTTTATTATCCCACTTTCGTTTTTCTTGATGTCATGCACCATCTTTTGAAGCTTCCTGTAAGATATTAAACAAAGCCAGCATTATATTACCAAGTGGTTGAACAGCTATTAATATAAATTAAGAAAAATATGCTCAATGCATCTTCAATAAGTAGTTTAATTGTTAACTCACTTGTGCATGAAATTTTCCTCCCTTTTTAAGAGCTCTTTAGCATTATTTGTGTTAGCCTTCTTCTTAATACAATTAAGTGTGGCATAAACAATCAATTTAAGAATAAATGCATCGGGAAGAAATAAATCCTTGCCTAAATTAATAGTTTCAAATATTTAAATGTTAACATTTTATCTAGAACTGACTTTACAACACTGTACAGCTGTAATGGGAATGCCCTCTGATTTCTGACCACACTTGGGACACTTAAATATATAACAAGAATAATGGACAAATAATTCACAAGCACTTCTTTAACTCCTGCTGAAAACACAAACTGTAAATTTACAGCAAAGTGATAGCGTTACCTGCTAATATAAGGAAACAAAATACTTATAGCTGTGAGAAACAGGTGTACAGCAAAATGTTCCAAGATTTCCAACAACAATGTACTCCACCTATAAGAGTAGCCTGGATTATTATCTAAACTAACAAATCTGAGATGAAAAGCTCAGACGAACTTCTGCTTTTCAGTTGCATTTCTTGGGTTTTTTTCTTAACAAATTCAGCTTCTGGTTCTGCTTGAAACATCACAAATAGGCATCATCTGCAGTTTGCTGTTTCTGTGCTGTGCCCCAGCTGGCACCTGGCAGTCTCTATAAGTGAAAAGTAATGAGGAATGAAAAGAATGAGAGGAGATCTAAATGGTTTAGTTCTAGTTTGGAGAGAATGGCTGTCTCTAAGTGTTTGTGTTTCTTTCAGAAAGGCTTGCCAGACTTCAATTAGGGATGGATGTCAGCATCAGTTACATTTCTTTTGTTGTTTGTCAGAGATAGGACTCAAACCCCATCACCAACAAAACTCTAATTGTAGATTTCTATCTGAACATTGCTTATTGTTCATTGCTGACATTAATATGTCTTTAGATTAGCAAAATTATTACTTTATTTTGAAAAAAGGTGGGCTTTTTCGCATACTGGCTTTGTTCTACATTGTCAGTTATTTGCTAAAATTTTTTCATACACACATGCAAATAAAAGCTACCACAAAACTGATAAGTACAAGCACCTGAATTAGTTTGCTTTTCATTTGATTACATTTAGGTGAATTGATTGGAGTATCATGAGTGTTCCATGAATCTTGAACAAGGCTATCATTTAAAAGATCCTTTTATTACATATTTCTATTAAAAAAGGGTGCATTTAAATTACATGCACTGGTGCTGGTAAGATACTTTTCCCATGCAGATGGATTGAAATCAAAACATTCTCATCTTTTGCATAGTCAAATTTCTTTAAAATCTTTGTCTCTTATTCCTTATTAGTTTTATGGAGTAATTTAGATTTCTAATTACAACATTGATGAATTAGAGAGTACCTGATATGCATTTGTGTGAATTTTTTTGGTTTTTAAAGTTAGGTAGCTCTTATAGGAGTTGTTAAAACACTTGCTTTTTTGCCCCTGGGGAATTTAAGTTGTCTGAAGCCTGTGAGAGCAAACAGATAACCAGTGCACTGAGTGGGAAGTGTAGGAAGTCATCAAGCACAGTTGATCTCCAGTTCAAGTGGAATCCCCTTTGACCCACAGAGTTGAGTGAGCTGCAAAAACCAGTCTGTCCAGTTAGCTACAGGCTGAAATTTCTTGAAGTGCCAGGCCATATAATAGGCAACAACTGCAAAGTCTTACAAAGAGCTGTCTGTCTGATTTGTGATCTTAGAGTCACAGAAGAAGAGATGAGAGGCAAGAGGATTCTCCAAATCTTAAGGGACTCAATCCCAATCCCAAAGGCCATTCCAGATCGATGAGGAAAGTGAAGCACAAAAGGGAATTTATACACCTGAAGTTCTGACTGAATCTACACATCTGACTAGCACTAAAATACTTGTATGGCTCTCAAATACTTGAGATTATACTGCCAAGTAAAGAGGTTTGTTGTGAGAGGACCTTATCAGAGCAGCAGCCCCAGAGTGCCCAGGAAATGGGGACTCCCACAGCCCAGGGCAGGCACCCCTGGGTCTGGTACTCAACCACAACCCTCCTTCTTCACAACACGTCTGAGTCAGGACTTCAAACCAACTAATGTTTGTTCTCCAGTGTTCTCTTGGGATGAGCAGACACTAGAAATACTCACGGACCTCCATCAGCTACTACTGTAAATAAAAATAATGACTAATGCTTGTCTTGCTTTGCGTTGCATGTAATTAAAGATAATCAAGAGGTAAAACTTAAAGTTACTGCTTTAACTACAAGCTTCAACTCTTCATTAAACCTGCTTGGGATCATTTTATGCAAAATCAGGTTTGCAGATAAAGGTGCAGTCTGTGTTACTGCTAATCTTTGAAAACACGTTTCAGCAATAGATATTTTGAGGTCCAGTTTAATTGTAACTGGGATAGACTGGATGGGGCCCTTTGATTAGGATCTCACTGCACACAGAAGATTTTCAAAGTTCTTCAGATAATAAGTTTGCAAGTCTTGGCCGTAGGTGGTTCTAAAAAGCTTTAGGTTTCTTACAAATACATTAGAAATTCTACATAATGAAAGGAATAACTTTTTAGCCCCCTATTTTTGTTGCTAAAAACTCCAGCAATTCAGAATTATCAGATCTATTCACAAAGGAGTCACTAGCTGTGAAACATACGAAGGAAGGTGGAAAGTTTCACCATTATAAATACCATACATCCTGAAAGAAGGATTAACTGTATCACAAAATACCTTGCTGCACTCAAGGACTGGCAGAGATGCCTTGAGATAAAAAAAATGAAACAGACCCACCCTCTCTTTGATCTGGTCACAGCCAAGCTTATGAGGAATATGTGATGATGAAGGGAGGATGAAGAATAGATCTGGCCTATGACACATCCCCACCTTCAAACATCACCTGGAAGCCTTTGGCTCTTTTCCCTACACACAATCCTACAAAAGCTTTCCAAAGGTAAAATAATTTTTAAAGAGAAAAATGAAGAAGAATAAATTGCATTACAAGTTTTCAACTCTGACGTGAGATGAGGTACAGAGCTGCTACACTTGAGAAAGAGAAGTTTTTCTTAATTTCACATAGATTTGTGAAATATGGAATTCTCCCACCACTCAGACTAGTTTTTGAGAAGCTGTATTTATGGGTATTATAAATCTGTGAAGGCCGTTACCAATATGTATTCTGCAGCTTTGTGTGTTAAGGCTCAGAGCAGCCAGCACGAGGGGCTCCGCAGTGGTTGTGTCCCTGCTCCTGGAAATAGGGAGGGACCTCCTGAGTGTAGGAACCCAACCCTAACCCACTTGTGCCCAGTGAATCCAGTGCTTTGCACCATCAGTGATATTGGCTGTCCGTGTTTTATCTGTGCCTGTGTCACCTGGAGAGTGACAGCCCATTGCAAGGCGATTTTGCAGGGTCTCTCTCGGGACCCAATTGCTTCACTTGCAGTACCTGGGAGTGGTCCTGCTAATGTTTTTGGAAACAGGGCTGACTGCAGCATCAGTGGGGAATGTTAGCAAAGCAAAACCCAATTCTAAATGGTTTACAGGAAATTTTCTATATTACAAGCATACCTATTTCTGTTTATCTGGGGGATGAGAATGACACCTTCTTAAATTTCTGGTGTTTAGAGGACTGTCTGAATTAAGTGTTTTGCCTCTTGAAAAATCCCCATCTATACTCACAAACCATGTTCTTTAGTTAAAAAAGAGCAGCATTTTGAACATGATATATTCACATATTTGCTAGGACAGCTTTGCAAGCAATATTGACACATTTAACATTAAGGGATCCGTATGTTCCTTCTCCTCCTCCTCACATCAGTTAGGGCTTTAACTGATGAAGTTGAATTTGTTTTACTATGGTAAAAATTGTTTTAAAAATAAACACACTAAATCAGACAATTTGCATGCCAATTGAAGTTCTTATACCTTTTTTGATACATCTGTTTCACACTGACAGGACAACCTATAGTTCTGTGCCCAGAAAGTCACATTCTCTGAAGATTACTACATCCATTCACGTAAAGTAAAACTCTGGGTAGATGTAGCACTCACTTTCAGCTTAAGAACGACAGATCACATTAAAACAAAAAATTATTGTTTTTCAGAGATTTTGTTTGTTTGTTTGGGTTCTTTTTCAGGCAAGTTCAAATACTTGGCATTAGAAACCTAGAATGGGATTTCGTAAGTGCAAAATTAGATTTATTACAGCTACCTCTGTTAATTAAAAAAACAAACCCAAACACATTAAAATATGAAACTGAAGAAAGAACAGCATGTCCAGACCCTTCCTTTATGGCTTCTCACAACACAATCATTTCACCACCTTCTCCCCAACCGGTCTTTGTTTTGTGTTTCCATTATCCTTCAGTTTTATAAACAGCTATGCAGGTGACCAAATTAAGAGAGAAAGTTATTGTTTTTGGACAAAGGAGAAGACTCTTGCTTTCTTTAGAGGGGAGAACCTGCTGACCTAGAAGGGGATTGTAAAACTACCACTTGAGATTTTGAAAAGCATGACACTCTTATGTTTAATTATCTTCTCAAACTGAATTCACACACTAGAAAAGGACCACCTTTCCTATGCCAGGCTTCCATGACAGCAATGCTCCTGCTACGGTTTTTGTGGAAGAACATGGATTTTGGTGAACATCTTAGGTAATCCTAAGATGTATTTTCATATTACTTGTCAGGTTTGTGACTCAAACACAATGCAATTAAATGTTATAAAACAACTCTAGCCTTTTCCACTTCCCTTCTAATTCCTTAGCAGAAAGCAAAAAGAAATACCAATTACAGAAAACATCTTATTCCTCATTAGACCTCCTCCTTCAGCTGCTTCAGACTGCCACATGCACACATTATAAGCTACCAGGAACAGCATGAGTGGGAGACCTTTGCAGGGAAATGCCAGGTGGAATCAGCCACCTGGGTCAGAGCTGGTGTTTTCAATGGCTGTGATATGTGTAAAATGCATAAAAATGCATAAGAGAGACAGCTGAACCCTTGAGGTACAGTCAGACAAACTGCTTCAGTAGCCACAGGTCCAAGACAGGGCCCTGCAGCCCCTCATCCACTCTGGGGTTTTATCCACCCCCTGCAATGACTTTCATGGTGGGAGAAGAGGGAGTTTGGAGCTGGAGCTGTGGCACCAAACAATCTATTCAAGACACTGAGCCTCTGATCTTTATCTGTAAAGCTATCTCAAAGCTGTGAAGAAAAGTTCAAAGAGGTTTGCTTATCAATTACAGCTCCCTATCTGAGAGGAAGAAGGAACAAGGAATTGTTTTCTCCTGTGTTTGGGAGACGCTCAAGGGGAAATGACAGTAGTTACAGTCATTTTGACAAGAGTGTTGATTTTTTAAAGAGTCTCAAAACCACCTTATTCTGCTCACTTTTGAATCATCCACTACTCTGCCCAAAGGTAAATCCCACAGTTAGAGCAGATGTGTGTTTACATGGTACACACAGAAGCACAAAAAGGCTAAATATTGATTGTATTTTTCATCTTCATTTGCCCTCTATGTAATCTCTACAAAAAAGCTCTCAGTCCTCCTTGTACTGGCAAGTACTAATATTCACTAAGTAAATAAAAATGTTGCATGTAAAGGGATAATAAATCCTTGACAGAAATAATTCCTAACATGAAAGTAAACAGGATGAGTACTTTGGTGTGATTGGGAATTTTGCATATTGAAAGAACCCATTCTAGGCTTCCAGTGTTAAGCATTTGAATTTGCCTGGAAACAAACAAAAACTCCAAGGTTTGGACACCTCTTCCCTCTTATAAAGATTGCTCTCCCCTTTATCCCAACTGAGTACCAGTGATACCATAAGGAATATAGAAAATAATTAGGTATTATGATATGTAAGGGAATATTACATGTTGCTTCTTGACATAAAATGGTGAAGTAAGTTTTCTGTTCTGTAACTGACCTGCTCTGTTTTGAGCATTTTTTTGATTAACTGTTCTCTTTTTTGCACCAGCTCTCTGGATATAAGTTAATACATTATAAAACAAACAAACAAAAAAAACCCACACAGAAGCCACATTCACAGGACTTACTCCACTTCTCTCGAAGGTTTCCAAGCAGCAGGAGGAAGCTCAACACATTAGGCTGCTCTAAAATACAGTTCCAGTTAAAACTGAGTGCTGTACCTCCCTGAAGGATTAGTACACTACAGCCTCACTGAAGGAGAGCAAGGGCAGAAATTTAAAAGTGTTAAATGGCTTTTATATTTCAACAAGAAGAAGCTAAAAGTGATTGTAGGGAAATGAATAAAGACAGGATCTGTCAGAATATTATCACTAACAAACACTGCTGTTCTTGGGCTCTTAGTGTTCTTGCTCAAGCTCCAGAAGCATTACACCCATCATGGATGTGGGGTGGCACTGACAGGGACTTAATGGAGGTTACTCACGGTTCAGTTTTGTTTGTTTTGTTCTGAAGCCAATCAGATTTTGTTAAAACCCTGGAGAAATTCCCTAGCTGGTCCCTGTGTCACTTTAATGGAGCCCACATGGGCTGCCATTGAAAGGGGAAATTCCACTCTTCTCTGGCCTCGGTGCTTCCCCAGCTATGATGAATCATGAGACTTCCAGCTGGGAAACTAATTTCTTTTTTCTTTTGCCAATTTAGATATCAGCAGGATCAGATCCAGCTTTGTCATGTGGCCACTGGAAGCCAAGTGCCAGTGAGAGGGCAGAGAGGGGCATGGTGAGCAGGGGCATTGGGAGGGTGGAAGAAAGGGACCTGTTTTTTTGGCAGCAGCTCAGATTTATGCCAAGTTAAACTGGCCATGCAGCTACAGCTTCAGTAGCACTTTGTAGCCTCTGTGCTTCTTGCAGAGATGCCTATAGCACCTATTTTTTTAAGATAGGAAGGAAACAGCCATATGGTATAGCCTCTTGTATTAATAGCCTACTTCCCCTGGTTTCCCCTTAAATTAACCTTGAACAACATACACTCCTGTTTCTCCTTGAATAAACCTTGAAAAACATATACTCATGTTTTTCATATTATTGTTTCCGAATGCATTATTCCAATGCTTTTTAAAGTATTTACTGTGTAGTAATTTATGTTGAAGTCATAAACTTGTAGCATTGCACATCTGGCTTTGCTTATATCTGGATAATGAACTTGTTAAAAATGTATGTACTAACAGATTAGGATAAAGATGCTAACAGAATCTATAAGCTTCTGTTATTCCTCAGTAATTTATTATGGCTGGCACAAACCAAGAATATTTACATAGTATGAATAGTCCTCTTAAAGTTTACCAAAAATCTAAGATTTTACCCTAGAGCCAAATGGGAAAATACTGTCCCTTTTAGTCACTGCTTTCCATCAATTTTTCAATTCTCTTGTCTGCTGAGCATATAAACTAGTACGGTTTTCCAGCAGGGCTTTTCTGCAACAATTTATGATTGTCATATTTGCCTTCCAAAAGCAAAGCATCTATCACATTTAATGTCCTGTGCTGTACGTAGGTTTTGAATGATTCTGTAAAACACAAAACTGTTTTGTTCTGGAATCAACATATCACTAGGCATCTGTAACATCATATTATAATTTAATATCTAGCACTCTACACAGCTGTATGGGGTACATTTATAAACTAATGGTAAAAATGTTTTTTTCAAGTTTGCTGGAATGTTGTTTTTTTCCCCCCATGGCCATGAAAATTAATTTATTGGGTTATTTGCTTGGCTGTTGATAATTTATCACTTTGCTAAAAAACCCCCCTGAAAACCCAAGTCATTAGACCAAATCTAAATTACTTGCTTCTGCTGAATAATTGACAGTTGCAGGCCAAGGACAGTGTCATTTGTGATTACTATGGTTGATAAATGCTCCTGCTCTGGACAGTTATTTTGGCAGAACTACAATGTCGTGACAAGGCCTTATTTCATTTGAACAGGGTGCAGATGAAGCAGTGGGAGAAGAAGCTGTGCCCATGACTGAACAGTTCTGCCAGCACAAGAAGAATGAAGCTATAGGTGCTATATAAGCACAGCTGATCTTGTAAATAGATTAGACTCTTACACTGCTGTCTGCTTGCAGAGATTAAAGCAGGACATCTCTTAATAATTTCAATATTATACTGCATAATTTCAATATTATACTACATAATTTTGTTCACATTGCTATACTTTTGTTTAAAACACGTGTCGATTACAGTCACACTTCAACATATTTTGCTATAAACAGCATTATAGGCAGGAAATTCTGTGTGAGAATAAATCCTATTTGGTAGTTTAGTTTGGGTTTTTCTCTCCCTTCAGTTTGTGGGTGAGTTTTTTTGGTTTTCTGTCTTGTAAAAATTAGTGTATTTCAGGTTTGGCTTTTTTGGTTGGTTGGTTTTTTAGCCCGGAGATTGGTTCAAGTAGGATGACACAGCTGGAAAACAGAAAAGAAGCTTTAAAGGGATTGATAGAATGAAGTGGTTGTGCAGAGAGAAGGGAGTAAAGAAGGACAAATACACATGGGATGGAGGCTATGCTGTGCTGAAGCAAGGTCAGAGAAGATACAAGAGGATTTGATGGACAAGCCACACTGAGTGAAAGAAGGGAGTTTTTGCAGTGGCATTTGGGGAAGTTTGCATTTCCTATCTCATTTCATTCCAAAGTCCAGAGAAGAGAGAGATTCATGAACTGTTTAAACTGACAGAAAACTAGAGGAAATAGAGATTATAAAACTTTATCTTTTAATCAAAATCCTGTGCCTTGTATGGCAATCTGGGCCTAACAATCCTACAGAATAAACTTTTGTTTGTGCTCATCAGCACAGCAAACGTAGCTGGTGACCTCATTTCGGTGACCTCCTTTCCCTGTGCCTGTGAAACTCACTGAACTGTGATTCCATGTGACCTTATATTCAGCCTACATTTTGGTGGGCTAAATTATGGGTGTGCCACAAAAGCTGCTGTCACCACAGAGTGGTACTGCACAGTGGAAATTTGTCAGGAGACACTGGAAGCTGAGACAGGAGGTGGCTGTGGGTGGCAGTGGCTGGTGCTCCAGGAGACCTTCACAGCTGCCATATCCTTAGGGCAGATTAGACTTTTGCTAGAAAGAGGAGAACACCAGAGCAGGGAGAAGAGCAGAAGTGAGGCAGAGATTTGGGGTTGGTCAACCTGGAAAAGGCAAAGCTCTGGGATGCCCTTACTGCAGCCTTTTAGTACCTGAAGGGGGTCTACAAGAAAGCTGGAGAGGAACTGACTACAAGGATATGC
Organism: Petroica traversi; assembly: GCA_025920805.1. Lineage (NCBI taxonomy): Eukaryota > Metazoa > Chordata > Aves > Passeriformes > Petroicidae > Petroica > Petroica traversi. Next base: position 14,845,066 of record JAHLSL010000018.1, on the reverse strand, counting down.
AGTAACAGGACAAGGGAATTGCCTCAAACTGAGAGTAGTTGGATTTTAGGAAGAAACTCTTCAGGAAGTGGTGAGGCTTCCACCTCAAGGTTGGCTTGAGAACTTGTGGCTGTCCCATACCTGGGAACCTTCTCTAGGTTACTTTGAAATTCTAGTTTATTTCTCGCTTGAGTTTATTTGTTCTTTTGTCCTGTTCAAGGTCCATTGAGGTGGAAAGTTAAAATATACCTTGAAGAAACAGATTAAGTTTCTAAGTCTGTTTGCTACCACTAAGAGGAATTAGTGGAACTTCTAAAATAAAGTATTTTCTTACAGTGCAAAGTAATAGTCAGGTATTCCCAAATAATTTTCTCCAAAATTGAATGCTTGCTATGGTAAAGCATCCTATGCGTGGGATAGCACAGCTAAGTATCATTTCAGTCCCAAATTAATTAATTTTCTACTATACACTTTAAAGAAAAAACTGTGTCAGAAGACCCTCTGACAAAGAAAAGGCCTAGCAGTTACAGCCAAACTATCAGTAGAAAATTAGTTAAGACCATAAACACCTCCAAGTTTGACAGACAACTAACAGACATTCAGGTCTTGAGGAAACCCCTCTCCATTTTCTTACAATTAGGACTTTTACTGTTCTGTTTAGCAAGGGGGACTAATACAAAATCCTGCAAAAAACCCCAGACACCCTTGTTCAACCTAAGAAAAGTAAATTGCCAGTTTATTTTCACTTCCTTATAAATGGGCATTAAGCTTAGAGACAGTGATTTTAAGTTTTTCTTTTTGTTGAGGGCAGAGAAGGATTGCTGCAAATTAATGAACTGATCTGAATTAATATGGAATTCTGCTCTTGGAAAGGGCTGTTTGCAATCTGGAATTTGCTGGCTGCATGATCTTAGGCAAGGGAAAGCATGTGGCACACTTTGGTGTGTGCCTTGGTTTGCCCATCACTGCAGTGGTGATGCCTTTGAAAAGGACTTTGTGCTGCTCAGCTGAAGCCAGCCACAGGCAGAGGGTCATCATTAAGGTTTGTGGTCATAATAAAAAAATGCAGCAAGTCTGAAGAGATGCTATGACACACATACTCACATATAGTAGCTAGAAATTATTTAAATGCCAGGAATCATAGGCTTAAAGTCTAGGGAAGTTAAGCCACAAAAAATCCTGCAAGGTTAGTGCAGATTTTTCTTTTGAGTTGCTAACTTCCCATTACCCATGCTTCCTACTGTCCCTGATCATGAGTGCATCTATTTCTGTATGTTTGCAGAACAATTTTTTTTCCCTGAAGTTCAGTCTGAAATCCAGGCACACTAGAGCTTGCCATGGCAGCATGGCTGTTGCTCATATATTCACTCCTTGGGAAATAATTCAAAGCACCAAATTACTTTTGTGCACCACAGATGAGTTTCTCTCACAATTAATAACCAAGCCTTTGACTTAATTTTTCCTGACTATAAGGAAGCAGTTAGAACACACAATGTACTCTGAGGAATATTTGTACAACACTGTGCATGCTTTGTAAGAAACACTATATAAAAATTAATACTGGAATTCCATGAAGTTCCAGCATTCCTATCCAACTATTACTGAAGTTAGTTGAGTGGCTTAACAGCAATCAATGTACATACCACAACATGTTGGGCAGACAGGAATATAAGAACACTTACAGTTCTTATTGTTGCAATAAACTTAACAAATGGAACATGTTAAGAATCCAGATGTGACGTAATATTTGCTAATGCAACAAAAAGCTAGGTCTGGTAGGCTCAACTATACCCATGGAGAATAGTTGTGCTTAGCAAAACCACATAATATCTAGTTTTTCAGGTCTACACTTAAAAAAAAAAATCAAAAGATCCACTCTCAGACACTGACTCAACAGTAGTGCTTTTTTAACTTTTGCTGCTACAAAGCAGAAATTTTAAGAAAGCTGTCTTTAAAAACGCAAACTGTAATCACTTCAATTGAAACTTTGTTTGGCAGGAACATTTCCTGGCATTGCATCTTAGTATATGAAGAAAAGTACATTTTTGACATAACCATTTAGATTATGTAACATTCAGTACTAACTCTGAACCACCCATGTGTGTTCCATGCAGACAGATGTGGTACTCGGAAGTGAATTAGGAAGTGACCTGTCAACAAGGCACACAGCACGAGGGGGTATCCAGCTTTCCAAAGAAGGAGGAAAAGGCTGCTGCCACGTTGTGCTGATTTCTTCCTGAGTTTGCACACTTCTCTTAAATTTATCCTATGAATATCTACTCATGGAAAGTTCTGGTTTTAGAATTCTGAAACCATAGTACGACTTTGTAGCCAAATTTCCAGGTTTCTAAGGAGTATTTCAACATGCTCAAATTGAAGCATGCACGGTGAGAATGCTCATATGCTTGAGAAACGTGTACTCCTACATTCCCTGCAAAACTAGGCTGAATTGGCCATGAGGAGAGAAAAAGCAACTTTAATACTTCAGGTTAATAGAGGAAAGCAGAGCTACTTCTTTCTCTTCCCTATTTTACAGCAATATTAAAACATCAGACCAGATGGAGGGTGTCATCTTTGTGAAGATGCAGCAGAAGCGTAGTGCTGCCTTTTGGGTTTAGGGCTTTTGTTCAGTTCACCAAGAAGTTGTGGGCCATTATAACCCTCACATATAGACCCACTTTGGATACTTGAAAGTAATCCTGCTTTATTTGTTTGCAAAAGTGCAGAAGATGAATCCCGTCTACAATTTTATGACGGCAGAGAGTGTACTTTATTTTTTTATGTACCAGCAACGGATGGCATCAATTCCATCTTGTTTCTCAACTTGTTATTTAAAGATAGCTAGTTTAGACCAACACTGAGCCCTGACACCATTTGAACCAGTTTAGAATACTTAAAGTGGTAAATTGCAGACAATGAGGAAATTCCCTGTGCTCTTCCCACTATCCTTTGAGCCTTCCACAGAGTTCTTGCCTGGGCTTGGGATGCAGCCTGCTAGGCTTTCATTAGGTGTGCCTGCCTGAGAAGCTAAAAGTCACTGCAGCTCTGCTAGTACATACCCCTCACAGCAGTATTTCAGCAGTATGGAAAGAGTAGATGTCAATACATTGCACTCCATCACAATTAGATTTACAAGGCATTATTCCAGTTTGCATGAAGGTTTATGGGGAGAGGGAGAGAGACTCGAGAAGGGTTTATAAATTAGTATTGAGTGCTCAAGTATGAGTTATTTTAGGAAAAAAAAATTTTTCAGTATTTCATTCTTGTTTTTCAGGGGAAGACAAAAAATCCATGTTACTTTAATCTGAACCAGAATTTTTTTTGAAACTGTTTAGAAAATCAAAAGTCATGATGAAAGAGACTCGAGGTGCCATCTGTACCAACACACCAATCGAAACACACTAAAAATACTTCAGTAATGGCCAGCTTCTGCTTTTTCCTCTCAAACCCTGCATTTAACATTGTTCTCCTTCATTTAAGAACATTTCCCATTTTCCAGTTCCCTCTATTCCACCATTTCTTTCGAAGATTAGGAAATATTACAGAACTTAACTGCAAAAGCCATCTTCTAGGGCATTAAAGCATTAAGCAATTAATTAAGTTTTTCTAATTTGCATAAGACGCACACATCATAATGAGTCACACACCATTTCCTTACACCTTTGAAAACAGACACTTCGAAAATATTCCTGTTCGCGCTGCAGGTGAAGCCGACACGCATTTCCCTTTGAAACCTGCGTCCCATTATCCACCCAGCCCCGCGTTTACCTCCCGCGCCTCCCTGGCCAGCGGTGACAACTCCGTTTTACTCTAAAACTTCTGCCAAGTTCCCCGTGCCTCGGCGCCTCCCGGTGCCCCCGCACTCCGCTCTGCTGAGCCCCGCGGCCCCGCTCCCGGCGGGGACCGGAGCGGAACGGAGGCGCCCCGGGAAACGCCGAGGCCGGGAGAACTAGGCAGATGAGCTAGACCAAAACGGAGTTGTCACCGCTGGCCAGGGAGGCGCGGGAGGT
>JAHLSL010000018.1:14595005-14840677 GCA_025920805.1 Petroica traversi | reverse complement strand
GGGCTGGGCCGCCCCTCCCGCCGGGGAGCTGCGGGTGCGGGGCTGCTCCCGGGACCGGGACCCGCCGCTGTCACCTGCCCGACCTGGTGAGAGAGAGATGCAGGCGCCCGGTTCGCCTTCTCCTCCCCGCTCCTCTACACCCCCGGTGAATTTGTGCCAGGTGGGAGCATGCTGCGCAGGGACTTTCCTTCCCCGGGGTTATCCAGTAAAAGCGAGAGAAAACCATCATCACCATTCTTCTGAATGTAATGATAAAGGAAAAAAAGAAGTTTCCTACCCTTTTTTAAAGCTAAGGCAGGAGAAAACCCTGATCCTTGCTCCCACCCAAGATGCAGGCAGCTGACTGTTTTACGACTGATAACACTGAGCCTGGGACTTTTTGCTTAGTCTTGAGCTCAACCTTGTTTTCCCCTTTAAAGATGAACTTTGGAGGCAGCCAGTTGCTTCTGAGGGGCAATGTAGGCAGTGGTTCTCATCCAGCCTTTATCCTCAAGGGCTGATTCATTTGAATTCTGCACTTTTGGAGGATGTCTCTTGTTGCTCCCCTTCTGTATCTTTGGCCTCTCTGCACGTTAGTTTATAAGCTGAGACTGTTCTAGGGAAGAAACCTAGTAGATACTTTTTTAAAAAGTGTATGTCTGCATCATGTTAATGTACGTATTGCGTTTGCTAAGTACAGTAGGTTTTGAGGACACACTAAGGTATTTCTTAGCGAGATTCTCATTGCCGCTTGGCGAGGTTTTCACATGGAATTCTTCTCCCCGCATTGTACTGACTAAAGTTTTTTTGTGAAACTGAAGGACCAAAACAGAATTTCCTGGTTAGTGCAGGTGACCCTGGGGAAGTAGCCTGCCATGAGATTTTTATCTTTGATAGCAATATTGTTCTGATCTCAGCAGGCTGGTGGTTTTGGTCTCTGAGCTTTCCATAGAAATTGTTTGAAATTTGAATACAGTATTTTTCTAGGCTGGGCCAATAGTGTATAAATTGCTTTTTTGGGGGTATCTTATAAAACTTGTGGGCTTTAAGGAATAATATAATGATGAATGTCATATAATATACAAAATTGGAATTCCACATTGCATTGTGTTTCATTGTGGATAGGTCAGTTTTGCAATTTGACTTCCTAAAAGTGATTTTGAAAGTTAAATTAATTTTGAATTAGTTAAAATTCACACCGACAATGTGAAGAAGTAGATATGAAGAAATTGCTGTGCCACTTTCCCTTTTGCTTATATAATATTCCCACTTATCTGAACACACACCAGAATAAGAGATTTGCTTAGTAGGTTCCTTTGGTGCTTTCACTTACACAAGAACTGCCTCTTGCCTGGCAATGGCAGAAATCCTGGGCTGTTTTCCTTTGGAATCTTTGGGATCTGTCATCTGTAATACTGCACTGGCTTTGCCTTGTTTCTTCCTGACTCAACCAAAGCTCCAGGTTTAAAGCTCTGCAGTGCCCAGTGCAGAGGCTTTCTCGCCTGTCCCTGCAGTGCTGTCACCTCCCTGGTCCCGGGAGGGGGCGGCTGCTGATGTGTCATGCTCAGGGCAGTCCCGGGTCCCGTGCGCTCAGGGCTTGGTGACACTTTGACTCACCCAGGATTTCTCATCTCAATCATCTCTGTTTGTGTAGCTGGGGAAGGAGCCCACTACAAACAATCAAGCAAAAGATCCAAAAATAGGGGTTTTTAACTGGATTGGTTCTTTGGTTTGATTTGGTGCACAGATGTTTGTGAGGGTGCAGCACAGGGTGGGAGGAATAGGGTGTGAGACTTCTTAGGCTGACACTGCTGCCAGGAAGTTACTCCTAAAAAGGTCTTCATTACACAAGACTTGTTAATGAGATTTTGTGGCACCTGCTTAGCTCCTTCTGGTCTGCCTCCAAGTCAGCCTATCTGGCCATCTGCCCCAGTGCTGAAAAGACTGGGAAACAACATAGGAAAACCACTAAAGAAAAACCTTAAATAAAGAAGGGCATGGCCATGCCCCTCCAAACAGCCCTAGGCCTCTCCCTTCTGCCCAGCAGGTGCTTGCAGAGTCTGAACTCCTGGGCCATGTTGGGACTGATCTTGTCTGTGGTCACATGGACTTGTACAGCCCCTCTGGACAGGGACACTCTACAATGTGCAGCTGGCAGAGTGGCCCTGCAGGCCTGCACAGGGGCAGGGCAAGGAGCAGGACTTTCTTCATCCCTCCAGGCTTACTCATCACCCCAAAACAGTGCCTGGGGACCCAGGCTGGAGGTGGGGGCAGGGCCTGACTGGCCCCCACTGCAGGAAACACCCTGCCTTCCTCTTCAGGAGCCCTGGGAGAGCCTGGAGGCGGTGGTAGGGTTGAGCCACGCAGCAAACATAATGTCATGCCATTTCTGTAACCCCATCAATTCTCCCTCTTTGACATAATATGCTCATTTGGATAAGGCCAAAGAGGAACTGGGATTTTTTTTTTACCACGTGGGTGGCATCCAGACCATAGAGATGGTTACCAGGAAACTGTCCTCCCCAGCCACAAGGGCTGCTTTAGGTAGATGGGGATTTGTTTTGAGGGTTGCCTGTGTCACCTCCCTGATCCCTGGGATATCTGGGGCCAGTGGGGATTGTGCTGCTGCCTGGAAGCTTTGGCCAACCTGCCCAGAAGAGGGACAGGGCCCTGGCGTGTGGGGCATAATGGTGTCCCAGAGAATGTATCTCCAAGTCTTGGATGAGACGTTTTGCAGAGAGGTGTGCCCACAGTACTGGTTCTCTGGGGTGAAGGATCTCAATCTATGCATGGCTATTGAAGAGGAATCTGCTTTTTACAGATTACATTAATGCTCATGGATACAAGTCTAATGCCTTCAATGTATATAAAACTGCCAAGAAACCTGATTTGAAGTAAGCAAAGGGTACAACTGCTCTTTATAGGAAAGTATTAACTGAGAGAATTTAATGTACTACCTTCTCATGCCAAGCGTGTTCTTTGATTTTGACTTCACTACTCTTGGAGAATGTGGAGATGTTGCACAATTTCTCTTTAAAAGAGAAATTGTGAGCCCTTGCTTGGCTTTTCCTTTAGGAAATCCTGTCAATAGAGCTGCACTCTAAGCTCTCCTGAGCAATACATAAAATGATTGATAATTCACTTCAAAATACCTGTCTGATTTTACTGTCTTGTGGTCATAGTATTTCACTTAGCTCAGAGGTACTGCTCCCTGCCCATATCTACAGGCTGTCTTTAATCTCAGATTGATAATTGCTTCAAAGACGGTATGTATTCTAATGTGAAAGACTCTATTTAAAAGACACATCTACTGCTGGAATTCAGATTTTGTACTACTGGATTAGCACTAAAGGGAGAGCTCCAGACATAGAAGTATTGTAATGTGAATATAATTGGCCCATAACAGGAATTAGTCTTGATCAGTCTGCGTTCACATGAAAGTTAGGAAATGATTGCCACAGTTCTCTTTTTCAAGGCTGTGGAGTGAAAATAGCCCAAACTGGTACCATCTGCATCTGCTTTGGAAGACAGCCCAAATACAAACCATCTGAATCTGAACTGGAATCTGTAGTCATGATGCAGGCTCATTTTTTTTCCTAACAGACTCTGCTGTTTGATAGTATTTTGCATGTATTTGATTTCTTCTGCTTTCAGAATATCCAAAGGAAGAGGTGCCAGCAATGGGCTGTGGTGCTGAAGAGTGGAGGAGAAACAGAAAATTAGCAGCAGATTATCACATGCTGCCTGTGAGGGTTTTGTGCTTGATCATATGGATCTGAATGCAAATCTGTGGTACTTTATACCAGGCCAGAAATGCACTCAAACTCTATTGTTTAAAACTATGTCAATTTAGACATAATTTTTTGCCCCCTCAATTTCTATTTTGGTTGACGCACTGCCTACGTAACTTCTTATTCAGTGTCCCATAGCCAGTATTTGGAAAGCATGAGTTTATGGAACATGATTTCTCATGATATTCTCTGTATTTGCTACTTACTGATTGCTACATACAGGTGAAACAGTTCCGCTTTGTGTTTAAAATGTAACATCTCTGTTTTTTCCCAATTAATCTATTTAAACAGATTTTTTTCTTTTTCCAGAAAGCTTATGTGCCATTTTAAACTAGGAAACACTCTTTGTACAGGGAAAGTTACATGTGGCTTTTAGTTATATCTTAGCAGATGAGAAGAGAGTCTGTCCAAAGTGTTTTTAAATAACACCGATTTTCAGGAATTTTAGTCTTCTCAGTGTGGGTCAAACGGCTCAATGCCACAGTATTGATTTTGGAAGACTCCTATCAACTGCTCTAGAAATCTTAACATTGTAATCCTTTATCATTTTGGATACCAAATGGCATACTCAAAGTTGGTCTTACAGTACTAGTAATAGGAGGTGCATTTGAAAATACAGCTCTAAATTTTATTGAATGGCATTTGGGTTTGTCATTAGACACTGGAGGAAGCAGGTCATGTAGACATGTACTGCAGGCAAAGATGTGAACACAGTAAATTTAGTAGGAATTTCTCATGAAGAGTCTTCTGAGCAAACATTTTATCACCTACTGAGAATATGTGTTTTATTTCTCTGGGGACTATGCAAAAAGCTGCACTTCTTCTTTTCAGTTTCACAGTCATCTGTTCCATGTGCATACAGAAACACAAAATTTTGCTCCTACATACACACTAATTATTCAATGTCAAACTCAAAGCGTTTGAGATCAGATTGTCTCAGGGGCAGTGACCTGTGCTGGAGCCAACCCACAGCCACAGTGACTCCTGGGAACAGCTCTGCTTGTGCTGCAAACCTGATCCCCTTCCAGAAGCCAAGAGAGACTGCAATGGAGATACCCCGAAGTGGCCAATTTAATCCAACTCTGACCCTCACGGTGGAAGGGAGGGTGTAGGGACACAGGGTTCTTTGCAGCCTGGCAAACCACGCTTGTTTCTGACTCTTCTGCACCCTGCTCTACTTCCTCCTCACCCCTTGCTGCAGTAGGGTTAAATTGGACAAGGCTGCTTTCCCTGGCAGCCTCCTGTTGGGGTGTGGATTTACCCTGAAGGGTACCCAGGAGGCCTTCGTGGGAGCAGCTTGAGGTGTTGAGCCCTGGTCAGGGAAGGATCAGGGAGAAGAAGGGATATGTGTCTTTCCTTTCCCAGGTGCCTATGAGCCTCAGTCAGCATTCAGGCATAGATGGTGAATGGTCTGAATATGTTTGTGTCCCTGCTGATGAAATTGCTGACACAGACAAAAGGTTGCACACATTTTTAAAATTTCAAAGGGAAAGGAATATCTTGAAATAAGGTTATTTTTGTATAGTGCTGTTACATGTACCATGATGCCTTCATTAGCTGGAAAATGCCAAAAACCTAATAATTTTTAATCTACTTCTTTCCTGCACTGGCCTGTAATACATACAGCCAAGGGAAAGGGTTGGTGGGTGTATTCTCTGGCACAGTTTGGTAATCTGCACTGACCATAATTATGCTGTCTGAGCATTTTCCTATTCCTGCTTAAGAACAGGAAAAATAATTTTGTCTGTAGTCTTTTCTATTTCCATGCATTTCCATCTGCTTGAGACTGCTCTCTCCTGCTTCATGAGCAGCTGGAATTGCCTGACAATGTGTTCTGGGTGCAGAAATGTCACCAAACAGAAAAAGTTTCAAAAGTCTTTTTCACACAAAGATGTTGTGGATTTGAAATATCAACTTACAAAAAAACCCCAAAAAACCACACCAAACCCAAAAAACAAAAAAAAAACAAAAAAAACCCCCACCAAACCCCAAACAAACACAAAAAACCCCCAACAAACCAAAATCCCAAGTAAAATGATCAGAGAGATGGGAGACTTTCTAAAGAAAGAAATTATTACCTTATTAAGTATAAAACTACTATTTGAAATAATAGCAAGAGAACAATTTACGACCAAAGATGAACCCTTTAATGGAATACTCTCTTCTGTGGAGAAAAATTGTTCAGATTTGTAACTATAGCCTTGAAGTTTTCCTGTTGTCTTTAGCTGCAAATTTTGTGGATTATTGCTAAGGATATGTTTACACAGTTGGTAATTTTAATTGCATTAAGGCCACAAAACTGTAGCAGATGAATTGGAGTTCTACACTATATCAGAGAGGGTAATTATTTTTATAGCTCCTAATGTGAAGCTTTTATTGCTGTAGTACATAATTTAAAAGAGTTACTTTACAAGTTTGTGGTTGTATGAGCCTGCATCTTTCCACTCTCAGAGGATATTTTGAGTAAAAAGTCCATATTTACTATCAAACACTAGATTTCAGAATAACTTCCCTTCAGATTTAAAATAGAAAGGGAAAATACAAAAGTCAGAAATGAAAGAAAAAAGAAAATAGAAGTTGTCATGTGAAGAAACATATATATGTACATTTGAGTATTCATTATACTGCATTGTATTATTTATAAACAATCTTCCCTTTTTTTATAGTGTTCTAAGAGAGAACAAGAAGATCACTGCATTGAGGAAATTACAATCTAAAATATTTTGTGATTGAAGATGTGATAGAAGTAATATGCATAGATGATAGCTGTTCAAGGGATTTAATTTCTGGTCATGAGTGAATTTTACCAACATCTGCAGCATTGATTTAGATATTAAACACCTTTCTCTGTATTGTAGCTATCTGCCTGGGGTTATGTCATACATTTGAAACTGTCCTGTTTGTTTCATCATAATGATGTTGAGTCAGGATTATGTTTATAAACAGACTGATGAGTGCAGACTAGTTTGCTATTTACTGTTTGTAATTTGAAACTACTCACAAGGTGTAAGTTATTTGTATAGCTTTTGCTATAAAATGCTCATATTAGTTAGCAAATAGAAAGACAATACTGATACAGAAGAGTCTCCTAGGGAGAAGTTATTGGTTTTTAAGGTATCTTTTCCTTAAGTGTTGTGATTTCTTTCGGGCTTAACCTTCCTTGACGTCGGTTAACTTTCATAATTCTGTTCACAGATTTGCTCCTTTTTTGAAAAAAGTACTCAGGGTATCATGAGGCTTCTAAAGAAATTATAGATTTCTATTGTTATTCTCATTCCTGGTGGTACTGATAGCACCTGAGTTGAAGTGCACAGCGTAATTTCCTTCGTTTCAGGTGGTCTGTGGAGTGTCACAGCAGCCCAGCAGTGACGTGAGGGGGCACCCACCCGTACCCGTTCACTCATTCTTTTCTTCCTTGAGCATGGGGTGCAGGCTGCTGTCACCCATGTCACCTGACACAGACCTTTGAGCTGGCCCAGGATTGCTTTACTTTAAGAAAGCTGATAGGCACGGATGTCAGAGTTGGAAGAAATGCTGTGATAGAGGAACGAGCTTGGTGTAGAATGAGTTCTAAACCTGGGTGTCTGCTGGAGCTGTGCTGTGGGGCTGTGTTTCAAAATGTTCTTGGGGCATTGGTTGTGAAAAACAACACTTTAAATCTGTTCAGAAAGTGGCTCTTTCCCAGAAACTGGTGCTCTATCCTGTGGACTCTGCAAGGTGCATGGCAGGTATAGACGTATATAGATATGTTGGTTTTGTCTTGGGCTGGTTGGGGAGCATTTACATGTTTAATCCAGATGAATTAATTCCCATTATTCATTGTGGTTAACAGAGGTTCTGATACTATGTTCACCTCGATGATGGTAGAAGAGTGTTGCTGGAAAGACAACATTGGTAAGGTTTGTGATCAGAAATTACTACATCTGTTATTTTGCAGTGCTTACTTAGCTGCCTTTGTTTTGTTTTTAAGGGAAAACCCAATAAAATATCAATGCATTGCAAGTATATGATACGTGTTTAGTACTGCTTTTGGTTAAAAGCTGAAATTGTTGAAATTTGTTGGTTTATCTGTAATTTTTAATAAATCCCTGTAAAAGGACAAACTATCAGAGAATACCTGTAGGATTATACATGTGATTCATACTTCTATTTCTTAAAAATAAAAAATAATGCTAAAAAATATCGACTTTGGAACTCTTTTTTTCAGGGTATATTAAAATCTTTCTTTTTGTGGGCTATATGTGAACAATATTTGTACCAGTAATATAAAAGTAATATAGCTGGTAGTTCATGTTGACATTCCAGGTAATACAAAGTATTCTTTTACTTCTGTGTTCTTGAACTGTAGTATCTATTAATTAAAGCAACAGTATGGATATGTCTATATTTTCATGTATTTCTTCAGAATATTATTCCCTGAGCCAGAGGAATGAAATGAAGAACCAATACACTGGTAATGTAATAAATTATATCATCCAGACCTGTGGTTTAGGAAAGGATTGATTACACTTAAGAAATGTAAGGTAAGATATGTTAAGTGAAATGGTAATGTATTTTTAGGTTATAGTCTGTATTCTGTGAGCTTGGTAAATAATAAAAAGCCATGAAACTGAGCAGTGAGGAACTAAATAGGAGAAATGACAGAGCTGTGGTAGCAGGTGTCTGTCAAACTCAGTGCCAGAACTGTGAAGAAGAAACTGAGACCTAATGCTCTGTCAAGGATATCTTTGGAGAGTACCTAAAATGTGCAATGGCAGTAGGTAGGGGGAAATGGAAAACAGGAAAGCTAGTAAAAGAACTGTAAAACACATACAATCTTCTTCCCCCTCCCCCCCCCCCCCCCGAATTCTTGCCTATTAGAAACTGAAGGAGATTGGCAGGGTTTGAAAAATCAGGCATGGCTTGTGGAAGAATAAAACAGAATATTTAAAAAGACAGATTAGGAAATACTGTTCCATTATAATCTTTATCAGCATTCTCAGTCCAGACCAAAACAGATTTGGGCAGCGAGACTGACCTGTCTTTCTATTATGGAGAATGTTCTTTAATCCTCTGTTCTCCAGGAGCTTGATAAAAATAACCTGCAAGATGTGATCTGAGTTGTCCTAAACTGTTCCATCCTGCAGGAAAGTTGCTGTTAGTGTGGCAAAAGACTGGCCGTAGTCTGGCCTGAAAATAGTTCCCCTCTTCAATAATTCAGAGCATATCTCAATTTTATTTCTAAGAATTCCAAACAAACATGAAGACTGTAAAGTCAAAGTGTGTTTATACTGTATTTTGAGAGGAGCATGGTGCTGGACCTGGTGACAACTGACAAGTCTCTGGAACAAGACACAGCAGAGCTACACCTTGGGACAAGACATTTCTGGTCATGTGTAGCATCCATCAGAGCAGTGTTCCTGCTTCTGGCAGCTGAGCAGCTCCTGTGCTTGATGATAACTCCTCAGTTCCTATACTGCACCCAGTGCTTGTGTACAGGTGCTCTAGAGCACTGAAAATGAGAAAGCCAGCATGAAGATGCTTGTGACTCATAATTTGTAAATTGAATATGTACATCATGATACTGTCTGTATTTAGGTGGTTACAGGTAATCTTTCCAGAGAGGCTCCCTGTTGCCCTGGGTCATGTGTTGATGAGTGTCAATGCTTCTGCATGCAGTTTTGCACAAGGGCTGCCGTGTCAGTGTCTGTGGTGTTCCTAAGGTAATCCTACATTCTTCCTGTTGGTTGCTCTTGGAAAGGGACTTTATAAGGAAGGTGCTAGTAAAAAGGTATTTATTTGCATGCTGAACACAAGCTCTGTGTTTTTTGGGGGGCAAATCTTTGGATATTTTTGGCAAAGTTATTAATTCTATGGGTTTCAGACAGTTGGGTTTCAGGTCTTGCGTTCTGTTGCACAAGGGGCTGCTGTGGCATTCCTGCCAAGTGCACTTCATCTTTTCCAGCCAGCTGCACTGGGCAGCCTCCTCTGAAGCTGTTTCAAGTGTCTGGTTGCTGCAGCCCCAACTGTCTGGCTTGCAGCTGCATCAGACCCTCCTGCTATGGTCCCTTAACTTCTCCTTGCAGCTCGTCATGTAACCTCTCTTCTTTGCTTGTCTTGATGACCCCATTTTTAAGTACTGCACTTTTCATTGTTTAATATCATCTCAACCTGTTCTTTTCTCTTTTCTGAATTGAATAAAGTTTATACAATTTGGTTTAATACTTTGCTTCATTATCTTAGAAACATTGCAGAGATCACCTGACATCACAGCACAAACATATGAGTTAATGAATGAAGACCCACAAGCTTATACAAAAGCAAAAAGAGGTTGTGATTTCACTCATTTTCACAGAGGCTAGTCTAAAGCAAGAAGAATGAAATGTCCCTTCTGCAGACAGCATAAATATATGTTGATAACATGCTGAAAATTTAATATTGTATTTCTTTCAAAAATTGAGAGGACTCCAGTTTGGGCACTTGGAGCAAAATGAGCCCAGACATCTGTTCTGTTTTCTGCCCAGTGTGTACTTGAGCTGGGGCACATGTGGAATTCTGCTAAAATGAGATTATAAATTAATAGCCCTTCACACTTCATTGCTTGAATGAGCCAGAAGTTATTTTCTTCTAGTTTTGAGCCCCAGGTGCAACACTTTCTGACTAACAAATATGATTCTCTAAAAGGGAAGAAAGACCAGTGAATCGAAACTACAACAACCTCTTCTCTCTGAGTACAGACATGTAATAGGGAACAGGAAAGCACATCAACTGACAGGGTGGAGGAAAGGGATCCTGTCCAGATATATCATGTTGGTGAAGAAGTGGTTTGTGATTTGGGCAACAACTTCCATTTCTGGTCCTTGCTTGTGGCTTTATGTAGAAACTTCAGCAGGTCATTTGGATACATGTCCTGAGCAGGTTTCTTTGATTTTTGGTACCCAAATAGAATTGCTCCATGACTGATATTCCATTGCTATTCAGGCTGGTCTAGAGAACTAACAAAGGGAAACATTTCTACTTTCACTAAAACTTAGGGAGATAAAGCTGACTGTTGCAATCCCTCCATCTGGACCTGCACAGGCTTTCTTCTCAGAGGCTGATCCACTCTTGCTCTTCAAAGAGAGCTAATAGATCTCTGGTCTGTCTCACAGTTATCAAAAAGTATCTGATGTATCCTGCACAGTTTGGATATTAAAGAATCCCTTATAACTGTTACTCTCACCCCCTCTAATGATATTCCATAGATGGCTGAACTTGGTAGGGTAGCATGAGAAGTGATTGGGCAAGGTTGACTAATTCTATAGTTTTCTAATTTATAAATTGTCCTGAACATTAATGTTAATGTGTAATGGAAAATCATGGGGCTGAAGAAGAGGAGACTCTGGAGACACTTCTAGGATTGTAATGATTTATATGTTTTATATATCTATATTTATATAGACATAATCCAGCTAAAGCTGCAACATCTGTGCATCTGTGCTGTTCTTACTGGGATAAGGAAGACAATGCCAAGAAGATATTCAGAGAGCTTGAAACTGGTTTCTGTCACATCAAGGAATCAAGGGTGTCAGGAAGATAATTTGGGATATTTTCTGACATCTTTATACTTTGTCAGTTCTTTGGTGACCTCCAGATAATATCAACCGGTATTTAATCTGTTTGAGAAGTGAATTATTTTCAATAAGAAGGGACAAAATTAGTTTATTTAATTGGAGTTTCCCTGATGCAATTTTCAAGAAAAATTCCCTCCAACACTGATAATATAACTTAATCCTGAGGCATTCCTCATAATTACAACAGTGATAATTCAGTGAAACAGTGGTGTGTGCATAAAGAAAACCTTTTGTCATATATTCTTTCTGCTCAGCCCAGGGGCAGGAATACAGTGCACAGAACCACAGGAATTAAACACTGCCACGTTAGTTCCCACTTTAACCACACCTGCAGTACTGTAGCACAGTAACACCTGAACTGCCTCCTCTGCTCTCGGAAAAGTAGGAAGACCCCAGCAAATACCTGCTTGTCAGAACTTAATCAAATAATACAAACTTATATGTTTTTTTTCGTTTTTATATATTTTCAACTTTTGAGAGAACTGTTTTGCAACTATTTCTGGTATCTTTTTCAAAGACTGAATTACATTCTTCATTGAATTCCTATGATTCTTGTGTACAGACACCTGTTTTCTCTCTATAAGCTCTGCTGTTTCCAGCTACATCTTTATGCTCCTTAGTTGTGAGGGGGCCTCTCCTCCTCCTTGGATAGCTGTTTTCATTGCAAGGGTCTCCATTGCTCATGGCAGGATGGAAGAGGCACTGCTGCAATGCAAGTGTCTGTTGCCCCCTTTCTGCTGCAGAAGTGTAATATTTTCTGCTGCTGTAAAAGAGGGCAGGATGGTGCTGCTTTGCTGAACAAAATTTTCCTAGATCCTCCTGTGAACAGGAGAATATCAAGAATTCATACTAATCTTCAAAAAATGGCTGCCTCTTGTAAATGTTTGATGTCTGGGTAGACTTTTCTCATAGCCCTTCTATGGTAAAAATGGCTAGATAATGTATAAAAATGGGATTTGAGGTAAAATTCAGATACTTTTTTTTTTTCCTGTGGAATGTTTATAATGTCCTATAATATGTTTCTGTGACACTAGAGTTATGTACTGGAAGCCTGTTCTGGTCTCTCTCAGGTATCATTTTTTATTGGGAGGTGTCGTTGTATGAGGAGGTGTCTTCTGAAATTCCAGCCCTGGCCTTATGCAGTTTTGGGAAAAAGTGAATATTTTTCAGTGGCATTTAAGCTACAACAAAACCTAAGGAAAGCAAGGAACTGAATCTACATATTTAGACATAAAGCATTCAGCCTGAGTCAGCACTGGTATTTAAAGGGCATAGGGCAATAAGAAACCATTATGGAATATCCCAAGGATAGGGGAAAATCTTTCCTGCTTACTAAGTATTGGAATAGAAATAATTGACTGCCTTTTTTTTCAGCTCAAAGCTTTCTCTAGAGTGGGGGAAAGTCCAAATGCAGATTGTCTGCGCAAGACAAGATTTCTGTACTGCTGGATCTTGCTTAAAGAGGCAGCTAAAGCTCTTTGTCTTTATTATTTTGTTAAGGAAACAGATTAGTTGTCCTAGAAATCTCATAAATTTTATTAGTATTTTTGTTAGGATTTGTCTTTGGTTAAGAGTATTTAAGTGTTGAT
Organism: Petroica traversi; assembly: GCA_025920805.1. Taxonomy (NCBI): domain Eukaryota; kingdom Metazoa; phylum Chordata; class Aves; order Passeriformes; family Petroicidae; genus Petroica; species Petroica traversi. The sequence goes on along the minus strand of JAHLSL010000018.1, from coordinate 14,827,726 downwards.
GTCTGTGTAAAAGCTGAAAAGTGAATTTTCCACATGAAGTTGTTTACCTTTCTAATAAAGAAATAAAAGAAAAATGTGAGTGGAGAGGGGAGAATGAAAAAGGCGTTAATGTGTAACATTTCTTGTTCTTGCAGTTTGAACTATGCAAGTGCAGACATCTCAAGTGGAACACCTCAGCATCCCAAAGGTACTTTCCTGGTATGTAACAGAACTTACAACTGAGAATTTATTCATATGATCCAGGCAAAGATGTTGCCTATTCTTGGAAGCCAAGGATGGAAAATTTCAGCTTGAAGTTCTTAAAAATTGTGATCAAATCAAATAAAAAATACGTTAGAAACTAATCTAGAAATCACTCTTAATTACACAATACTTACTTGATTTAAGAATAGCAAATTTTTCTGAATATACTATAAATTCCTGGTGGGATAGAGTAATAACATTTTTCACAGAAGTAAAATTTGTTCGATGTTTATTTCAAGCAAAGGAGATCAAGTGCTGCCCACACCATAATTAAACAGAACTTGTAATTATGTGTTCTGCAACAGAGCTCACTTATTACCCAGGATCTTCCATACCTGCATGTTGCTATATACAAATGGTAAACTCAAGACTTGACACCTCAGACCTGATTTGCAGGTGAGGATTTCTGGCAATCTGTCACAGCCAGAACAGGCTTCTGAATTTGCATGTGATAGAAAGTACTGATTTTGTGATGAAAGATTTCAGTCCTGATTTTATGAAGTAGTCCCCAGAGCTCCCAAGCTGAGAGGAAAATTTATTCTGAGTTTGATCTGGGATGAATTTCTAATCACATTAACTATAAAGGCAGCCTTTTAATTTCATGGTCTCTGGGAAATGAACCTTGGGTAAGCTGAAAGCATTATGAAAAACTTCTGCATAAATATCTGATACTGTAAGTCTTGGAATATCTACACTGAGGTGATGGTGCTGTAATTACATTTCTTTTTTGAGATGTGCTTCCAAATTTTGGATGTTTGTAATTGAGTTATAGCTTATGTGCCAGGTTTTGCTGGATACAGTTAAATTAAATGCCAATCTTTGCACAGCAAGACAGCTTGTTTGGAAAGGCCTTAAGTCCCAGTATTCTTGTATATCTGTGGTGTGAGGTTGATTATGGCACCTGCACTCTCTTAAAAAGTGCTCCTGAATGAAGCATGATATTCTTCTGTGTAGTGTTCTCCTGGCATAAAAGTGAGCACTGACTAAATGAGCCCGTGCCTGTAGTCAGTGGGATGTTTAAAACTCCTCTCATCAGAAGTATCTGGAAAGAGCAGTTGTGTTGGCATTCTTGGGAGGGAACTAGTTCAGTGTTTTGGGTAGTCTCAGGCTTTCAGGGTGAGAGTGTATCAACTGAGTCTGCTGTGTGGAGTGAGAAATACAATGGTGCTTCTGCAGGAGGAAGGGATTTAAGCAAAGCTCAAGATTTCAACACAATGTTGGGATTGCTGAAAACATATAAACCTCTGGGAGCAGTTTGTTGCACAAGCCTGGCAGCCAGCTCCAGAGAGGGCTTGGACCAGTGACTCAGTATTCTGCTCTCCTGTGTTTGAAAGCAGCACCTCTCTCCTGACACTTTCAGCAAGCGGGGAAGAAAATCTTTCATCATTGCATTTCAGGGGTAGGGCAAGACACTGGTACAGGCTGCACCTTGGTAATTTCACATTCATATTCAGTAGCTGCTCAGAAGAAATCTAGGTGGGCATGTGGGGCTTCAAGTGTGGGTGGGAACTGGTCTATGGGGTCTGTCATTAGGCTGTCAAAGCCAACGTTGACATAGTAAACCCAGCCCATGAAGTAAGAGACTTAATGAAAAGAGTAGTGCAAAGGAGTATACTTAAGAGTATCAGAACAGAATTACTATGATGAACCATTTTGTCTTTTTTGCCCAGGTAATTTTTTCCCCTTAGACAAGCACAATTGGCCAGAGGGAAAAGAGCCTTGCATTGAATTAGTGGAGGTGTTTGGTGCAGAGGGCAGGGAAACACACGCCAGCATGGTTGCATATTGCTTCTAGTACCCCTGTCATGAGATGTCTCAGCAGAATAACTACGTGTTCTAGCTCGCAGATCATTTACAGCCTTTTGTAGACCCAAAATCTTGTGGAAAACAGGAATACCAAGTGACGGACTAGAATGGGAAAGGCAAAGAGCATTTGCTGGTGCTCAGAGAACCTAACTCCTGCCCAGTGAAGCCACATGAAGAAACTTTCATGAAGGCAGAAACCTGAAGCCCTGGCCATATTTGCTTATGCAGTACTTAAATGCAGTATTTAAATTCTATTTAAATTACTTTCCACATAGCTCTTTGTTAAACTGATCACTTAAATGGATCCTAAAGTAGTAGATGAACCAATTCTGAAAATTTGACCTCAAATACCATACAAGCAAAGAGCCTTAGTGTTCTGGAATAAAATAAGTTGAACTTGTACTTTTACAATAATATGGTTGTCCCTTTCTGTTCTGAGGAAGAATAACACCCAGCATCTGGTGCAGAAGAGACTTTCCTGTCAGCTGATCTGAACCACAGCTCTTCTAAACATTCCAGGATCCTAATCCTGAGGAAGTCCCACCCCTGCCACTAATGCTAAAGTTCACATTAGCATTTTTCCTGATTTATTAACAGAGCAACTCTCAAAGTACAAGTGTATTTGTCAGTCAATGGGGAAATGGAAAATAATGAGACACTTACGGCTGGTGCATTGTTTTGAATCTGCTCAGCTCATAATCTGATGCATTCTGAAAAGAGAGAAAACAGGGTTTATAGTTTAAATGAAGATAATTTTAATCAAGAGCAATCTATGAAGTGAAATACATTATATTTTAAAAAGTGAATGAAGGAAAGACCTGAAAAAACAGTTTTTAGTTTTGTAGCTACATGCTTGTCTCATCTTGGTTAATGCTTAACTTTTTGTTATAGGCCTGTTGTAACATTTCTAGAAAGCTGGTAGCACACACTACATTCTTAAACTGGAATTTTACTGGGCATGTGGCAGATTAAATTAGGCTGGTTAATGAATTATTCAAGAAGTGATAAGCAAGCCAGTTAATATGGTCTCTTCACTACAGAATTTCTTTGCATTTTTTTTCACTCAAATCAGCAGATTAGTATAACAATGACTGAGGGGAAGATACTTTAACAATGGCTGGGATATTATTAACCTCATGTTTGGTCTGTTCTTGTTCTAAAGTTCTGCATGACTTCTCAACCCATGAAAAGCTAGTGATGAAAAATAAATAGAGTCTGTCGTGTTCTACCTTGGCACATGAAGTGCCCATTCTAGTGCTGAACAAGCTAATTCACATACTGGAAACACTTTCACCAAATTATTTCAATAGTTTTTGTAGCTCTTTCACCTCAACCTGAACAAGGAGTTCATGCACTACTTTTGATATTCAAGCTAGTGCACAGCTTGCAGTCAAACTTCTTAAATCAGAGTTTTAAGTTAGTCTAAATTAAATATTTTTTTTATCTATAGGTTTTTCTTTAGTGCAAAATTTCCAGTAGAATCTCTGGATTGTACCAAGACCAAGTGTTGGATTGCATGTTTTCAGTCTAGAAAACTTCTAATGTGAAAACACCCTCTTTTTCAACATAGATTTCAGCAGAGGACAGGTCAGGCTGAAAACATGTCCATTTAGTAGATGGATAAGCCTGGATCTATTTTTGTGTTGGAAAGAGCAAATTAATTTATGTATTTCCTGACACTTCCTAGGCATACCTATAGTGGATGTGAAATCTCTGAAATAGATACTTTCCAATGAATTCAGTGATATTGAGTTTGCCCAGATATATCTGGTTTTTTCCTGAATAACATCCCAGCCATCAGTCCCAAATCAAACATTTTCCCTTTTCTGTCACCATCTGATCAGTGTGATAGATGAGTTTGTCAGGCATACAAATGGAGACACTAATGAATGTATGAGAGAAGATCAAGTAGAGAACATATACATTCTCAGAGAAAACAAATTTCCTCAGTCTATATTTAAATTCCAGTGAATCTCTGCATTTCTTTTACATATTTGTTGTGAAAACATGACATTTCAGCCAGTAGGGAGCCTCCTACATTTTATTATACTGTAACAAAAAGCAGCTGCACATCTACATGTAGAGGGTATGGTAATTAACAAATGATCCAGTGGATCTAGAAATCACCAAATTCCTGAGGGAATTTAAAACTGTATTGAGCTGTGTGATTGCCATACGGGCCCATTTGGGCTCGTTTGGCTTCATCAGCTCTGGTGGTGGCTCACCAAATTGCCTCTGCATATCGATGACCAGCAGGAGCAGGGCCACTTTCTCACCATCTCTTGGAGGATGAGGTGGCTATGTTTTTTTTTTTGTTGTTTTTTTTTGGTATTTTGTTTTTGTTTTTGTTTTTTTTTTGGTGAGGGTTTGATTCTTGTTCACTCCCTTTTCTTTGCAAAGCAGAATATTTAAACCTTTACTTGTGTGTATCAGTTGCTGGGGTATAATGGCTCGGTGATTTCAAACAAATATCTTGTGCAACTTTCAGTCCTTCCAAGATGCTGTTTGCTGAAATGTGCTGCCTAAGCACAGCTGCCTTTCCACACAGACAAGTGTTGTGAGTATGGTCAGATCCAGCACTCTTTGAACTTGCAGTGGAGCTTGGGAGAGAAGGAAGCTATGGATCTGAGCAATTCCTTTATTGTGAAGTGTTTTATTGAGAGAGCTTTAACTTATTTCTCCTTCCCTGGGAGAGTCCTCAATGAGGGGATCAAGCTGTGTGGCTCACTGAGGTTTGAGATGATTGATATCTGTGGGTCCAGCTGAAAGCTTTTTTTTCCCCTCTTCAGTAAAATGCACTATTGATTGAAAATAAGAGCTGCTGCTGCTCTTTAGCAGCAGCATTCTGGTCTTAGGAAAGGGTACAAAAATATCTTGCAAACTCAACACTTTTGAAATGACATGGTAGCCTATGTAGGAAGATGACTAATGCTGCCAGGATTTAATTAACCTTTGCTTCTGTTGTTGCTTGTGATATACATTGTTAGTGATTCATATTGGCATGAATGGAATAAGTTGCAAATGAATATGTGTGATAAAGAAGAAGTTAAAGTGGTTTCTTTCCTGGAGGGGTTTGAGTTGCCAAATATACAATGAGGAAATAAAGGAACAGATTGTTCTCTAGTTTTTTGTTTTGTTGGGGTTTTTTTGTGTATGTTTGGTTTGTTGTTTTGTTTGTTTGGTTTGGTTTTTATGTTTACAGTTTCGTATTAGACCACAATTTAGAAAGCATTTAAAAAAATCTGTTCTCTTCTAGCCTGCTGTTGGTTTCCTCATTCCTACTGGCTGCTTCATTCACTCAAGATCAACTTTCTCAGTAACACACTTAGCTCAGAGTAACCAAAATTCCTGGCTTGCAGATCAAGCCAACCAGCTTTGTTCTGCAGATAGCATCCTGGGCAGAGAAATGCTGCAGTAGTGCAGTATGTGAGGTGTGTCTTGCAGAAGCATATCTTGGACCCGAGCCTTCCCTGCTGTAGCTGCTTGCCACTGTGGGTGCTGACAAAGGAGATGCCTTGCATCCAAAGCAAAGAGAAGGTGTGATCTCTACAATCTGGAGCTGTGGACTTTTGTCCATAAGTGGGTTTTGTGAATTTTCAGCTGCAGAAGTTTAGACTGGCTCACACTCCTGGGCTGTGCAGTACATGCAGAGTGACCTGGCAGGTGCTCTGCTTCTGTGTGTGCTTGCCAGGGAGCAGAGTGTGTGTGTGGGGGGGCTGACGTGCCTTGGCTGGGTGGGATTTAGGGCATTTTGCAGTCTGGGAGGTGGGTGAGGGACAGAGAGTGTGTAGGAAGGCAAAGGGAATAGGGATGAACATTGCAGCACAGTATGTAGAATATACAATACCCTCATCTGCCCCAGGCATGGCACTTCTCTAAGGAAGGCTCCTAATCATGAACGTTGCTGTCAGCAGTCACGGGACTTGACGTGATTGCTTTGGAGATTTTTGCCATGCTTTTAAAGCTGCTGATGTTGTGCAAAGAGATGGTTTCAATGGAGCTGCTGCCTCAAAAAGGTTTTTTGATGTCCTTGGAGAAGGTTGCTGATAGAATTGATTGCATGATACAGTGTTTTCAACTCTGTTTTGAAATTCATTGGAGTACAACTTTTCCCGTCCTTACTTTTCCAGCCCTTTCTGGTAGGAAAGCCCTTGTATGAAATGGTTATGGCTGCAGGTGCAAAGAATGCCTTAACAATCCTGGAGAGCTGTGAAACATCAGTAGGAGCTTGAAAATGTCAGATTTTGATGTGAGTGAGAGTGAGGGGATTCCTTTGACATTAGGATAAAGAAGCACAGTGTGTTGCTGGCTAAACTGCCAATATCTGGGCAGCACAGCTTTGTGCAAGGTGGGAGTCTTGTCATTACCTTAGAAAAATTCAGAGCTATGTTCTGTAATGATGCCAGTTCTGAACATGGACAGCTTTGGAGATGTCTCTTGATTTTTGTGCATGTGTATGTATATTTGAATGTAATAATGTATAATGAATTTGACTTCCTCCTAATTTTTTTCAATTATTTTTCTTAGGGGGAGGGAGTAAAGACAGATTTACTCGACAAAAAGCAATTCCATTTTGCTGTGATAATGTAGGTGATCTGTATCCAGTATGACCAAACTTATGGTAAGACTAGTTAATGAAAACTGTTCTTAAGAAAAGCACATGTAAAGAGCCCCTCTAGGAGATTAGGAGGAATGTTCAACTGCATTTTTGACTTTCGACAGAGATTTGAAATATAATTAAAAACTAACTATATGTAGGCAGTCAATAGAAGTAAAAATTTGAAAAATCATAACATTTCAATAAGCCTTATTAATAACATTATTAACTGGCATGGCAGCCTATCTGTAATTACTTTGACATTTCTTGGTAAAAAAATATAATGGTGTTTCTTAGTAAAAGTCTCCTTATGTAATATAAAAGTACCTCTGGGGAATAAAAGTAAGATTTCAGTGCTGGCTTCTAGAGACACAATCTGAGATACAGACTTTTGCCAGTGATATCTGGCAGAAACTAAGTCTCAAACTAAGTAAATAATGAAATAAATGCATAGTGGAATTATTTTTTCTTTAATAAAGAAGAACTGTGCCCCAAGGGGGAGGGGGAGAAGTTGAGAGAAGGCAAATAAAATGTGAAATACTTAAAATTAAAGGTCAGTTCAGAAAGAATGACATAACAGAGAGCCATTTCTATTGTGAAAGGAGAATTACTATTTTAAAGGGAATTGGCCGTTTAAAGTGTGTAAAACTGACATCTAGTGGTAGCAACAGCACTTTGTGTGCAAAGTGGCTTTATAGTGAGACCAGTTTGCAGAGCAGATGAACAGATTGTAACTATATTGCATACTAAAATTGCAATTCTCTGTATTTTAGCTGGGTGTTACACAGCTGAATTTTGCTTCTTTTACTAATATTTCACTTTAATGCCAGGTTGTGGGCCATCTTTCTGAATGCTAGATACTGAAGAACAGTTTCATTACAGGAGAAAAGGTTAAAAGGGGCATGAGGGTTAAAAAAAGGTGAGGGTAAGAGTTACAGAACTTCATCAGGGTCAACTGGAAAACTGTTTGGCAGCTACCGGTGTTAAACCTCTTATGAACGAACAGGAGAAATCAGACTCGGAGCTGTGATGCCTCTCTCAGGTGTGGCATTTCTTACAAGTGTAAGATCCTCTGGGAGAGTAAGCAGGACTCTATGGCCAAAACTGAGATTTCACATGAATTAAGGCAAGATATGTGGGCTCTGAATCAAGAAAGCATATAGGCATGTCCTTATATAATTCCCATGTTCATTTGCTGAGTCACAGTTAATATATTAATTTCTCCTCCACATTTTTATTCAAAGGGCATTTAAAAATATTTTTCTCCGTTTTGTCTAGCTTATATTTTTAGTGTCTTTGAAGAAAAAATCCCGTGCTAAAACTCTACATGATGCCTACCCCACTGAGACTTTAATTTATCTTTGCCTCCAGTGCCATTAGATACATAATATATAAATTACAAATAAAAAGCAAAGATATGCGAAAATGAAATATCAATTATTTTAAAACATGGCTTAGGGGCACCATGCCTGTATTCAAAGGGTGCAATTTAAAATGAACATGGAAAATATAAAAGCATCATTCAAATCTATCTTCCAGATAATAAAATGAAAGAGATCAGCAACAGAAGACTGGATGAAGACAAAGGCAAATCCGAAGGAAGAAGGAAAGCAAGTGTGCTTCGGTTAAAGTGTTAATTAAAAGTGGGTGAGAAAAACCCCATAGATAATTTTTTCTGGGTTAGCAGTTTGTGGCAAGAATTGTCAAACTATATTGGTCAATTTTTGGTTATAAGTGCTTATTTTACAGTCTTCTCAATCATAATAACTGCTGCAAATATTTCAGAGATAAAAAATGTTGGTATCATAATTCTAATGAAACATGGCTCTGTGCAGTGTCAAGGCTGTGGTGAATCATATGCTGCCTCTATCATTCCATTTCTGTTACTTTCAAAACATGGTGAATCATATTTGTTGAGCACAAATGTTGACATTCTGCAATGAGACTCAAGTCACAGTTATAGAAGTGACATAAGAAACAGCAGCTGTCACTTCAGATAGGCGAGCCTGGTGCTTTAGTGGGAAAGCAGAGCAGCAATCCTGTTTGCTTCAGAGCTGCTCTCTGAGGACAAGATTAGTTGTTAACAGTTTTGCTAGCCAGAGCTGGGAGATGCAATCTTATCTGTCCTGAACCTGGTAATCCAGTGCAGGTGCTTAACAGCTCCAATATGCTTTTGACCTTTTGGGTCTGAGTGGAAGCGCTTGCAATGACAGGAGGCCAATTGCTGTGTGCAGAGTCACTCTGACTTTGTCCGCACTCCCTGAGGCATCTTCTTACCTCTTGGACACTGATGCCTTTCCAAAGTTGTGGAAGCATAAGAATAAGTTGTGCTTGTAGCACCAGAGCTGTTAATATACATGAGATCTCTAAGATTTCAGAGCAGCTGTCTCTGCATTTGGCTTAAGTAAGACCTTGCATAGTACAAATGGAGTTGTCTTGCTGGCAATGTTGGTAGCAAGGGAATATATTCAGGACATGCTTGTTGTAAATAGGACTGCTGGGGTTGGATTTCTTGATCCTCTGTGGATTTTTCATCCATCATGGAATGCTGTTGTTTTGTCCTCATGCCTGCTTTTAGTTAAAAACCTGCCCATCTAACACTGTGTTACTAAGAGCTGTGTTCAGTGAGAGTTTGAGATCTAGAAGTTTCCCTTGTTGGAAGGAACAGTAGAGTACTTTACATTCTTTAGGGCAGCTGGAATGACTTTATTACATTGATAGAGTACTGTCTGTAATACTGCTGCTCTAACAATTCAAATGAAAACCAAAGGGTTTTTGGTATTATTTGATATGTGTTGAGCTGTATAGTTCTGAGGATTCTGTACTGCCTCACCTACCACATCTGTTGAGATGTTAGAAGCCTGTTTTTCTCTACTGAAGGATGCTTTCTTTCAACAGTAGCTCAGTGAGCTCTGTGGTTTGCATTGTTCTGAGGGAACTGCCTATTGCAATTGTACCATCTCACATTAAGAGCTCAGTGAACTAATTGACCCTTTATTCTTATATGTGCTATGAGCGGGTTCACCTAGACTTTCCAACCTATTGAATATCCCAGGAACTGTTTGCTCATATTTGACTGTCCAAGACTGTTTGAACCTGTCTTATTCAATCTCACATGTGGAATGAATGGTCTTCTCCTTAAAAGCTGGCTGCAGAAAAAGCCTTGTTCTAAGACAGACAGTAAGATTTGATTTGCAACATAAATCTGTTTATATAATGCATACAATGGAAAAGTTAATGTTATTTCTCCTGGAACATGATGTCCCCATTAGTCTTAGGCTGACCTGATGGAAAGATGAGAGGTTTCCAAGGTTTTTCTTTCAAAAATTATACTGTCTTCCTCACTGACAGTGTAGTGTCCTGTGGGCCAAGCAGTGTCTGTATTTGCATGTCCTTATTGAAAGGACATTTACTGGAACACAGAAAATAACACCACTTCCCATATCTATGTAGTAATGCACCACTATTTGCTTAAGCAAATTGAGTTTTAGTGCTTGAAAGAGGAAGGAAGTTACCACATATAGAAATAACTGTGACCACCAGAAATTCAGCCTCAGCAGAAAAGCAGCAGAGCCTCTGCTGATGTAGGCTGCAAGATTAGGAAGTCTGATTTCTTTTTGTGAGAAAAGATAATTCAAAAGGGCCAGCTAAAATTCTTGTAGCATAACCACTTATCTCTAAAAATGCTTCCTCAATTAAAACAAATTGTTTTGCAGGGCTTCTTTCACTTAACTGATGATTAAGAATCTATTAAAAAAAGTTGGTAAAGTTGAATCAATTAGTTTTCATGTTTTTTAATATAAGGTAAAAGACACAAATGAGGCATGTTAGCATTACTGCCTTAGTGGTTCCAAAGCACTTTATTTTTACTTTTATGGGAAGTTTGCAACTATTCCTTCTGATTCAGAGGAAATGGAAATACTGAAGTATCAAAAGTTCCGTTTTGATCACATCTAAGAATTAAGGCCTGGAAAATATTTCCAGTCTGTAGTCAAAATGTCAATCACCTGAGAACAGGACATGCTGCAGAAATGTGTCAGTACAGAGGAGTCCTGCTGGAAGCAGACCTGGTGCTTTAAGAACTGACTTTTCCTCAGGACTGAGCTCAAGGTGTGAGTGCAATATGCAGCTGACCCAGTTCAATGGTGACATAGAGCAGCACTGACACTGTCAGCTCCTGTTCATAACCTTGTCTTTCTCAGGGCTGAACCAGGTCTGAGGCAGCTGCTGCTTCCAGCTACCTGAGCCCTGTTCCAGGAACTGCATGCGGGTGATTTGAGTCATGTGGTGTCCCTTGGCTCTGTGATTATGTACCGTTTCTTTCTAGTTCATCTTTCCTATTGCAGCAATCTGGTTTTATCTGGTGTTTCCTTAAGTGAGCAGATATCTCTGCAGGTGTGAACAAGTCCCTTCAGTTAATCTAATTTGCTCACTAAGAGAATGGGAGAAGGCAAGAGCTAAAATGGTTGTGGTGTTTTCAGTATTTGAATATTGAGTTAGTAGGAAGACTAACGTATGTGAGCAATGGCTGAGGCAGTGCAAGATGCTCTGTGCATTGCACTGAAATACTAAATTAATTTTTCTGGATACTAAGTGTTTCCATCCCGCTTTCATGAGGGACACTGAAAATGACAACAGGAAATAGCAATCAGGGATCAATTCTCAGGTCACTGATAGCTGAGAGTGGCAAGGACTCTTCTATACAAGCCAAGTAACTAAATGCAGGTGCTCCCCAGGTGTGCCAGGCTGTTGAGAGCAGCAGGATCAATCTTGGAGAATCCCAGAAAATGGGTGACATTGGACCTTCAGCTCTCCCCTGCTGGCCGAGGGCCTGGGAACTGTGCAGATGTGCTCCCTGCTGACACTGCCTGCAGCATCAGCTGCCTTCTGCTTTCCTGCATCTAGACAAAAACCATTAGAACAAAAAGTGCTGGGAAATAGCTGAGACCCAAAAAGCTGTAGAGAAGGGGTTTGAGAATCCTCTTACTTCAGAGCAAATACTATGGCAGAGGCTGTCAGCAGCAGTTAAGCTGTAACAGCAGTCTGAAAAGCAAAACCGATATATTCTTGAAAGATTAAGAAAGGACAACTGCAGAAGTGTAACCACATTACATTTCATCAAAGGAACTAGAAGGAGCAATTTTTAATTATAAGAACAAATACTCTTGCTGAATCAGGAAGTCAAACGTGACTTAGTACATGCCTGTCTACCCTAAACCCTTTGAGGTCTTTGGAAATAAACTACCTCATAAGGTCCTTGAGTATCTACATTGAAGAAACAATTTCAAATGCCCACACAGAAATGTTTTGAGCTACATGGCTTTGAAGGAACTTCACATGCCTATGTCTGTGAATGTCTTCGTTCAAAGTATGAACAAAATCTCTGTTGGGTCACAGCATGGTGAGTGTGGATGAAGCCTTCTGAGGTGGGGAAGAAGACAGATGTAGCAGAGAGTGGTGATGGCTCCCCTGGGCTGTGATAGAGAGCAGGGTGCTGCTAGGGGTTTATGGCCAGGACAGCCCCAAATTTTGAGAGCCACATCTTGAAGCGGAAAAGCCAAAGGCTAGCACAGTGTTACTCAATGCACACCAGTGGCACAAAGAGCTTTATAAACTGTCTCAGTAAGTACTCGGCTGCAAAGTGCCTAGGAATATTTGATTTAAACATCTGCTTTATTTTTCTCAGTTTGGAAATTTGAAAGACAGCCTGTAGATGGAGCATTCCCTCCCCCATACCCCAGCATCCCCTGTCTTTCTGGGATGCCATTAAATTTGTTACTGTGCTTAAATGGTTTAATTAAAGTCTTTTCTGGTTAATGCAATCGACAGTGTCTTCTGTTAGTGCAACACGTCTGGTGCTAATGATGCTTCTGGATGATAGATGTTGTGGGGATAGCTATCAAGGTAGAGTAACCTAATTTGAGAGGTTTGATTTCCTTTTACTTTAGCTGTCAAGACCTGAACAGTTAGTGTCAGTTAGAAAGAAGCAAAGGAAAAGGTGCTTTGAAAGTTTTTCACGTCCTTTGTTCTTATGTGGAAACTTAACAGTGTAATGACCTATTTGTCAAGTGACATAAATCTATCTAGAGATGTTAAACTGTTTGATGATTTCGACAGGAAAAAAGAGATATCGTTTTGGATACAGGACTCAACATATTAGGTTAAAATTGAGGTGTTCCTGTGCATATATACTGCTCTACAAAGTATCACTATGCAAGTGAAACAGCATTTGTGTTTTTTGGGCTTCTGTATTGCTGCTTGGTCTTTGCACCAAACATTTATTTATTTGGATTTCATGCTGGATCTGCATATTTAATCAAGGTCCTGGGGTACCCAGTATGGCATCTTTCCCTTCCCTCTCAGCTTGATGAATCTTCATAAACGCAAACATTTGTCTTTTTCTCTTTGACACTTCACGGCAGCCAGTGAAGGCTGTCTGCAACTGGAGTTCTCAAACCTTCTAAGTATTCAAATTTTATAATCCTGCTCTAAGTATATTTGACATTGATTTTGTAGCATTAGATACTGATCAGGAATGCATGTGAAACAGACTTCCTTTTGGCTCTTTCTTGAAGGGACTTAAGTTAATTATGAGCAAGGCAATTAGTGTGGGTTATAAAAATGATGCCAAATGTCATTGAAATGGCTCTTCCACTATATATAAACACACATGAATCTCCTTTAGTGATTCTACCGATTTTTTAAATTTAAATTAGAGTAGTTAGCAAGCATGGCTCTTGAAGTGAAAAAAAAAATCAGAATATATATTTAAAGTGTCTAAAAATAAGTACTTTTTTTAGGGCTTTATAAGTCAATGACCCAGCATGTTTACCAAGATTAAATGCTTACAAGAAATTCCAAATTTTCATTGACATACAGACACTGTTTCCTTTCCTGGCAGTTCATGAAGCAACTCCTGAATTTCAATATGCTGCTATTGCACCATTTTGGAGCAGTATGTCTTTAAATCTATTAACAAGCTTGTGCAGAGTTCAGAGTGTGAGGAGAAAGGAAAAGCAACATGTTTTCTTTGAGAAAAGTTGAGCTTTGAAAGCTACTGTAAGTTTTGGAATGTTAAAAGACAAACCAGCTGAGATACATTAATGGGCAAAGAGCAAGAGAAGAGGTCAAAACTGTACATGCAAATGTTCTTTCACATCCTAGCAATTCCTGAAGTTTCACATGGCTTCTAAAATAAGCTTGTTCCAGGAAAACAATGCACCCATTTGTGCACAGTTCTAATACTAGTCTGTCATTACAATGGTGTCTGAAAGCCAGTGATATTTCTGCTGGGATGAAAGCCAGCATGTTAACTTTAAATTACTCTCCTAACCCCAGCTTCCTTATGTGTGGGAGTAGTTTCTTTTTAGGAAAAAGTCACTGTTGGTTAACATTTTCTCTCCCTTTCTCACCCTCAAACCATTGACTAATGCTGAAATTTAGCTTAGAGTGAATATTTCAGATTTTACAATTAAATGCTTTAATCAGGGTTTTTGAGAATTTTATAGTGCAGAGAGAATGTAATGTAGTTTGTTTACATGCAGACTAGAATTCCTAGAAGCAAACTAGGAATTGTATAAACACTGAGCACTAATATAAAAAAACCCTATACTGCCCTCTAAATGATTTGTGAAAGTTAAGGGGCAACAACAGATGATGATATTACATAACAGCCATTCTCACAATTGGGCATATACACTCATAAAACAGGAAAAGAACACATAAAGAGAGAACATTTGAATTTTGACATGTCAGTTATCAACTGTGGGGAAATTGTCTGTTTATTAGAAGTTAATCCCCCACTGTGTTAGAAGGTTTGTAATGAGTTCAATATCAGTGTGAGTCCAGTTCTTTTTTAATTGACCATCAGCAAAATCAAATAACTTTTTTGGATAAAACCAGTCAATTTTGATTATTTACATTTCTTCATAGTTCAAGAAATACAATTTTTTAGCATGGCTTTCCACATTCTTTCTAGAGACTAATGCTGCTGTCCATGACCATATGACTTCAATTACAGGTTCCAACTCCTTATAGCTATTTCTAGTGGAATAAAGGGTGAAAAATGAAAAAAAATTAAACTCCCTAATAATTTAAGAGCTGATGAAATGGATGGGTGTTGTTGCTAAATCTGTATGTTACATTCACTTAATTTTCTTGGAGGAGAGAGAAGCACAGGTTTTAAATTTCAAACAAGCAGACTTAGAAAACAAAATTAGAAACTGCTCTTTATAAATTAATGAAATAACCCATAGTGGTGTGTACCTCCTACATAAACCTAAACAGAACTGTTGTATTTTTAGTCCAGAAAAATAAATCATTAAGTAATAAGAGAAAATTTTATTTTTACTTGGTACTTTCTACTGCTTTTTACATATGGCTATAATTACCCAGCCAAATAATATACCTGCATAGTATGACTAGATATCTTCTAGAATACTTAAAGAAGGAAAAACAAATTGTCTTTTTATTTCTTTTGCATTACCCACCAAGTAAGAGACCCTGGCATTTCCCACTCTAATATGTTTGTAAAACAACTAAAGCTTCCCACTGTTATCCATGCGTGAGAGAGGGAATCTGCAGCTCATTCAGGTGTGTGTGAGGTGCACAAAATCAGGTGGTGGCTGTTGGGAGAGTTATTATCCTGACTGATGACCAGTGGATCTGGGTACTGTTTAACATGACAAAAGTGTCTCTCTTTGGCTTTAGCTGATCAAAATTCATGAATAGGGGTCACTTCAAGCTGAAGCTCAACAAAGGCAAAATTGTATCCAAGAAACTCTTGATGTTGCAACCATACTTCATATTATGTTGTGGAAATTCAGCTCTTGTCCGCCAATATCAAATGATTCCAGTTTTATCTGTGCTGACCAAATGGATATTTCTTGCATTTGGAACTAATGGGGTGGTTTGTGTTATGATGAAAAGCATAGGAAAACATAAAAAACCTCCTGTGACCTAATTGTTGAATTCCTCAATTTTATATATTTCCGAATTTATTCATGAGCACAGTCACAAAAGTCCTTCAAGACCCAACAGAAAATGCAGCTCTACACTGTAAAGTTCAAGAACACTTAATTGGACAGGGAAAAGGAAGAAACGATAACACCATAAATAATGCATTGTACAGTTCTAAAAAACACTGAAATTTTGTCAGTAGAGGACTTACTGTTTGGAAAGTATATATATAACCAAATAAACCCCAGGTTTTGGGGATGATTGTATTACAGAGTTTATTTTCCCTTTTTTCCTACTGCCTCTTCAAAATTTGGTGCTGTGTTTGTACAGATGCTTTCCAATACTCTGAAATCACCTGAACCAAAAGCATTCAGGTAAAAGAATGAGGTTTTTGTTGGTTGGTTTGTTTGTTCCAGTGAAGAATCTCTTTCACTTAGTGTGATGGCACATAAGGCATTTCTCTAATCTGCTTTCTATATACTACAGAACCCAGACAATCTAATACACAGATGAAGTGTTGCATTCTCCTCTTCCCAGGAAATCAGGGGTTAAGGGCAAATTCCAGCATTTGCCTTGAGTAGTTCTGAGTGAGTCAAATAGCTCATCAGCTATAAATAGATAACATATGTTTGTAATCTAACTCCTGTATTTTTGTTTAACCAAAAAATTGTATGACTTGTTCAATTCATTTGTACCTCATCCTACATTCAGATGGTTAAGCACCCTGCCTACTCATGTTATGCTGATTAGATGTTCTAGATGTCTAATGGGACATTTAAGTAGGTTTGATGGAAAATCAAGTTTTTACTTTATCAGGGTCATACCATGAGAAATCAACCCCTGGGCATTTGTAAGGTTTTAATAATTCTCAGTCTTATGCTTTTCAAGGACTCTGTTGAAGTGGATGCAGATAATAACACCTTTTAAAAGTGTAAATTGCATTCAAGTAGCAGGGGACAAAATACTTAAACTGTTAAGCGAAAAAGCCTAGCTACACAGGAACACTGGAAGAAAAAAATAGAAAAGCAAAGAAATAATAAAAAAAAATCTTCTACAACAGGTTGAAAGGCTATTAACAAACAATTTAAAGTATCTTTTTTAGGAATTGTGTTCCTATCTGCTTATTAATGTGAAGAAGCCCAGTGCTGCAGGTAAGAGTGCCTAGAGGAAATCAAATACCCTACAAATAGAAGCTGTGTTTCTGCATTTGACACTCTAATGTGAATTTCAGATAGAATTTACTCTTTAATATTCTAGGGGCTTAAAATACATGAAATGATTGAAATTCCCATTCTTCTAAGCACTGGTTTTGTAGGACCTCTGGGAATTCTAAATTCTTTCCAACATGCCTCTTCCTGAGCACCAGTGTGTGATGTGGTTTCCCAGCAGTTCAACCCAAACTTCAAGCCAGATTCCCTAATGGTAAGGTCTGTGCTTATGCACGAAATTGGCACTGGGAAAACTCATAAAAGATCTCGGCAATTGCATTGGTGTATGTTTTGTTTTTACTTTTTAATGCGGATAAATTCCATGAGTTTTAGATATGGAAAGATTGATAAATATTTAATTTGAGCCATTCTAGGAATGGCTGGAAGCTTTTGCTCTTAGGAGTATGCTGATAACTGACAAGTTATGCAAGCCATCTGCTGATTATTTTAAATTAAAGACAACATTGCATTGAAATTTAGCAGTCGCTACATCAGTAGCAATCTACAGGCTTGGTGTTCCTGTTTTGTTTGGGTTTTTTTTTCCCTTTCCCTTAGCATCATGCTTATTCAGAGCAGATGTCATCCTGTAAAAGCCCAGGATGGCTTCATTTTACTAAGGGAAATTCCCTGACACTTGGAGCTTCCTCAATGCTTCTAGTTTCTATAACTTTGCATTGCAGACTTCGTGGACTTCCATTTTAGGTGCATTAACCTTTTTAATACAGCCATAATGGCTCTGTCAGCATTAGCAAAATGTGCTCAGGTTATTCTGGGTTATCTCTAAATCTTAGGCTACAAATGTGTCTAAGTGAAAATCTACCAGCAGAACAGTCCTGGCATAATCATCCTCTTGTAACACCCCTGAGAATGTCCTATGGGGGTAACAGAGTACTTGTTTTGCTTTCATTCATGTCACTTTACAATTAGTAGGTTTGTAGTTGCAGCATCCAGATATGTTTTAACAAAAGGGTATTCCTTTCTCTGCTTTTTGGTTTTTTCAATAATTTCTAGCCATCTTTCATTTCTTTATTAGTTAGTTCTTTATTAAGCGTAGCAGCTTGAAATCTATCTCCTTGGAAATTTATCTTATTTTGGCACTAACAACACCCACTGCCTCAAATAAAATATTAATATTTGAGGCCTTTCCAGGTTCCCTCTGTTTGCAATAGAAACTTAGGCTAAAGTCAGCTGTACTTAATGCAGGCCTGTTTTTACATAGAAGGCTGATGAATTCCTCCCTTTCCGAACTTAGAAGACACAGACAACTTAAAACTTCAGACTCTTCCCAGCCTATTCCCAAGGAGTCCTTTCTCCTTGCTGTATTGTCTGGTTCTCACAGGATTTTCTTGTTTTCCGTGGAACTGTATATGTATTCACCTTTTCAAACCAACAGAACCCTAAGAGTGGTCCATTTCTAGGAAAAACTCCTCTACAATATCAATTTTTAAACTTGCTCATGCTTTCTCATGAGAATTGCCAATATTCAGCTGGCTTTGGTCTTTGCTGCAGAAAAGTGTATTTTCCCAGAAGCTTTCAGAAATACCTCTCAGGTTAAGAGCACTATGGTACCTCTCTTCACCTACCACTTTAAGAATAAAATAGAGTGGAGAAAATTAGGAATTTCTAGCTTTGTATTGGAAAGAGATGATGTGAAAAAAGAAGGACTAAATTCTGATTAGGCATGCTAGAGGATTTCTGAAATGGTTAGCAGCTGGTATTTAACAATGAGGGAGTGATTATAGTTTCTGACTTGATTTTTAAAGATTACTAATGATTTTGGACATTTGTGTTGTAAAGAAACCTACACACTGTAAAATCTCCTGATCACGAAGGAAAGAGTACAAAAGCAACCAAAATGAAGATTCTTCTAATTACAAATTCTCAAAAGAGGAGGTGCACTTTTATGGATGAAACAGGAGGAAATTAAAAATTACAACACTCTGGAGTTTTCCTGTTTTTCAGTTAAGGACTTACAAAGTCCATGTTAGAAACTATGACACAATGGCTTAATTTCCACAACTTCTCACATTCTTTTTCATGTTCCCTGAACTTGAAAGGTACACAAAACTTAACATTTAAAATTATCAGTAAACTTTAAGAACAAAGAATTCTGTGTCAAAAGATATTCCTTTAATCCATATTTAATGTAATTATGACTAACATGACATTTAGAATTTGATTGAATTGTTGTGTGCTGAAGCTTAAAGACTGGAAAGGAGATAAGCATTTCACATCCTCTGCAGGTACTGCACAAAACAAACAAAAAATTATGTTCAAATAACTTCTGGCAGCAACATTTGGAATATGAATAGAAATGCTCTTCTATCACAGAAATAAAAAATAAGGGGCCACTCCTGCAATAAATACTTTTGCACTGGCTCAGGATATTTTGCTGCAGGATTCCATTGCTGGGCTATGACATTAGACAGTTTCATTAAATTGCTTTTGAGATATTTGGAAATGCTTGGCAGGAAAATAATTCAAAATGATTGGATAAAATTCAGTTTCTAAGCTAACAATCATAGGAATCCAGTGATAATGATGTTTGACTTCATATCTCAGTCTAATAATTTCTTTTAGTGTTTTATTTGCTAATATTAATATATGTTTAACTAATAACTTGATAGCTAAAATCACTTGTGTTCTTGTCTGCCAAGAAGAATTGGTATGTTCACAGTGCCCTAGATTTCAGAAATTATATCTACGTTCAGTCATCTAGCTTCATTTCTTCTGCCTTTTTTTTTTTTGAGAATAAGGATAAATATGCAAATTTTGCTTTTACTTTACAGTTGCCTTATGCTTTGATGATGCATGAATGTGCAATAGCCTTGTACCCTATGACTTTATTGAAGATGATTGATAAGCAGCAGAGGGCTAAACTGTAAAATATCTTTCTTTTAGCCCATGTGCCTTTAGGGTGACTCTTAGCTTCTAGTTTTTTGATAAGTTAAACATTTCTCTCCTTTCTAAACTTGCTCTTACCATTTTCCTCTTCTTGAAATGACTCTAAGTAACCGATTCTGCTTTCAGAAAGTTTCTTGTTTGGTTGGAAACCTTAAAAAAACAGAACCAAAGCCCTCTGGACTTGGCAGCTGCTGATGTTCAGGGAGCTGCTCTTACCTGTCCCTTTGCTCGGTCCCCCACTGCAAGAACTGCTCGGGGGCAAAGCTTGCACTGCTCTACTCTTTGTTACATTTGCTGCCTTCTCTTTTAATGCTTTGCACCTATCTCCCTGGAGAAGAAACTATTTTCAGTTTCTACCTGCCCTGAAAACTTTCATTTTAAACAGCTTTATTTTAAGTGTGTTTTCAAAGTCTGTAAAGCACTTGCTAAAGGGATGGGTGCTGAGATCACTTGTCTTTGCACAGAACAGACCAAGCTCTCAAGGTGCCCAGCTCCTACTGCTGTCCCCTCTTCACTGAGAAAGTGAGCAGTCTGAAGAAATACCTGGACATTAAGGTGTCTCTGAAAAAATACTTTTGCTATCTAAGCCACTTCTGCTGCCTCTGACAGGAAACCTTTACCTCTGTGAAGAATGGAAATGAGGAAAGCCTGAAGGAGTGTAAATCTGTGAGAAATGTCAGCAGGAGAAATTTCAATCCTTGACCAATTGAACATAATCAAGGAGCAAAGGGACACTAAAAGAGGAGCAGAAACAAAGCATTGGAAGGCATTGATGGCAAGGAGGTTCAAAGGGAAGTGGGAGAAGAGGGGCTCAGTCACTGTGAAAGGCAAAGGGGAAAGGTGACAGCGAAGCTGGTAGATGGTAGATAAATAGGAGAAAGCATTGTCAGGGGAATAAAAATTGTGTAAAAATGCTACTAAATTAGTGCAGTTACATGGCCTAATTTAGTTTTGTAGTGAAAATGTGTATTTTTATAACACCAGTTTTCTGTGTTGAACAATGTTTTTCTGCCCTGGTTACCTTGAGCACTTGCCAAAGGCAGGACAAACAATGGCTACATCACTTCTACTCCCAAAACACTTGGGTATGCCAAAACATTAATATTAAAATTTTGTGTGATTGTAAAAAGCTTATTTTATGGCTTTCTGAGATATGCAGGGTATAATTAAACCCTGGGCATGGACTTGTGGCATTAAGGCGTCAACAGTCAGCCCAAGGGTGGGACTCAACAGCACCTGCAACTTGTACCACATTTCTCTGACTTTACCTAAGCTTTTTATGCTTGCTTGACCCCCAGGGAAAACACCGCAGGAGTATTTTGATTCTTTCCCAGAAGAATTAGCTTTTAAGAATCTACTTTAAAAGTCTTTAATTTCTTTTCTTTATATAGGACCTAGAAAAGAATTTTTTCCCTCTCTCTGGAAACTCACGGCATTCATGGTCTGAATTTTATTTGTAAAACTAAGTATACAGGGATGGATGTCAGATCTGAACAGAACCTGATACTGATTACCTTTTTTCCAAGCTACCTAAACCAATTTTAATATCTTTCCTCCTATTCCTGTATCCCATGCTGTGAAAATATTACTCGCAGCACTGGGAAATACTCTTTTAGCTGAAATTGGGGAAGGTGGGACTCAGCAGATTTCAAATAGCAGCAGAGCAGCCCTAGGTGTGGTGTGTTTGGTTGCTGTGGTCACTGTTGAGAGCAGATGTGGTTCCTGTCCTTTCCTGTCTGCTGCTTCTGCATTGCAGGGATGGGAGGGAGCACCCAAGTGAGACGAGGGTTGCTTTTTCTGGACAAGAGTTGTTTTTTCTCAGTAGCAATGCTGACAGAAATGGATGTCAAAGGACAGGCTCAGTGAGTTGAACCTGACAAGCTCTGGCAGTGTTTTGCACTGGCAGGGTGTCAGGAATCTCCCACAGGAAGACGCAGGTTCCATTTTCTAAATCTTATTCAAAAATCCCCAGTAGAGTATTGGTGAATAACATGGCTCTGGTTTTCTCCAGGGCATTCCTATTCTATCCATGCATTTTGAAAGAGCAAAAAAGAGGAGAAATACATGGAAGTTGTTTAGACTCAATGTCTGACCATTTTTGCTGTGTTTAGATTTCTTTCAGTAAATTTCTATATACTAATCCAATAAGAAAGTCTCCTATTTTCCAGCTCTGAAGTCCAAGTAAAACGTCAGTGTTTTTTATATATTTTTCAATCTGTCACTGGGAATTCAAAACAGAATTAAAAAACCCCAAAACATCGAACAAGCAACCCACACTTAGAGGGAACTGAAAACAGGAGGACGGTGCAGCAAGTTCAGACATTAAAAAGCAAGAGAGAATATAATATGCTGTGTGCAATGCAGCTGTGGCTTAATGCTGATTTGCACATTAGGACTAGATTAGCATCACTCAGATGTGACCTGCATATTGAGTGACTATCACAAGTATGGTACTATTGATGAAAAATGAAACTGCATGGTACAATTCAGATCTAATATAGCACCCTTTTGTGTTTTTAGATTCTACAGAAGTGTAAAGGAAGAGCTATTACTTCTAAATTTTTATGAAATGCATGTAATTTAGTTTCCTATAAAAGTTCAGTTGGATGCTCAGTATGTTTATAAAACAGAATATGACATTACCATAAAAATGATTGTTTTTTAGCCACTCAAAGGCAAGAAATATTCAAAGAAATGACCATATAAATGTTGATTATTTCTATTCTAAAGGCAGTCAAATTGATTTAAGGTGTTGTGGCCAGCTTATCACAGATTTTGTGGCTATAATGCCTGCATGACTCTGAACACTTTAAACTTCAAAAAGACTTTAGTATTGATAAATATTTGATTCATTTTCAAATAAAATGCAATTTGCATTTGACATGAAAGATGTTGTGCAGGATGGCTCCCTGTCATTTTGTGTTAGTTCAGTGGTGGACTTTAGGATAATTACTTTCTGCAGCATTTTCCCAACATTTGACAACATTCCTCTTTGCAAAAGTTAAAAAGATGAGTGTCCTTACTGGAAATACAGGAAATAAAGGCACATCTGGTGGGTGGGTGTTTACATGTTTGATAAAAGTGCAGCGTGCTGGCTGCAGATCTTTCTTTCCAGTAAAGCTTCCCTCAGTGCTGCCTGGAAAAGGGCTGGCACTGCCTCTGGATTTGGCACATCTCACTGGCACAGAACACCCGTGTGCTTAAGGTGGCAGTGCCATAGCAGGGGTTTGGGGCAGGCTGGAGGAGTCACTCTGTGTAAAGAAGGGTTTGTCTGGGAACTGTGAAAGGTGGGATGGGTGGGCATTGGGGTGGCTCCCTTGGGCTGCCCTCCTTACCTTCACAGGCACTTGGATGTACTTTCTGCAGCTGTGATGGAAGACAATTTTTCAGCCCAGTGCAAGGTAAAACAGTAATTTGTGCCTCTCTGAAGGTGCAGAGGATGAAGCTCACTGTGTTCTCATGTCAGATACCAGAGACTTGCTTTCTTTATCTGCCAGACTAGAAGGAATTTTCACTTTCCATTGATTCCTAACTGATCTCAGAGCAAAACCAGATCTGTATCTAAATATTCATCTAACATTTGCTAGACACACAAACCCTGCACATGTATCCTGAGATCTACATGTGGGCACAGGGTCTCTATGCATACAGATAGCAGCAAACTTGTATTTGCTTTTTAAAGATTATTATGCAAAGGTAAACCTGTCCCTTCTATTTAGTAGGTGACATCAGGCTTGTTCAAGTGTTTTCTTTTAAGGGTTTTGGGCGTAGTTTTTTTGCTTCACTACTGTGTAGTGATAGATGGCCAGCTTTTCTCTAGTGATTCTGAGTTCAATGCCCAAAAATGATATTGAGCTTCTGTTTAGACTTCGCAGACAGCAGTAGAAGATGCCTCACATGCATCTTATTACTGAAGGATAAACTGAAGTGCACACCCTCAGGTTCTTGCACAAGGCAGTTAACAAACACGTCAGGATTTTTTTGATTTTTGATTTCTGAACATGTCTACGCAGAAGAGTAGAACCAGTCAGGGAGTCATGCTAAAAGTCATGTAGAAGGAAACTGAGATAATCTGAGTGGAAATATTGGGCATCTGAATTCTCTGTTGTATATTGCAAAGGTAGCTCTACTAAGGCTATGCTTTCTAACTAAGACCTTGTAGCAGCTAAGGAACATTTAATTGCTTGCATAGTACTGATTTCTTGTATATTGGGCTAGCAGCTTGGAATAAAAAACTTGGCTTGTTGATTTAATTATTTTTAAGTTAATATATATGTTAGCTTGTACATAGGAGAACAGCATCTTGTAATTATTCAAATAAGGCTATTAATGATAGCAAAAATAGGTATTTGAATTTTTTTGGGTATTGTCATCGTTAATTCTCTTTCAAGCATGCAGATGTATCATGTTGACAATGTTACTGAACAATTCGATTAAAGAATATATAAAATTTGTAGGGAAGTGTCTACCATTGTGTAAGCCCTGTCTCATTTTTTCTATAATGACATAAAAAGTAGATGTTTCTCATTGTATCACATGCCATATTTCCTGCAGTGCAAAATAATCTTTGGAGGTATTTTGAAGAGACCACATAGTTTGGAGAACATACTAACAAATGCTTGTGCTTTTAGTCATACTACTTTTGTATCACAGACTCACCAAAGGTCATCCATTGTTCTCCTTGCTTTTTTCACTTGTGTTTTGAATAGGTTACAACAAACAACTGAAATTATTTCTCTGTCCACTGCTGCTGTACAATTTTATTTGCAGTGCCACAGGAAGCCACCACATCCACCCTCAGCTTTAACTTCACTGCCTCTCCTCCAGGGATGGAGACTGCAGCACCTTTAGTGATCCAATTTATAATGGCTGAACGGGACAGGAATCAGTGTGTATTTGACAGCTTTGTTAGCCCTCCTACATTAGTGTGAATTGCTGGCAAAACCCAGTTTTACTCTCTGGCCATGCTGCATCTGCAGTCTCATGAATCATTGCAGCACTGAAGTTCTTGTTAGTATAAACAGCAGGTATAGCTCCTGATGCACCCAGGAAACAGTTTTGTTGAGCAATGAATTGCCAGGAAAACAAAATATCTCTGCACTGCATAAATACACCGTAACAGTAATTTTACCTTTAAAATAGATCCTAAGCAACTTTTACTTCAATAGCTACACAAATGGAATTGTTGGTAGAGGAATTGCTGCAGTTCAAGGAGTTATTTTAGTCCTCTCTCCTAATTAGCTGCAATCAATTAAACACAATCTTATACAAAAAATCTACAGAAGTTAGAAAGGGACATTAACAGATTTTTCAGGCATTGTTTCCAATTGCGCTAAACTTTTGCTATAAAACTCATGTACAATACTGTGCTGGTAAATGCTCTTAATCATGTCCGTTTTATGAAAAAGCTTTTACATAAACAATAGCTTTAAAATATCTGCATTGTAAAAACCCCACAAACTCCTCATATTTCATGAGATGTCCCCTGCCACACCTGTGTGCTGGTGGCTGACTGCATCTGCCCTTTCTCTGCAGCAGGGAAAGGACTGGCTGGGATTTCTTTTGTGTAGGGGGATTCCTTGGGTCAGAGGTGTAACTCAACCCACTAAAATGCAAAATCAAAGCAATTGATGAAGTGTGTCTAAAAAAGGGAAATTTCAGGTTATTTTCTGGCCCTGTAAGGAGTACAATCCTCATGCTGAAATACACCTGAGTGAGAGATCTTATGGAATATTTGCTTACCAAGAAATGAGATCCATTCATGCACAGTTTTTCTACAACCGCAGCAGATTCAGGCATTCCAAACTGAGATGAGAAAAAAGACAAGATTATTATAATAGTATCAAACTTGACATTTGTAAACAAACCAATTAGTATTTCCATGCTCAAATACTTGGAGTTGTGGAAATTCTTCTACTACTTGACAAGGATAATTAGAAAAAGAATTTTGAGTAACTGTAATGCTTAGGCAGTGACTTTCATGTAAGGGATAAGACACAGAATTGCCTCTTCCTTAGGAAGAAAGATTACAGGGGATAAGGGCTAATGAAATTGTGAATGGAGTAGACAAGAAATTATGAAGCACCAAATGTCATATAAATGGAGCAAGGAGCTCAACAGAAATACTGTGGATTGCTGTGGGATAAGAAGCCAGAATTAGAAACAGGTTAAAAGGTATCCTGAGGCAAAAGTTCATCAGTAGCCATATCATCCTCCCACATGCCTGTTTACCAACCCCTGTTTGCTCTGGTGGCTGCTCAGCTTCAGCACCAGGTATTTGGGCTGTCTTGCACTTCCCATGATGATGGGCATTGCTGGAAAGAATTCAGGTTCAGAAACAGGATTTTTTTTCTGTAATGTGTTTGTGGTACTTGTGTTTTTTTAAAGAAAGTTGACATTGCTTATAAATTAAAATGAAACCAGAATGTCCAGAAATATTTGTATTTGTATATTTGCCAATTCGCCTTCTGAGCAGAGCTGTCATTGTGACTGTAGCTCTTGCCTCCCACTGCAAGTCAAGCACCTGAGAAACGTCATGTTTTTTCTGGGTGACTTGCATGTCTTCTGGTAGAAATGTTGTGCTGGGGCAGTAAGAGGGTCTGAAATTTCAAGGCAGAATTAAATCAGCACTACCATGTGCTTGTTCTCTGGTTTTCAGCATGCCCTGTGCACCTTAGAATTTCTGTAACGGCATAGAATAATGCAGAAACTGCTGGTTTCTCTGCATAGGCAGAGACAGGATTTTGTGAAGGGAAAGGGTAGTATGTGAAGACACAATTACAGATTATCTGATATGTATATGAAAATGGGAAATTCAGGTCATGGAGGTAATTCCAGTTCTGGAACATTTTGGTGCTCTTTTCTGTAACCTTAACAGCCTTTTTTGGGGTTCATGCACGTGTATGTCCAGTATTAGGGTGGGGAGATCCAGAGAGCCCCCAGCATGAGGTCTGACTATGGAAATGATGGAGCAGGTGGGGCTTTGGCTCTCTGGAGTGCTGGCAGTGGGAGCTCACAGCTCTGGCCACAGTGGCCACAGGCAAATGCCTTGGCCAGTCTGTGATACACAGAATGGCTGAGACTTCTTGTGCACGTTCTGTAGCAATTGGTTTATTCAGCCACTTTAATCAGCATTGGGATTGTAAGCACAGGCAATAACAGCTTTTTTAAAGTTGGGAGACTCTCTGTTAACAAGTATGAAGCCTGTAGTCATGGTGTGCCTGAAATGTCCCTGGAAGTCTCCGAGTTGCTGAATGATTGTTATTAATTTTCTGTCTTGTTTTCTGCATAGATTTCTGGATTGCAGGGTATTTTAAAACCATTCTAACTTCTATAAATTTGCCTGATTTCCTTTAAGCTGAAAGGCTTTGAGCTAATTAATCCTCTGAGTAGCTGTTCACAGTACTAAGTTCACAGCTTAGCTGATCCGTTACCTTTCTGGAATTAATTCCATGGAATAGTTTAGGTTTCTCAGTGTGGGAACAGTGGCCCACCTGTGCTACATCTCAGTTGTGAAACTGTTTGTAATTTTGTTGTCTTTTTAGATTTTTTAAAATTCTACATGAATAAGCATATTGTGTACTTATACGCAGGCAAAATGAAAAAGTAATAATAATACAAAACCATCATTTTAAACTGTGCCTACTTTTATGTGGCTACAAATGGAACTTCTGTGGGAAGACTTGATAGCATTATTATTTTCCTTTACAAAGATTATATGTTCCTTCAGTTGAAATGGATGAGAAACCTTAATGACTGTAAAGTCTCACTGTTGAGGTAAAGAAGGTACTGGAAAGGATTAGTGCTCTTACAGTTAGCATTAGGATAAACACAAGAAAAAAAGTCCTGTATACAGAATTATATAGAGTAACTTGCACAAAAACAAACAAAAGGGAGATAAAATGAGACTGTATAACCAATTGCAGGAAAGGATTTTATAAGTTACAGGTAGAATTCTAAAATCTGAGTCATAGTATTCAGTAAGGAAAAATATGATAGCAAAAATTATCATGGAGGATGTATTTTATATATCTGAGAGGAGATTAATAAGATAGTGAAAGGTGACTGAAAAGGAGCTTGGAATACTTTGTGCAATTCAGGTTGTTTTAGATGTACTAGGAAGGACACTGTAGAATAAAGAAATCTACAAAACCAATAAAGGAATGACTCAAAAGCTCACAAAAAACTCAAGTACATTAAACTTAAACAGCATCTAGCAACTACTGTGTGCATATATGCATTGAGAGGAAAAGATGAACAGTAGATTCTTGTTGACTTGCTGTGAATTTTAAAGCTATATTCAAATACAAAACTACACACACTTTCTTTGAAATTATTATTTCTTCCTAGCAGGAAATAAATTTGGGCATGAAATACTTTTTTCCTTATAAAAATATTCCTGTAAGCAAACATTTTTTGTATGATTTGTGGAGATTTTAGCTTCCACCATGAATTAGATTTCTATAGAAAACAGGAGAGTACAAAAAAATTCTAGTTACATTAATATAAGTGGTGATTAAACTATTTTTAGCACTTTTAAATATTTGTGCTAGATTTAGGATAAGATTCCTGGTTTTCAAGGATAAATCCAGTAAGTGTTTCTGCTAACTGAATACGGACTGAACTCTTTAAAGCGTTACAAACAGATTCAGTACCTGTCTTAAGAGATCTGCAACTTGAAAAGCTGTCCAGTTCTCAAACTCCTCTTGAGATGGTAGTTTTGTGGTCATGTTTCTATCCAGAGACCAAGACTTGATCTGCATGAGTAAGACTGAACTCTTGCTTTACTCTTTTTTACTGAACTGATGTAGAAATCTGAGGAGGAAGTCCTTTTTTGCAACTTTTTTCCTGTTTGCTCACTTAAAGTGAACGCCTCTAAAGGGTGATGTAGGAAGTACCAATGTTGTGTGAATGACTCTGGTATAAAGACTGGGTGTTACATTAACTTATGCACACACCTGTCATTATTGAAGAAGTTGAAGTGCCTCATCTGCTATCCTTCCAATTTTCCTACATGAGTTTTTACTGTTCCAATGACTGACAACTGTTCTAGTTGTTGCCAATGAATACCTTTTTTGCTATTTTCTGACTTGGCAGAACACTGAATCTAGCAAATCTCAGCTCCCAGAATTTCAGAAATAAGGTAGAAGTTCTGACGTCTTAAATTTGGCCAGCTCAGAAAAACCATCAACGTGCTTGGCTGGCACGTTATGAAAAAAAAAGTTGAATTTCATGGTGCTTTGTAGTGTTCAATGTTTTATAATGTTGGCTGTGAATTTTTCCAAGGTGGACACCCTCTTCCTGGATGACAGGAGGCAGCAATACTCTCCTTCTGCTCCATGCAGAGCCAGAAGAGAGAGGTGCATGGAATCCTTAAAAAGTTTTGCTTGCCTAGTTGGAGTGCAGGAGTGATTTTGTCACTGAGATTTAGAGTCTTCATATATTGTGAAGGTGGGAAGCAGCTGGGTAGGAGATGTGTGAGTTACAGGTTTAATGGTTGCTTACAGGAAACAACAGAATAACAGACGGCATCAGGTGTGAAACACGAAAATGTGAAGTGCAGATATTTATGAGGCTGTCTGCTGACTGAGTGGGTGTAAGCAGTCCTAGCTCAGAACAACTCAAAGGCAAATTAAAAATAACGCTTTAAGAATTTTGCAGTTCAGTGCGTGCTGCCTGCTCCTGCTCCTCCGGCTGCCCACCCGGCCGGCAGCCTTGTCTGAAATCCCGAGGTGCGAGGGGCTGCTCCTGGCTGCCAGCTGCCCTCTGCTGTCACCTTCCTGCTCTGCCCTGCCAGCTCCCACACCTTGCTGTGCCCAGGCATCCTCCTCCTCCTACTGCTCCTGCTTTCTCTCTGCTTTCCCTCAACACTAAATTGTGACTAGTTCTCATGTGTTGACATTGCCTTAATTTTATTCTAGGCTCTTAGGGCAGTACTCTTAAAAGGGCAGTGTTTATGCAGTCCTGCTCTCCCCACTGAGTGGGCAGATCTGTTTGGGAAGGCTGTGCTCAGTTTTGTGCTCCCAAAGGGGCTGGACCATAGGTGGCTGAACCAAAGGGATGGTAAAACGTGCAAGAAATATTTTTCCGTTTGTGTTGTAGTCGGATTAAACATAATGACAAGAGTAAAAAAAAAAAAAAAAAAAGAAAGACCAGGGACGTGGGGTGACTCATCTGGGAGCCTGCATCCTATCTCTTGATGCTCATGGTGCATTGGTTTGCTGGATGCTGCAGTTTTCTGTCTTCTAAGTGTGTGTGACAGAAATGGAGAATATTGTTATGCACTTCCACTTGCTTTCCACTGCCCTCAAGGGGATTATCTCAAGAATTGTTGGCTAGAGAACCCCAATTTTGATTACATATTCTACTGAGTAACCTCATGCTTCTAGTTCCTCTGAGTAATGTATCACCTTCCATGGTGTGCTAAAGCCAAATAAATATGTGCACGTGTTGGCTGAGGGCTGTAGTGTGGGGAATTCTTGAGCAGAATACTGAGGCTTCCAGAGTTCCCCAGATAAAGACAGGCCACAGAAACAATTTCTCTCCAAACTTCCAGGTGCTTACATAAAATTTTGAAGCAGATTGTAGATACTTGAATGTGAAACAGCACTAGTCTAGGGCAGGTCAGGCTCACTCGCTATTTGAAAATTCCCTAGAGCCTTCTGGTCTGCTGTGAACTTAAAAATACATTTGAGTACATATGCAGAGAGTAATCTGCTATTTCAAAAACTTGTGTCTTCCGGGAGATATTAACACTTTTATTCTGTACTGCTTACAGTTTCACTCCTCCAAAAACGGTAGAAATCTGATTCTATATATTAAGAAATTTCTTTTTTTTTTTTTTTTTTGGAGCCCTAATCAAAAATGATATCTAGTACTTGAGAATTACCAAATTTCAGAGGAACCTAAATGTGTGCATTTTATACATGATACCTCATGTTGTCCTCTAAAGAGAAATTTATTCCCATACAGATCCTGTATATCAAGCAGAGTTAACACATCTTTGCACTATATATTGGTAAAAGTTCATTTCCCAGAGTCTGTAATGTGCAAGTAGCATAAAAAAAAGTTTTTACAGGCTATATTTCCTTGGCTTTTTGTAAACTGAATTTTCAATTTGTGATTTTTTAGAGATAGTTAAAAAGCAGTATAAAAGCTGTCTCATAGATCATATCACTGGCATTTCTTACTAAATACTCTCTATATGTTCATGAACATAAGCACTAAATATGTTAAACTTATCTCAAAACTCTCAAAGTCAAGTTCAGCTTTGCAAAACCCCGTAGCAGCTGCAAGCGACTTGTTTTACTGGTTGTAACACTGGAATACTGCCCTAGGAAAAGATACTTGAGCAAATTAGGTCAATGAAATATTGCTGTACAGAAAATATGAACCGTTGTCCCTGTTTGTTTTTTCCCATTTTATACAAAAATAATGAAAGTAACATGACTTACCACACACTCCTTTTTGATTTCTCCCAGGCACACATGCTGGAGTTGATTCCAAATAAGTTAAAGGAGCAGTTTCTCATGTCTGCTCTTCCTCCTTAAACTGTCCCATATGTATTTTGTTGTTGTTAGTGTGATTGACAGGCTTGGCATTCATGGTGGGTGGGAGAAAAACATTCTTAAAGTAAAAAGCTAGAATATGCTCATAGTCTAAGTAAGTCTTTAAAGAATGTTGGAAAATGAATTCTTGCTTACAGCTATCTGTCTAGAAGTTTGATAAAAGTCTCACTAATTGGTTTTGTCTTTTTTCTTTTTTAATTTAAGAGGAAATAAAAATAGCAACATAATCAACAGAAATCACAGAGGCTGAAAGGGACCTGGAGAGATCTTGGCAGGGCTTCAGCAGAGAGGCAGGATCAAACACAGCTAGAGGAAATTGGATCAGTCTTGGAAACCAGTTTGGTGACTCATTTTTTTAACTGAGTTCTTTGGGGTGCATCAGATTCACCATGTCCTTAAGTGGAAGAGCAGGAAGAAGATCTATAATAAATTTTGTGCTCTACTGCTGGAGGGAGCAAAAGGAAATGCCTGTTTGTAAGGATAATTGCTGTCTAAGCACCAGATGGGCTTGACTAGGACATCCTGCTGTTGCTGAAGGATCAAACCCAGTTTCACGAGCATTTGTTCATAAGTAGTGGTTTGGGAAACTCTTGTTAAGTCTTTTCACTTACAACACACTCTTCAGTTTGGCTACGTCTCACTGAAAAGTGAGGTGTCTAAACTGGTCCCAGTATGCTGTTTATCCCATGGAAACCACTCCTGGCTCAGTGATACCCTGACAGACTTCAGGAGTATGCTTGTCATGCAGCACCCATGTTATTGACAAAATCCTGAGTAAGCTAAGACCAGGACAAACTCATGTGGAACTCTACCTGAAATACTCTGAATTTGGAAGTGATTCAAGGATATGTTCTTTGTGAGAGTCCGATGAGCTCTTAAAACAGACAGTGCTTTAATCACATTTCTCTAGTTTGTATGTGATGATTTTTATATAGGACCTCATTAAAATCATCAGTGATAATATGGGCTTTGTGACCCTTATCTAGATAGTTGTCATAATGAGGAAGGAAATGAGACTGGTTTGACACAGTTTGTTCCTGAAAAGTCAGTTTTTACTGCAGAAACAATTTATAGGTGCACTGAGGCCCAATATTTGCATGGTATATTTGTGAGAATTGAAGCTGGGTTGACTGCTCTGTAGTTTGCTTTCCTGCTTCCCCCCTCATGTTCAAGGGGAGATGTTTGCCCTTCGTTAGTTTTATGAGGTATGAAAATGCAGTTTGAGACTCTTGAGTTTTCTTTGTGACTGAAGTAGATTGTTTTTTATGATTTTGATAAGTAAGTTAAGGAGTTTTTTAGAGGCCAAGGAGAACTCTGCCTGCCTAAGAACTTTGTGGATCTTTGCCTATCTCCTTATTTACTGTCACACTGTTTTCCTCCATCCTTGTTTTTGTGAGAGCATTCAGTGCCGTAGCAGGGAGAATCACAGGACATATTATATCCATGTTTGTCCAGAAGTTATGAAATGGGGATTTTTTTTGATGTCTATTGTTCTAGTTTTGGTATGTGGCACTTCTTAGGATCACAAAAGACTGAGACTGGAAAATCCTCAAATAGAAAAAAAAAAACCCAACAAACCTCACATCCCCCTAAACTTGCTGAAAATGGTTAGAACCATTGCTACACCAAGGCTGTACACTGATTTGAAACCTATCACCTTTCAATCACTTTCACTATACACAGTTTGCTGCATAAATATGTCCTTTTTCTTTATTTCAGTCATTCTTCAATTCATTTCTGGGGCATGTAGTTTCAACTGAATTGTAATTATTGCTGAATGCTAAATGGGATTTTGTTTGCATGTTTTGTCACAGAGGCTGGATACATGACATAAACCCCATTGTCTCAAGGACAATTGCTCTTTGTGTTATTACTCAACCTTCTGAAATCTTTTGATATGGCTTTTCATTGTTAGTTTGACCTTCTCTTTGGATTTAGCAACAAATTCAGCTGTTATTCTAGAGAGTTTCACCACAACAAACCACGCATTAAAAATGTACTTACTCTCATAGGTATTTGTTTGTAGCCTGGATTTTGCACCTAGTTTTCTTTATCTTTTCAAAGATTCATGTTTTTCACTAGTACAATAAAATATAACAGTAATAAAACCACAACCTGCTACAAAAGTGACATTGTTTATTAGAAATTCTCTTTGATTTTTTTGAAGGCTGGAATTGATGCTGTAGTGCTTGGTTGTGATATCCTTTGCAAGTACCAGTATTCTTTGCTGCTTAACTGAGCTGCTTTTTTGATTATTATTCTTTTGAACACATTGACAAAACCTGCTGCCTATTCCTCTAGATTCATATGCCGTCTTGTATAGTTTACACTTAGACTTTATATAGTTTCTTTAAAAAACCTCTGAAATTCATCAGTATTGACTCTTTTGATAAAATATGGAAAAATGTGTATGAATAGTTTTCCATCTGGCAATGTTTTTATGCACTAAAACCTAGTGAGTAAATTTAAAAACAGAAAATCAGTATTATTTCAATGTCTTGCCTTATTTAAATCAATTTCCTAGGCAACTTAAATTTGAAATGCTGTGGCTGATGCTTGTTTTTTTTAATGTTCTGTGATGGATTTTGTTGGTATAATGAATTCTTGTTCAACCACTATTGATTTTTTTGAGGCTTGAGCATTGATATATGTAGAAAGTATTTTCCCATGCCCATGACTCTTGATATGAAATAAATGGAAAAATGTCAAAGTAATACTTCAGCTCCCAGAGGGCATCATTGCATAGTATTTTACAGCAAATATCTCAGCAAAGCTGATGCTGTTGGTGTACATATATTGGATAGCACAGTGCCATAGTATGTTATGTTACTGTATTAGAGTGTATCTGTGGTTCTGACAGGCAGGTTTCATTCAAAAACTTGTACCAGGTGGATTCTCAAAGGTCAGAACTTCAGTTCCCCTACTTATTTAGAAATATTTAGGTTAAACTGAACAGAATAAGTAACTGGATGGAGGGAACAGGGCACTGCAAAATCCAGGACCTTTCTGTAGGACAGAAGGAGGTCTGAAGGAAACTGGTTAAATGTCATAGAGAGGAGGGAGAGTCTGAGAACAGAACCTGTGATAAAAGTGGTTTGGGCAAGGTATTTATGCTTATTGTCACAAAGAGAGCATGTGGAAGGAAGGAAGGAAAGGAGCAAGAAGTGATTGTTTTGGGAAGACCAAAGGGTTTGGGGAAGACTGCTATTCACTGTTCAAGAGGGACAGGGTGGAGTGTCTGTGCCAGCTGGCCAGCATCCAGATATTGTTTGGGCCAAAAATAAGCAGACCTCCTCTCTACTTCCAACCAGCAGATCCCAGAAAATGAAGCTGGGAAAATGAATTTCTGAGGCTGTTTAAAAAGGCAGACAAAAAGAATATTCCAAAGAGGAATGGGAACTTGAAGATAGATTGAGAAATGGGTAGAAGATAGAGAAATTGAAGAGATTGACAAAGGCAGAGGGCTTAGAAGTGGAGTGGTACAAAAAAGTAAAGGAGAAAGGAGACAAGCTGTATAAATAGAGAATGTTTTTCAAGGTTTTTGGACTCATAAATAGGATTTTTACATGTCTTATGTCCTTAGCCTGCTGACATAGATAAAATTTAATGAGCAGAGTTTATTTGACAGTCAACAAAGAATATGATAGAATCTCAATAAGAAGGACCTTGAGAGTAGAGGGATCTATTTTTTTAAAATTCTGACTGTATTTGAGGAGATATAAAAAAGATATTTCAAGAGATATTGTATTTATGACAATAAATTTTAAATGAAAAAATTATCAAGAAGAAAATTACAAACTGCTTTTGAATTTTTTCTCATTTGACTCACAAAACTTAAACTCAGTAATTTTGTAACCTTTTTTTCTAGATCCTTTTCATTAGCTTGGTTTTGTTTATCATTTAGGTAATGGTAATGTTGCTGAAGATCTATCACCATGGTACTAAGTGAAATTACATCTCGGTAAAATGTTCTCATAATTACAGGAGAGGTATGAAAGGAACAAAGAGTGACGGATTGTTTCCCGCAACAAATGGGGAGGAGTCTTCTCTTATTATATGTTGAATTTGGCGTGCTTCAGTCAATTCTCTTTCATTTGTCTTGTGAACTTGCTTTGGTTGACCTTCCTCCCATACCTTTAGCATCTCCAGTTCAATGGTCAGGGATATTCAAGAAAAACTGAATTTTCTCACAGGTATTTTCTTTATACAGTGCCAAAGTGCCTCGTATGAATCAATGACAATCCAGAGTTATTTCTGTTTATTCTCTCCTCTTTTCTAAAGCCAGAAACCTTACTAATCATGTTGGTTTCTTTCCAAGAAAATATGTGTTGCCTATTGGAAAAATGCTGGGGGGATTTTTTCTATCAGGTGGAATTAGTGGGAATGAGGGTGGTAGCTGACTGCTGCTTATGTTGGTGTCATTAATGTGTATCTCAAGACTTTTTGCTGTTCTTAGGGAATGTACTAGGAAATGCTGGGCTCCGTATTCCTTCATAGTGAAAACTAATGGAGGATATTCCAGCAGCACTTCTCTTGTGAGGGGTAAACATCCCTCTGATAAGCTTTTTAGGGGTCTAGGTATGACATATTTGATATGCATCCATCTACTGACAACATTATAAATATTGCATTTCTGACCTTCAGATTTTCTCTTTTGATCTCTGGTTAAATGATATATTTGCCAGTTTGACACTGCTGACATTCTGTCTGTTTGGTCTAGCATTGTTATGCCACGATTCCTTGTGATCCCATTGTCATGGGAATGATGTATCTGAAATTATGAATATACTTTGAAGCAATGTGGGGAATAAACAGACTGGCTGAACTTCATTTGCAAGAAGAGCTTTTATTGTAAAATACCTAGTTCGTTGTGCAATATGAATTATTTACCTAGTGTCCATGTATTTAACACTGCTGTTTTGTCATATAGTGTAAAGGAGGATAAGCTGCTATTTGGGTGGATAGTAAGTGTCTTAGTTATGGTTTTAAGCAGATTTCCCATTACTTTTGTTTTTCCTTCCATTGCATTGGGCAAACCTGCATTTGCAAGGCAATAAACTGAACGATAGTAGAAATAGAAGCTTCCTGTTTTCCCTTAATGTTGAATGCTTCGCTTCTCTACAAATATTTTCTTCTCTAGAACTGTTGAATAGTAACTTCACTTCTAGGGGAGTGAACTATAAACCATAGGAAGTGAGAAAGAGAAAAAACGAAAACAAAAACTTGCTGTTGCCTATAGTGCTTTTCTTATGCTTAAGTTTTTGAACACTTTAAAAGTCCTTAGAATTCCATGCCTGTTTTCAAAAGTTGATTGTAGGTATGGTGTGAATAAAGACTTCATAATATTACCTGCATTCCCGATAAATTTGAGTCTGTTTAGATTCAAGTATTTTGTGAAAAGTCAGTGAGATTTTTATGCATAACCTTCATGTCCTCTTTCTTTTGTTATTAAAATGAAATGAGAACTTAAAAAAAAAAGTTGACAATAAATGTCAGGCTGATAAAAACCTCACCACTGACCTTCAAAGCAATGAGATTTGACTATGATATGGTTATCCACTGAGGCCAGAAGTTACAAATCAGACGATGCAGTGATAACTTTCATCCTCTGGAACGTACATGTTCTGCATAGCATCCCATGCCTCATTTGTCATCTCTTTTCCACTGTCCAGAGCATGATCTATTATTTCTACTTGCAATTTTGCATCACTCCATTGTTGGCAGACTACAGCAGACAATTGACTTCCCTGGCAATTCTCTCTTGTTTGTTAGCTGTACCCCAGTTCATGCTGTGCGGTATTTGTGATTGGCACAAAAGCTATGGGAACATGCACTGACCTTGATACACCTGGATCAGCAAAATGGAATGGAATGGCCCATAGCTTGGAACAGATTAGAAGTTATTTAATGTCCTAATGAAATTGCTTTTAACTGGATTCAACTCCTCTCTTTCCTGTTGACTTGGGTGGCTGACCTTGAGTTGGAATTTCAGGCACAGAATCATTTTATCACTTAGAGTTAATGTTCTGTCACAGTGTGTGCTGCAGACACTCTGATCTGTGACCCAACTGCATCACTGACATGATGCCACCAGTGTTCCTTAACTGGCCAGCCCTGATTTTGGATTTCTACTGACAGTTTGCAGGGTGTTTGCATCAGCTTCAGTCATATCTTTTTTTCTGGTGCTAAAGAAAGCTCAATAACATGTAATGGACAATAACTATCTTTTTTTAGGGGGGAACTTCCTTACATCTTTTCCCCCTTATCTATCAAGACTTCGTAAATAATTACAGATCCAGAAGGAAGCTTGAATTGAGCTGTTGAAAGATTAAAGTGTCTTGAGAACTAAGGTTCTGCTCTGGACGAACTCAGGAACTTTGTGATACTATATAATATACTAAATAGTTATTTTCATTTCCCTTTTTGTTCTTATAACAGATGAATTGCAGTCAGCTCTTACTTTTTGTTGTTTCTCACAGCTTTGCAAACCCCTTGTGAGTCAACACTTTCTGTAAGATAGAAGAGCAGGACAGAAAGGCCAGAAAGAACACAAAATTTTTTGTGAGGGTTTTCTTAGATTAAGCTCCTTCAGATTTTTTGTCTGAATCCCAGGAAACCTGAGAGCCAGATACTTGCTTGTCAAACAAAGTAGGCTGAAACACCTCTCCTGCACAAGTGTGGTCAAGAATCTCTGAGAAGGTGAGGAACAGTGTAGGAGGAACTGGTGGTCAACTTTGGCTGTCCCTGAAAGGCTGCCTTTCACCCTGCTATTGATTCAAACTGGACCAAAAAAGGGCCAGACCCCTCTGTTTGATGTGAGCCAGTACATTAATTCATAAGGATTGCCCTCCTGCCTCTTATTTTTTCCCCCTAAATTTCTGTCAATTTGTCTGCTTTCAGATTGCAAAACTGCCTGTGGGAGTGGGGTGTTTTCCCCTTCTTGAAAAATTAGAATACCTCAAAACCAAG
Organism: Petroica traversi; assembly: GCA_025920805.1. Classification (NCBI taxonomy): domain Eukaryota; kingdom Metazoa; phylum Chordata; class Aves; order Passeriformes; family Petroicidae; genus Petroica; species Petroica traversi. Next base: position 14,789,474 of record JAHLSL010000018.1, on the reverse strand, counting down.
ATGGTTCCGTCATGGAAAAGCAGCTTTCTGTGTCTGTTCACCCTGTCCGAAAGGCAGAGCTTTCATATTTATGGTGTTTAATGTTCTAACAAATACATCCTAGCCTGTACTGCCTATAACTAGTAAGAAAATATCTTTACAATTAAATTTCCACTACAGTTTTAAAACCTCAAAGTATTTTGTGCAACTGCATATAGAAGAATCCTAGAACATATGCCTTATAAAAGAAGATTCTGTTAAAATATAATCAGTCTCACAAAGAGCAAAGTTGAAATTTAGCATTTCATACAAAATTTCGGTGCTGTTTGATAGCTTCATAATAGTGGAATTTAGGATGTTGAATAACCTTCCATGTTCCAGAAGGTTTCACCTTCTTTAAGACTTAGTTGTAAAATTTTTTGCCTAATATATGAACTTTGGGTTTTGGATTAAACATTATTTGGAAACTTGAAAAGCAAAACCAAGTAAACTTCTTGAATGGAAGATTACATCACCCCATTTATTCATAGAGGAGATGAAAATAGTATTTGTAATTATTTGTCAAATGTTATATGGAGTTTCAGTACTAAAGCTTAATTTTTTGTGAGGGGATTTTAGTAGGTTTTTGCCTAGTTACCTAGTTGATTTTATCCTTTGTATTGTTTGCACACTTTGAGTGTTCTAATAAATGTTCTAAACAAAACTTCTTTGCATTAACTCCCACAGAACATGCTGCAGAAAATTGTTAATCTGATTATTTTGTTTAGAAATCTAAATTACAAATCCACTACAGATAAACGCATTCATAAACTGAATAAGCAAAGATGAAAGCACTTTCAGAAAGGACGCCTTTTAATGAACTCTTTTATAAGAATGACCCCAGAACCTCTCAGTTAAAGTTCAGGGAGAAGAGCTTGAATCAAATAAAGTGCTGCTTATTTCCAGAGAGGATCTTAATCCTCAGTGTGCTTTGCTTAATGTTACAGGATATTCTGGGGGATGTTAGTGCCTGCTGTTCTTTGAAGTTACCAGCTGAATTCTGAAGACTTTTCAAGAGAACAGAGCACTTTGCTGGACTGACACAGCACAAAGGAGGTGAAATCATATCACTGTTAATGAATGTCTTTCAGCACATTTTGAGAAGATTAATTGGTGTTAAAGGGAAGCTAGCAACGGTAGCTATGCATTTTTCTGTTTTAATAACATTTCAGATTAAAAATAGTAACACACTTTCCCCTCCTCAAGCATGACGGTAGGACAGGGAATGTGTCCCAACACAAACTGTGCTGAGGAATAAGCTATTACAGTCAGTTATAGCAGTGAGAGACCCAGTGTGGTTTCATTTAGTAATAGGGTGAAAGCAGAAATAGGAAATAGGAAACTTTTTGAATGGCAAAAGGCATTTTAAATTGGATAGCTTTGAATCTAGGGCAGTTGGTCTTATACAAAGTGTAACTAGTAAAGCTTTCTTTAAGAGATTAGCACAATGAATTGCAAAACCATTTTGAAATAGACTGCTTGATTTGAAGAATGAATAGTGAACTTGAAGTTGAAAGTTATTCTCATCAAATATGCACAGAGAGTAGGTGCCAGTGGCCAAATACAGATACTTAATAGTTTTTTCCACTTCTTCAGGAAAATGTATCGAACATAATTTTAATTAGTTTTCATTTCACTGTCCTACATTTGGTTCTTACAGGATTAACAAATATAATTTCAAATAAGTAACTTCAGTGGCAAATCTCTTATGAACAATGCTTAGATATATTTATTGTCCAAGGTAAATTCCAGTAAGAACAAAACACTAGGCAGAAAATCCTGATTTAATAAATTATTTTCCTATGTATTTATTCTATATATTTATTCTGAAATTTAGTAATGATGATCAAAAACACCTTTCAAAGCAGAACAATGAATGACAATCTGCAGTTGCAAAAGTCTGCTATCACAGACTTGGTGAAATGAAACAGTTTCTCAGATGGGTTGTTATGCTCAAGGCTAACCTGAACTCTCTTGCTATAAGTCCAGTGCTTACAGCAGGTGTTAGCAAGTTAAGAGATACAAAGCACTATAACGTCATGTTATAGGAGCCCATAAGGGGGAGTATTCAACTGCTTTGAATCCTTAGAGTTCAGAAACAGAGAAAGAAGGAGATCTAATGCAAGCTGGTTGATTTTCCCGACAGTGAAAAGTAATATCCTAAGAGAAGAGTTTGTCAGTTCTTTAGACAAAATTATTTTTTCACCCCATGTGTACATAAAATCAAATAGTAAATGCCTTACTGAACCAGAACCAGTATAATTAGTTTTCAGAAATGGAGGGGTGGGGTTTTTGTTGTTGTTGTTGTTGCTTGGAATAGTTTCTTCATTTATTTGACTGGATGGTTAATTTATAAGAGTTAAATTTGGAATATTTATCCATACAAAATTACTGTTTCATTTTCTTTCCCATGTTGATACAGGTTCTACCTGTAATTTTACCACAGATAATCCTTACAAAAGGACCTTTTATTGTTACTGCAGTAACTGAGATAGGAATCTAGCCCACAGTACACATTCATGCAGGAGACATTTGCAGCTGTCAGGGTTGGCAGCTCATTGTTTTGAGATCTGTGGATAAAACCCAGTGCAGATTAATGACAAGATATAGGATCTTTTCTTTCTTTTTTTATTTTTTTCATAACTGACACTTGGTATCAAGGGGGCTTAACATGACAGTTGACTGTTAGTTTATCCTGGCAAATTTTGTGTGGAAGGCAATAGAATAATGCCACGCCTTGGAAAATGCTATACTTTGCCTTTTATTTGGGAATCTCCATGTTCTTGCTAAATGCTACTTACACAATTTAAGCAAGTCATAATTATTGAAGTTAGACAGAATTCTTAATGTTCCCCTATTTGTCTGCAGTGAAAATACAACAAATACAGAGTTTTGTGCTATATTAGTGTGCAACAACCTCTCACTGAATCTTCATAAGCAAAACATTGTGCTAACTCTAGGACATATTTTCAAATTTTTTTTAATGCGACCAGCATATGATAGGGAGATAAATGTTCATGTTTCACCTTCTTGTTTGTCTGCCAGGGTTGATATTCCCTATGTGCATTCCCCTTGTAAATAGAAGCTGTACTGTGATATGCCAAGTTCTGACTTTGATACACTTTCTAGTGAATAGATGTTTGCTGATTATGTAACTTCAGTACTTAATGTTTGCTCAGTTTGAAATGAGCTCTTTAGTGAAGACTTTATTTGAAGATGATTTTACAGTCATTGATTGTGAGCCTAATGGATTTTGTCTCCACTTTTGGATTGATTAAACAGTGATTTCTGAGTTCGACATTTGGGAATAAGAACACAGACATTTCATGTATATTTTTATGCTTTAGTAAGCCAAGTTCAAGAAGTGTATCAACAGTAATTGGAAACAATACATCCATCTCTATCAAACCATCTCTGAAAATGGCTACAAATATTGAAATTTGTCTTAATGAGCCAGAGATAATTGTCTCATTTTTTGAAAGGATTTCTTTTTCTTGAAATAAATTTGTGTTTAGAGGAAACAAGGAATGTGTTCTCAGTCTGAAACAGTAGTTACCACCCCTTTCTCAGATGAACTATTTGAGTATTAGATGTTCCTTCCCCAACAAAAGCAGTGATCACAAGAACAGGAATTTTAGCTGAGCTGTTCTTAGCACAGAATTGTCCTCATGTAGCAATATCATCCCTTTGTGTTGAAGTAATTAATCTAAATTGTTCGCTGAACAATTTTCTCCATTTTCTCCATTTCAGTTTACTGTTCAAATATTTCTGGATAAAATATTGCTAGATATAATACTGGAGATAGCTTTAAAAGATGATAAATTCCCATTTTATGGACAGTATTATTGGCTTAAAAGTTTTAATTAAATTTATGAGATTGGGAGAGAAGAATTTATATTTAGAAGAAATCACATGAAGAAAGAAATTAAATCTGTATGGATAGAACCAAAGTTCATGTGAGCTTTGACATAAGGGTCATATGTGCAGTGAGACTGGACTTTTCCTGCCTTAAAAAGGCATGTATCATGTTCAGCCATTATGCAAAACACTGTGGTATAATGTGCTCTCCTGGATGGTACTGTAATAAGCAGTTGGACAGCAAGAAAATTTGCCTCTGGTTAATGTACTCCCTCACTCCCTGAATCCCTCAGGAAAAATCACTGTCCTGAATCTCTGCTGATATATGACTGCTGTCTCCAATAAAGCCATGCCAGCTGAATGATAAATGTCTTCAACTTTGAGCATTTGACCTATCCAACACAGACAAAATGTTTTTAACATTCATAGAAGTGAAAAGTGTAGATGTGTGAATGCACCAGTATGCAAGTTAAAAGCACATTTCTTCTGCACCAGTTGTAAAGGGCACTGCTCTTCCCTAGATCCTACTGAACACTCGTATACTTATTTAGACTTCTGAAAAACCTTAGTTGAGTCTCTTATTGAAACACAAGTTTTTCCTTGCCATCTATTCAAGTTTTAGCCTTACTAGCTGAAGCAGAAATAATTCAAAAGCTGGCCTTAAACTAGGAATGAAAATGAAATTATTTCTACTCAGTGTAGAAATCACAGCACTCATCTTGGTCTTCTTTTTCATGAAGTCTTCAAATAGGTTTGTAAATTCAGAGGTATTAAGGTTACAAATGACTAACAGTCTTTATAAAGTGTGACCTTTTGCAATAGAAATTGACTTACGTAAAGAACCCCACCTGTTTTATATCCTGTGCCTGCGACTAAACTAAAGAATATACTTCATAAAAATATTCAGTTTTTATAAAGAGTTTCCCATGTTTGAAAATTTGCCACCAATGCATCTGCACAGAAATTGGTGAAGGTGAATGGATCATATTTGCCATGTATTTCTGGAGAGAGCTTGAATTTATCAAGGTAGCTGCATACTGCATCATATCAGTCTAAATATATCTGAGTATATCTCATTAGGGTTTGTCTTGATGTGTCAAAATATGACTATTGAAACTCCAGATCATAGTTAAAGAAATGCTTGCAACTTCTTTAAACGAAAGCATATGTTTAAAAAAACCCAAACCATAGTCAACCCCTACCCTAAACACTGTTCAGTGCTGTTACCAAAATCTAACAAAAACCAGAGATCCAACACATAAAATATTAATCTGATTGTGCTGGCATTCTTTTTGCTTACACTTATATAGGACTCAGTGTTTACAGAATTTAGATAAACCAGTAAATGTCAACACCAGAATAAGGTAATTTTTTTTCTTTTTATTTAAAGATTAAAGATTTAAAATAAAGGATATTTTAAAATAAAAATAGCCCTAGATTTAAAAAGAAAATAAGGTATTAGGATAATAAGTATTTTGAAATTGCTTATGTTGCCTGGCTCTGCATCAAGCGAAACACATTTTTCAGCCTAAGCTGCATATAGATTATTTTTGGATAATTGATACAAGAAGTTTCATTTTTGGTTGAATGAATGCTTTTAATCACGGAGAAACATTTTGGTTTTGTTTTACGGTCAGTGTCCTGCCTTTTCCAATCAAACAAGTATTTCTTTCAGCAGTTGTTTAGCAAATGAACCAAACCCACTTTCTTTACCTGCTCACACTCCTACTGCATGAGCTTCTCTACATTCAGTATAAAGCACTTGCCTACATGAATTCACTAATTTGCCCAAGAACTGTATTTAATTAGGGGTCTCGTTATGATCACTTTACAGGATGAAGAGAGAAGATTAAATAGAAAAGATGTGCAAAAGCTCGGCTTAGAGTTTTGCAGAGGGAATTTAACACAGAACCAAACCAGGTGGCTTCTTCTGAGTCAGGTCTGACTCCAGGCTGTTGGGCACTGCCAGCCCAAGCACAGCTGTTGTCTCCCCACACCCTTATTTGAGCAGAAAGGTTTCTTTACTTGTACAGGAATTAATTAATCATAAACCCATTGGGTAATTTGGATATATAATCCCAGCAACCCCTGCAACCCTAGCATTGTCCATAGGCCTGAAATTGCTGGCCCTGTAGTACATTCAGGCTATGGGATCCTATTGAATTCAATGCTCAGCACTGGTGAACTTGGAGCTCTAAAGATTTAACTTGTTCATTAATGTTACAAAAATCATTCATTTTAGCCAAAATCCAAGCACAGTTTTCAGACCTTTGCTCATATTGGTGCTCAATCAATTTTCTCATTCCTAGGCCTAGTCCTAAAGACAGGCAAATGAGCTTTGTTTCCTTTGAACCTAATGATTATCCTAACCTGATTGTTAATATGGTTAAATTGTGATGCACAGCTGAAAAAGCAGTGATCTGTGTGCAAGGTGGATGAGTTTGGAGCTTCTAGTCACTTCTGAAAATAAAAAGCCTGAAGAGTGCCAAGTATGCTGCTTAAGCTTACATATGCGCATATTTTGAAACACGAGGGAGGGGAATAGGATTGACTTCTTTTCAGGCATATTCAGCATGAATTAGGGTGCAAAGTGATATATAACTGTTCAGGTGTGTCCAGTTTATTTGTAGTACTGAAGCAGTCTTAACAAGGTTGAGTGTTTCTAATGTATCCATTTAAATAGATGTTTCTTTAATGTGGCTTCTTGGGAAATCCAGCAACAGGACAGGCCTCCAGTCATTGCTGTAATGAAAAATTAGTTTCAAACCTAACAAGAAAAGAACCTGAGTGATCATTTTTCTGATATGTTGCTAAAATCTTTCTTTCTTGCTCTGGATATAATTGAGGAGGCTCTACAGCCTTTCTTAAAAGTAATTCATAAAGTGACTGGCTCAACTATATATGAAATGCCTTCTCAGCTGGATCTTCTAAGCACAGTTTGCTCAGGCTTTGCAAGGGCAAGGTTTTTCAAATTTTCCTGTATGGTTTACAGAGTCAGGTGTAGCAGTCAACTCCTTTTGGCTCAAATGTTTTGGAGGGAGGCTGAGTTGTAAGTTTTGATGTCAAACGTACAGTATTGTGAGCGACGAGGTAGTAAAAAATTATAACTCCATCTGTTGCATACTGCATGTTTGGTAGTTTTATTTTACAAGTTTATTTTTCCCTTATTTTCCTAATGATTTCACTTAATGAATGTGCTACATTGTTGTGTCAAGCTGTGTAACATAGCTTTGAGAACACATTATGAATGCAAATACATAAAGTAGAGCTGGTCTGAAGAAGTATTGCCGATTGTTGTTTTTTTCCTCCTGAGTCCTTTGAGAGAGTTTTCCTCAATTTCTGCCCCTCACCTTTACGCTTCAGTGTTGTACTCCTGCTTGTTTACCCTGATATTTGTGCTGTATCTGCTTGTGGGTAGTGCAGCTGTGGAGGTGACACGAGGTGATCCTGTTGTGGTTTGCTGTGAAACAGAAGGAACACGTGTGGTGGCATCCTATCATGCCACAAAAGCTGCTGGGTTTGTGCTTTGTTGTCTCATGACTTTGACCTGTGAGCAGTGAGGAGAATATGGCTAAATGGTTGCTAAAAGTGAAGAATATTTTTTCCTCTGGTATTTTTCTCCTCAAATGTGAGTTTATTTTTACTCCCTCTCAGAAACATCCACTCTTGTAGCCTTATTTAGTATTTTCTTTAACCTCACTTTGTTGTTATTCATCAAGAGACATTTATGTTCATTTCCTTTCACCATGCTGTTTTCAACCAGAACAGTAACAGCTCTTGAAAAGTTGATCTGAACCTTTTTTTTTTGCAGCCATCTAAGCTGAGAATAATTGCCCACAATTGTGTGTCCCCAAGCCACTCTCTCTCCTTGTTTTCAACACTTTTACAATGGTGCAGGGAAGGATCAAGAAGGTATTTTAACTCATGCAAGTGAAATAAGGAGCCAGGAAGCCACAGAGTCCTGGAAAGATTTACCAGACATATAATTGCTTGGGACAAAGAATTTTCTGGATTTATTGAAGTACGAAAATATAAATGGATTTTTCTCTCCGCAGGTTGTGCAAATGGCACTTTTTGTACTTTATTAGATGCCTACACGAGATAATAAAATGATCAGATTTTCTATAGATAAAACCCCATACAATTAACAAAATATATTTTGAACAATGTTAACTGAATGGTTCAGTGGTTATGGTACTTACATGCACCCCACCCCCCCTCCTTACAATTATTTAATTAATCTTGTGTATACAGTTTCTAGATCATGTCCCATTTTGTTTACATAAAATTTCATAACTCAGAAGAGACATTTTGGATTACTTTCCCACACATTAAAAACATGACTACATTTTATATAATTATTTTAGTTGTTCAGTAGTACTGAGTATCTTCTGCCACAGACTTCTTGACATGATTTTACTATACATGCCCTTACAGCTGTAGTCTGCATATCGTTATGGCTTCCTCTTTCTCTGAGGGTTATTGTACAGTTGCTGCACATGTTATGTTGAGATATTCAGGTGCTCTGTGTGAGGAGTCTGGGGAGCACAGACTGGTGGTTAAGGCCATAAGAGAGAAAAAGTAATACTCTCCTTTGTGCCTCATGTAAGTAAGTTTGGCCTAAATACAAACAAATTCTCCTATTTTACTCATTTGCTTTGTACAGTGAAAGCTGGAGTGGTAGGTTGGTGTGACTTCTCCGGTGCTTGACTCAAGCTTGCAGAAGAGCAGCCCAGAGTGTCAGGAAATGAACTGCTTATTTTTTGAAAGTGTGTATGTACTTAACTTGTCAAAATACTATTTCTTGACTATATGATAATTTCAGGATCTACTGGTATCTGTTCTCCATAACCATTAGCACAGTCTCAGGATTTAGGCTTTTCTCTCATCTGACTTGTCCTGATTTTATTACTTTGTAACGTAACACAGCTGCACAGACAAATTTAGCCCCTATATTGTTTTTTTATGTTTGTATGGATGACATTTTGAATTCTAGTACATTTTAAACCTCATAATAATCTGCCAACAGCAAAAGAAAACTATGATATTGAATTGTGTCCTTAATAACATCACAAAGGGCAAAGTGATGTGCCCTAAATTTTTAGTGAATTTTGGAATAAACTGTAACAAATATATTTACCTGTTTTATAGCCTTCCTGCTGTCATTCTTTATAATATATGATAATAATTAGTTTAGCACAGGAGCAGAAAACCAGAGGGATATAGGAAACCTTATGGAAAGAAAGACATTGAAGCTTTCTGGTGAAGTTCTTTAGTATGGTATGTTCATGCGATTTGTCACCCAAATATTGAATTACCAGCTTGATTAACACTTATGTGACAGTATGTTGAGTCTGACATTTTATGTTGAAGAAAATTAACTTCTATTTCTTAAAACTGAATCCTCTCTGCAGCAGCAAACACAGGAAAGAGGAGTAAAGCTCATAAAATAAGTGCTTCAATTAGGTACAATTTTATTGTGCCTTTGAAAAGTATAAAGATATGGTAAAGCTTGTGATGGAATTTTCTAATAAGCAAGTGTGCATTGTAATATAATGTATGAGACTTGCACCTATCATTTACAGAGTCTAAAGGCTGCCTTCTCAGAAATGTTCTATGGACAACAATTTTAAAAAGAAAGATCAATCAACATATGTTCACATCACAACTGAGAAAACATGCAATGCTAGACTGGGGCACAGTTTCTAGGGGCTATTGCAACTTTGAATTGACTTAGCAATACTGAGTTTTCTGCAAGATGAAACAATGGAAGCAGACCTTGAGATACTCTGGAAAAAGAATTGCTCATAGCTTGGAGAAACAATTTTTTTTATGCAGTTGGAAATAAATTAACCTTCTTTGTTGTTAAAGGTAGAGCCATCAAGTCCACCTTGCAAAATAAAAAATGTGTAAGTATTTTGTGATACTCCAGGCAGTGGCCAGAATATTAGGTGAAGTCAGTAAGAAAAGCAAAGTATGCTTTTTGTGGAAACTGTGTCAAGAGCTGTTTTGGGTTAAAAAAATCCTGCTGCCTGATGCTAAATTTTCTGCTACGAATTAATTACCCAGCTAGGTTACTTCTGCTGTAATTAGTTCTGCATTAGTGGAATGCTGAACCTCAATAAATTAAAAAGGTGAAAAATCTGCTTTATTCTACTCTGCTTTTCAGCTTCCCTCAGTTCAAATTTCTAGGATTAAAAAAAAGGCTTCTAATTGATTTTTCCTTCACCTGCAAAATTCACAACACATCACTGGGATGAACATCTGTTTTGTTTTCTCTCTGTAGTTAACACAAAGATATATCTAATCCTCATCAGTGATTCCTTCAGCTTCTCTGATGCTGGCTCTGACTTTTTCCTGCAGTTTATGTCAGTGGAGTGTGCAGAAAGAGCTCTGTCAGGTCTCACCGTGCTCTTAGGGGTTACCTGTTGCTTTTGCTCAACAGCCAAAAACTGAGATAAATTTTATCTCAGTTTGACTTGCATAAACTCTTCAGAAGGGGCATTTTGTATAATATTAATAATAACTTTTTCTTCCTTTTGCAACAACATTTTCCATGGTACTTCTTCTTACTTTTACTCTTGGTCAGATTATCTCCTCAGCTTGATGGTGAGGCAACTTTTCTGTACTACTCAAAATTGAATGTATAGTTGAAACATTTCTGTGAAACATGGTAAAAGTATTTTTCCAGTTTTCAATATTTTGGCTTAGGTATATCTTTATTAAATGCATCATGCTTTAGTACCTGTAAATGTAGAAGGCATAAATCTCACACATGCTGCTGTTCTGTAATGTAAATAGGTCTGGAAACACTGCAGTGTTAGTGCAAGGTGCATCAATTCCACCTCCTAGTAACTATTGTAATGACTAAATAAAAGAAGATAAATGAAAAATTTAGATGTTTTATTTGCAGTGTTCTACTAGAGGAGAAGAAGAGAACATAAATATTCTTTATGAGAAAATGAATGATAGGAATTATTTTAACAGCATTATAATTTTATTATTATTTAACAGTGCTAATTTCTAGTCTTATATGGTTATATAAAAAGTTTCTGAAATGTCCACAGAAAAGTTATTGGGTCATTGTTCAGATAAGTAATATTTACAGTTGCCTAAATGCAGACTGTGCAACCCCTTTGTGTAGCTCCTCATCCTTGGAAGGTTGCTTGGTATTTCTTAGTTAATGGAAATGTCTCTAATACTAGCAGTGAGATAAATGGGACCAGCTAAATAAATGCTGCTCAAAATCCAGGCAGATTTACCTTTGTAAACTATGTTTGGGAGAGATGCATAACTGTCAAAGGAGCTGCCTGGCCATGTATATTGATGGGATTATGTAGATATGTCTCTGCTTCTTGCTAAAGGTTCACAAGGCTCTCATGAGACTGAAGTACAAAGAAAACCATTGATGTACCAACACAAAAATCAAAGAATAGTCCAATAAAAATCACAACAAGGAGAAGAAACTACCATACACGGGGTATCTAAAGAGAACAATTGTAAACCTTGTTACTGAACAGAGAGACTGAAGGATGAGTGAAAAGAATCGTTTCCAGGGAATACAGGCATATTGATGTGAGTAGGAAGTAGCTCCTGCTAGGATTTGTCACCAATTACTTTTTCCTGTGCTCTAAGGAAGAACCCTATTGCTCTATTTAATTATTCAGCACTATGATATTGCTCTTCCCTAGTTTCTTCAGAAAGGGCTTAGGAAAAAACCAAAAAAAACCAACTTTGTAGAATACCTGTGTATGCAGTAAATTAAACAAGCTGCTAGCTCTTGGTATGATTTGAGAGATATTGATCACTTCTCTGATTTTTATTGTTTATATTCAAGAGATGCTTTCTCTGAAGGTTAGCAGTTTGTAGCTGTGTATTAAAAGAAAATTTCACCATTCTCCTCATGAAAGCTACATGAATGGACAAGTACTATTTTATACAATATTTACCGTGCAGCTCACATGACAGCAGGGCACTGAAAGACTAGCAATAATCAAGAATGTGCAGTGAAAGCATGTGAATGCTGAAATTCAGAGGAGCTGAATTGCAGCACTTTTCCTTCAAGAGAACCTGCCTTTGGAGTTGATCAGTACTCTGAGCCTCAGAGGAGTTTGGGATGCTGTTGTTGGCACCTACATCACAAGTGATGAAAAATGTTTACTTAAATGGCCATCAATAGTTGTGTCAAATATTTGCCTTTGATAATGTGCAAAAGTGATCCATAGCAAGTACATAAAAGTTTATTCTGGATTTCCCTCAAGGAATGTGAAATACTCTGAACTCCTTGAGACTGCAACGACATGGAAAATTTCTGCAAGTTTCTGTGGTTTTAGACCACGAATCCTATGTGGTATCATGACTCAGATAACAGTATACTTTTCCTTTGTCATAAATAAAAGACATACTTTTTCTCTGTTGTATTTGCTTTCTCCCTAATGCATGTTCTACTTTCTGTGGAACTGTCAAAAATATTATAATATAATATTGTAGGAGAGTAAGTAATTCACTCATCTGGGATATGGAAATCCTGTTAATTTTAGAAGGAACATTTAATAAAGTTACATCATTGGCAGAGACCTTTTCATATTACACTGAATTTATAAGAGAAAATCTCTTTGCATTAGGTTCAAAGCCAGAAATTGATTTCCAAAGGAGCCAAGTGCCGAGGTTGCTTAGATATTTTGAAAATCCCACTAGGCCTCTGTTTGCAGATTTTTGGCACCTAAATACCCTCAAAATCTAGCTTAGGAGTTATAACAGTAACACAAAGGAATAATAACTTGATATTCATGCCAGAAGGATTTTACCGGCACTGAGTATATTGATGTTACACTGGGGAAAATTATATTTACATGTTTTAGAACATTGAATTAATTTAACATAAAATAAAACTTTGTTTAACATATGTAAAGAATCTATTCTCCAATACATTATTCCTTGTAGGGATTGAGATAATGTGTTTTACCAAGCCTAGGAAAGCTGCAAACAGAGGAGTGACCAGGGTTCAGTGGCTGATGAGTAGTCTGGAGAAAAGACATGGAACAACCAAAACAGATTGCTCAGCCTTAATGCCAGATCCATTACTATTTTTTTTTTTTTTGCTTCCTTGCTGCTATTCTTTTGCTTAAGCCTCTTAAAGTTGGCTTGTCCATTTTCCAGTTCCTACGAAAATATCTCATATAATTTCAAATAACCTTGAAATGATTTATTTTGGCAATATTAATGTTATAAATCCAAAAGAGGAATAAATATTTTGGCTTCTGGGTTATCCCTAGGCAAGGGAAGAAATGAATGCAGCCTAATCTATGTCTGCACTATGTATATATTTTCTTCATGGCCTCAGGAAGACCCCAGAGCTGAAAGCTCTATATTAATTTTTGATGGTTAGTTTCCATTCTGATGAAAAGTATTTCTTTATATATGCAATAATACTGTTGAAGCAGCAAGAACTATACGGCTCAGAAAATGCCAGCAATACTTTTACAATTTAATTTTAAACTCAGGGCCATAATTGCAGGAAATAGGTTTTGACTCATTTTCCTGAAACTCAGCTTATATATATAGATATATATATAAGCTTATATATATAGATATATAAGCTGTGATAAAACAACTGAAAATATAATTGTTAGATCTGACTTAAAGATTTTCCCCCCTTGCTTCCCCTCCTGAACATGAGCAGTGAAAATTGTAACACACAATATTTCTGATGTGTTGTGAAGGACTGGTAAAATCCAAAGTCTCTGCTATGTGAAAAATAAAAATTCAGCTTGACATGGGAATAGGGATATTTACCACTGATGTAGATGCAGATGCTGCAAACCTGGTTGTTTATGCTCACCTTGCTCTGATGGAAATTCAGGGAGATACGGAATTGGATCCAACGTGATGTTGGCAAAAACCTTTGGTGTAGTTCTGCAATGAGCTGTACCCCCTTTTCCAGATAAGGGATGTACATGGCCCCCACAATCTCCTCTCTTTGGAGGTCACTGGGTGCTTAAAAGCAAAAAAAGGCATTTATGTTCTCACTTCTGTGGCTGCCACAGGCAGCAGTGCACTGCAGGGCCAAAAGCACAGAGCACTCTTGGCAATGCATGCCAAAGATGTACTTAAACACATCTCTAATGAGTTCTCTTTTATTTATTTATATCTATATTTTAGTGATTTTAACTTAGTGAACTAATATGCTCTGTAATTTGGAAAAGTGAGATTTGGAAAAGACTTGAAAGCAGAAATTGGTGGAACTGAGCCATTAAATCAGCTGAAGATGTGGTTGAAATTTTGAGAGGATTTGGCTGTGATCAATATTATTTGGATAGCCTTTGTAGGCAGTGGCTGTTTTAACAAATGAAAGCATTTTTGCACCTGTCTGGAGTATTTCTGTTGAAGAACTCCGAGCTGGTAGAGAGTGAGTGATGCTTCTGCTTGTGTAGCACCTGCTTTTGATTTCAGAGGGGAAACAAGAAAATTACTTCAAAGGTGGTGACACTAAATACAGCTGCTGCCTGGCAGAAACCATGTTACCTCTCTTTTACCCAAGTGAAAGCACTTCTACCTTGCATCATGGATAGGTGCAAAGCTCCAGCTGTAATCTCCCAGAGGAAGAGACAGAAAGGGTTGCATTCCCCAAAACTTTCCTGCAGTTATGAAATAAAATTCAGTAACTTTGTCATTTTTATTATGCAGAGGAAGATGGGGATGACCAGAAGGATGTTTTTGATGGAGCTGGGAAGAAGAAAAGGTTTCAGAGTGGAAAGTGAGCTAAGGTAGGAAAATGTTTATATATTTTGAATTAACAAGTAGTAAGGCTGTTTGAAGCATGCTAATTCAATAAATAAAACTTCATACAAGCAACTGTAATTTAAGCTTTGCCTATGTTTTTGGTGGATATACTTGGCTCTTCCCACTACAAATATGTTTCAGGAGCTCAGTGGGTGTTCCTAGTGTATGGTTTATTTCTATTGTCTTCTGGAATGAGAGTTGGAAAAGTACAAACCTCAGCAAAATTTCTAATTTTTCACTTTTAAAATGTTTGTTTCTAGTTTATCTTAAATCTGCCTGCATATGAATTGTGTCTTTAGCTCATCTGAATCAGTCATTGTTTATTTCCCCTTTGAAGTCAGGTTGAGATTAATCTAAATTTAATGGCCAGTTTCTAAAATGAGAACAAGTTGTATGTACAGGAATGGAAAACGTGATGTGTCGAGGGGGTTATTTGCCTATGTTATCTCTGGTATTACAGTATTTAATCTTTTTACCCTGATGTGAGTCTTGAAGATACTGGCTTATGCTTTGGTACAGTCTGGAACAGCACTGGAGAAAAAGCTTTGGAGTAAAATGTCACAGATGTAGCATTTGAGACTGAAAACATACTCCAGATTCAGATTTATCAGGTTTCAGGAAACCAACTCATTTTGAAGGAAGCCACCCCCCAAACAGTGCTTTACACAAGTGCTGGTTATCTCATTATGCAGTTTTCCAAAAGCTGCATTGTTATATAGGTTCTCTGAAAAGCTGAGGAAAGCCAAGTATTGATAATTTCTCTGGATCTGTACAAAAGGAGTATACAACTGGGTCCTCCCTATAAAAGCTTTTTTCAAATCCCATCAACTTTGAAAGTCTGAGGAAGAAGGGACGGTGAAATAATCTGTAAAGCAGGATTCAAGCAGGTATTGAACAGAAGTAGGCAATTAGCATCTGATACAAAACTAATTGAATTCTTGGGGAAAAAAGAAATGAAGGGTGCTGTTCTGAATCCTACATTAATCTGTAGAGGACTGTGTAAATGCTTTATCTGGGCTGCATTGTTACACAGGAATTTATTGCCAGATTTCAGACTTTCTGTATGAGGCAGGTGTTATGTTTAATTTCAGGTTAGCTGCTACTGGATAAAACAAAACCATTTAACAGTTGAATTTTGTTTTTGAAAATACCGGAGGAAATGCTAAATTTATGTTCTGTGCCAAGAAAACAGCACAGCTGTACAGGTATGAGAGGAAACTGGAGCACAGCAGCTAAACTGCTGCTGTGAGTATAATTATGGCAAAGTTCCCAGCTCTGCAGCTTGGTACAAATTCATAACATATGAATATTTTATATGAAGTGAAATAAACCACAGGAAGCAGAAGTTCTAGGTCTCTAACTGTTGTTTTTTTTTCACTCAGGTATAAAAATGTGACAGTTCAATTAAAGTGGGATCTAGCAGGGTTAAATAATAATAAACCAAACAGTATTTCATGGAGATGCACTTAATCTGTGTTTAATCTTTTAGGAAAAAAAAAAGGTATGAATTCTTTTTCAATGGACTCTGCTCTGCAAGTTCCACTATATGGAGAGAAAAAAATTCTGCTATATCATGATACACATTTCTGAAGCACAGTCCTGCTTTCTTGTAGTTCCAAAATACAATATGTTTATTGTGTTGGAGAGTTATTTGATAACACTTTTCTAAGGAGTGATTCCAGAATTTTTCACCGTAATTTCATGACTTAATGAAATTGGTGGTTACTTGTTTGAATAAGGATCACAGAGCTAGGCCAAGGGTTTTTCTTGGTTTTCTGGAAGATAATTTGCTGTGAAAGGTTGTGCAATTTGCCTTTAACAGCACACATCAAGCTTTGAAGTCCATGCTAACCAGCAATCTCTGGCAGTGGGGTCATCTCTGCCTCGAGAGGCTCAACTTCTCCAAACAGAGGGGTTGCTGAGCAATCAGCCAGATCCATTGGAAACGTACTGTAGATACAGAGGGCTGTCACCAGCATGGGCTAGCAGAAGGCCACAGAGACTTTTAAATGGAGGTCACTGCTATCAGGAAAATTTATAATCCAGTTCCAGCTTTATTTCTCCAGAAATAGTGTTAGATACTGACGCTGCCTGTCTGTGTCTTTCCTGCAAGGAGTTTAGGAATCTGTTGCCTGATACATTAATATGCGGGAATATATTTTGGAGATGCTGAGGTCCTACAAGTTCTTGGCAATGAAGAGTTTTCTCCTTTCTCTCATGTTTTTTTTTGTGTGGGTGGCAACATCCTTGTGAGATATGTGGGGAATGGGAACACTTGGAATAATTCAGAATTTCCTACCAAGTCTGTATTTTTCTAAACTTGCTGAGAAACATTAGCAGGCCAGATAGAAACTTACAGATCATCCTAAGTAAGCATGTAATCTTTTCCTGAAAAGTAACTTTGTCCCTATTCATTATTTTCCTGTGACAGGTACAGAAGCCTGTTTTTCTAATCATCTGATCCTTTCCAATGTTGTTCTAGTACAATAACCCAAATTTACTGCAACAACATTCGTGCTATTGTATTTTTAGGCAATGTGCACCATATATTGATCAACAATTCAAGCTGTAAACTTTGTATTCGCTAAACCATCAGTTCTGTTAGACGGGCTTAGCAGCAAGCAATTGGTGCTCAGATGGAGCACATAACTCGTAAGATTGAATTAATGAACTTTTGGCAATGCTGTATGTAATGAACAGCCTCATATAAGTACAGAAACTTAACTATCAAGAAAGATATTTCTATCTGTAAAGTTTTAAATAATTATTGTTAACTGGCTTTTTAATTGCAAAGCTTTCTCTCGTTGATGAGGAATATTGGGAAGAGGCTGTCATGTGTTGTCAAGCGGCCTTATAATTATGGTACTGCTTGTGTAAGCTAAATATTTTTAGAGTTGCAAAGAATGTGTATTAGGTTAATGTCTCTTGAAGGTAAATGATCCTTCAAGAAGGAAAAGGCTGCACTTACAGGAGCTGTCAGATGATATTCTTTCCTCAAGGCAGAGTCAGTGACTGGAATAGATATAAGGTGATATGAAAACTTAAGTGCTTCCCACATCCTAATGTACAATATTCAGTACAGTTTTCAGGAAGTGGATAGTAAGTAAATACGGAAATAACAGCTCGATATCTGTGTACAGTTGGATTTAGTGGAAAAGAAAACTTTTTGTGTACTTCTTGACAGTGACTCTGTCACTCATATTGTGGCTGAGAACAACTCTTACCTGGAGGTGCTGGACTGGCTGAAAGGACAGGCTGTGGGTGACAGCTCCAGGTTTGAACTACTGGATATCTCCTGGTTTACAGCCTGCATGGAAGCAGGAAGACCGATTGATTTGGAAATGAAGTACCGTCTCATGGTAAGACAGATCCTACACTGCAAATACAGTGATTTCCAGAATGAATGGCTGGGATTTTATTTATTTTTAACCTAAAACATGCATAATTGTGTAGTGATATTATTTTTTAATTTTTTTTTTCTCTGAAATGTATATGAGTAATTCACAGAGTTTCAATACATTAAAAATACCTTCTATGCCTTTATCAGTATCTGGTAATGCTGAGTTACTGTGCCATCACAGGGTACAAACTGGTCATACAGAATCACAGAATGATTTGTGCTGGAAGCGACCTTAGAGATCATCCATGGGCAGGGATATCTTCCACTAGATCAGGCTGCTCAAAGCCCCAGTCAACCTGAACTTCCATTCAACTTGAACACTTCCAAGGATGTGTTCACAGCTTCTCTGGACAACCTGTTCCAGTGCCACAACACCCTCACAGAATTTTTCTATATCTAATTCAAATTTCCCCTCTGCTGGTATCCTGTCCTCTCCCTGTGCCCTTGGAGCAAGTTTCTCTCCAGCTCTCTTGGTAGCCCATTTAATTACTGGAAGGCTGCTGTTAGGTCTTCATGGAGCCTTAAGAGGCTTAACAGCCCCAGCTCCTCCGCAATATCCATCAGGGAGGCACTTGTTGCTGTTCTGGTACTTGTGTTTGCTCAAATACATCATTATCATGGGAAACACCCTAGTGAGAGCAGTTCATTTCAGTGGGCTGTTGATGGAATACTTGGCTTCCTCAAAACAATGAAAAAATATCACAACTTTTGTGGCTGCAGAGTGATCAGGGAACAGCTGAAGGACCTGTGAAAAGAAGACAGTTGTAGTCTGTAGACCTGTGTTTATAAACTTGACACCATCAAGTAAAATAGTGCTAAGAGAAAAAAAAAGTTTTATTATATTCTGTTATCTCTCAAGGGAAGCTGTAAGTCAGAGGATATTGTAAACGGCAGGCTGATTGTTTGATGAATGTTGTTTGCTCTTGAAGCAATGGATGATGATGTTTTCCTCTGATCTATATCTGACAAATTATCTGCTGATTTCTCTGATTGGAACATAGTGAGAAGCAGTGGTGCTCAATGCCTCAGCACAGACTGTGAGTGATGGGGGTTTGGTGGGGATGCCAGGAGTGCTGTGCCCAGCTCGTGCCACTGAGCCATGAAACAGGCCCAGCCCTGCAGCTGGATGGAGCTGCTCCCTGGGTCTGCACCTGCCTGAGCCTCGCCGTGATGGGTTTAATGTGCACCGGCAAAGGAATTAATTCATGTGTCAGGAGAGCTGCCAGTCTGATCTAAAGCTCTCTGAAGTACAGTGAGGGATTCCTGCTGATTCCCGAGGGTCTGGATTAGGCTCTGTGTGAACTGTGACCACACTGGGACCATGGCAGGACGTGCAGCATGTGCCCTCCTGTGAGGCACAGAATGCCTGAATATTTAACAGCAACAGTGTGCAGTTTGCTGCTTCTTCATCTTGATATTAAGATTATGAAAGACGATTCTTTAATATCATCCTTTCCCAGTAAAACTGCAGTTCCTGATTATTTTTTTTCCAGTCATGTTTCATTTTCATAGCCAGAAATTATTTTCCAGGTTTTTACATGTAAGAATTACTGTTTGGTAACAGTTTGGGCTGAGGGGGAGGGGGGAGTGAATACACCAGATGGAGCTCTCAGACTCAACATGATTCCATGACAAAATGTGTGTTTATATTTGAAATCCTTCCTAAGATATGTTTTTGCAACAAATTTATAATATTTTATGTGAATCTGCTGGAGGAAGAATAGACCAAAGAAATTAATACAAAAAGAAAAAAAAAGGAAGCCTCGTTACTACTGCTTTATTTTATCTTACAGGACATAGACATATAAATGCAGGGAATGCAAAGAAGTTCTGTCAACAAGTAATGCATCAAAACCATGAATAAAATCTTGTGAACCTTCCTGAGAGTTTCACAACAGCAACAAAAGTAAACCAAGTTACCCTTTATGTACATAATCTTAATTTCAGCAGTGTGAGGAGACCTCAGAAAATAAGTTTTCATAATTTTATTTTTTCAAATCAAGAAATGCCTTTGTCTTTCTCCAGAATTCCTCCAATTTTTTTTTTAAGTCAATGAGAAGGCAACTGCCTTAGTTTTCTTTTACATAAAAATCCTTTTGGAATATTGCTGGAACATAAACCTCTGAAAAATGTATTAGCACTGTCAGGAGATCATTATTATACTTTTAGATTGGCTCAGCAAGTAAAAGCTTCTGTTTTTATTGAAACATAAAGATTTCATGCTAATAAATGTAGAGTACAATAAGGGAGCCAGTGACAGCTATACTGTTATTTTTAAAGCTTATAGTTAAGACCAATCTTAATTATATAGTTTATCTAAAGTAATAAACATTTTGTAAGCAATCAAAGAGAAAAAAAGAATTCTAGGAGTGTAGCAAATTTAAAAATATTTTTATTGTTGCAGTGTCACCATGCTGTTTCTTTTTTTTGCCTTGAGAAATGAGGAAAGATTGAAGTAAAGGTTAATTTTCTTTTTAAGTACTAGACTGAACTCATACATAATGTAATTTAATTGGAATTTTACTGAAGACAAATTTGGTTCGTTGTGTCAGACTTGTAAAATGTGAAATGAAAGTGAATTAACAAAGCTTGAACTCACGCTAGATCATGAAGGTTTTGAAGTAAAAGGAATGGATTGCAGTGGGGGAATGTTGTGGATGAAGCCTTGTCCCCATGTAGTTTTGTGGTCAAATTGCCATTAATATCAATAGTGGTAAGATTTCATCTTTCAGATCCTACAGGAACCTATTTGGAAGGTCATTCTTCATTCAGACATTTGTTTTACTACATTAGTAAAAAGAAATGCCCTTCTCCATGCAAAACAGGGGGAATAAAGTCAGAGTTACAGATCATTAGCTAACATCCTAATTTCAATTGTCATTAAAGTACATCTTTCTGCCATTATGAATGATCCAGGAGATGCTCTGATGTTGGTGATTTCTTGAGAATAAAAGGTTGGTTGACCAGATTGAAGATGGTTAGGATAATTATTGATTAATTTGGTCACAGTTGACTTTTAGGGTTAGTAGCCATCATTTAATTTAATAAGCTTTGGAAATGTGGTAACCAAATATCTGCTTTGAAAGGGAAGCAAAGTATTTCTGTGGCAAAGTTCAGCCCTTGTCCAGAGATACCTTTCCCACCACAAGCAGATGGGAATCCTTGCAATAGCAGGGCATGGACATTAATGTGTACACAAGGACATCCCCACCTGCTAGAAAGTACTGATGTTCCATGGGTTCTGGAAGAGAAAGGGGCAGAGGGAAGGCTTTCAGAGGGATCAAAAGAGAGGAAGAGATTCATAAGGGTTGCTGCACACTCAGAGCCTTCAGAACTGTGCTGTGCCTGCATCTCTTCTGCCTTTTCCTTGCTCAGAACTTAGAAGTTGTTAGCTAATTAGTTCGTTTGGGGATTTTTGGTGGTGGGTTTATTTTTTTTTCCCTAGAAAGGAAAAGAGATTTATTTATTTGAACAAAGAATTTTTCTCCACATTAGGGAAAGAAAGTGCTGTCTTTTGATCCTTTGTCTTATCATGTGTCAGGAAGCTCATATTTAACATTTTCTGGAGCATCTCTCTCTGTCTCATTGTAGAAGAGACAGGCTGTAAGTAATGGAAGAAATCCTTCATACTGACAGTCAGAGTTTCTCAGGAAGTAAAAATGAAACTTATAAACTGTCTGCCTTCTCTTCATAAAATGCTGGACATCAGAGGACTTTATTATGTGGCCACTGCTGCCTGGGCTTTACAGAGCTGCTGACTGTTGTCTCTGTGCACTTCATTCACTGCTGCTTCATTTTCTCTCAGTTATTTCCCTATGTCATTATACGTTTTGGTGTGTTAAAGAATAATTTGACGAAGAGCAAAGTAGTCCCCCACAAGATTAATTCTGCAACCAATTCTGCCTGCTTTACAAATTGATGCTAGTGGTAAAGGCTGTTTCCGTGTGAAATATGTCACTGCAAAGGAGTAGCAAGCCTGGACATGGTGTAGAAACTCTGACTAGCTCTAGTGATTAAGTAGCCTATGTATTTGGATATTTTTCAGTGGTTGTCCCTGTGCAGTGTACTGTAATTTCATTTTCATGTAGAGTTATCTGAAAAAAAAAATAGGATTTTTTTAGTGCTTATATTTTCCCATTTTTCTCCTATCTCTAGAGGTTTCTTCCCAGTACTAGAAATTATTTTTGATGCAATGAGTTTCCAGGATTCCTTGTTCTACACAGTAATTGCTATTGATGGAACTTTAGGTTTGTCCTGTCATCTGTACAAACAATATTTTTCCATCTGATTTTCCCACCAAAAAGCAATATCAATGATTCTCATGTTCTGAGCTGATAGATCATTTCTGTAGTTCACATGTAGGCATCACAATATTCCCTGCAAATCAGACTGTAGTAATTATTGTTTGCCAGATGTTTTTGCGGGTGTTTTCTCTCCAAAGTTTCTTCTGTTGTTATATATAATCAAGTCCAGTTAGCTAAATGCACAACTCTTACTGATAAAGGAAAATGCTCAAGCATCTCTGCTAAGGCAGGAAGAGGATTTTTATGTCCAGCCTATCACACTCTCAAATTAATGGATTTTCTGCTTTAGTTTTGCCCTCCTCCAAGGTACCAGGTAATGCTGCACGTAGGGCTCTTTTCTTTGTGTCTGTGTCCTAGGGAAGGTAACAGCTTATTATATATTCTATTCAGTAGCACCCTGTTTGTTCACAGTCTTTGCAGCTGGCACTATCATTTCAAACACTATATTAGCACTAACCAATCATAGTTTATATTATTTTAAATCAATTTTAAAATATAATTTATGTATGTGTGCAGAAGTTCTGTGGTTGTCCTGACAGAAACCCATTCTGGTTATTCTCAAGACTGGTCTTAGGCATAAAATAGCTTTCTTCCTTTCAGGGTATGCTATGAAAACCATCATCTAATTCACTGCTCCTTCAGTTGTGCAAGCAAATACCTTTTGTGTGTGTGAGAATATTGTTATTGAACTCCTTTGTATCAAATACAGAGGCAATTTAGCATGAAATTATATTTGGGGGTGTGGTTATGAAGATATCCATGATGCTTGTAGGTTTTGCTGTCCTTTTGTCTATGTGATTGGATACAGATGAGAAAGGGCTCATCATTTCATTTTGGGTGTGAAAATTTCTGTTATGTATCTCCATGATACTTTTTTATTGTTATTGTTGAGCCCTTTCCTGTGGCTTTTGGTTAGTGCAATCCAATAGGTTTTTGACACATCTGCCAAAAGTTTTCAAGTAAAAGGACCAAGAGCAAAAAATACAGAGAACTACTGAAGGCACTACACATTTCTGAAATATTTCAGGTTTAGCACATTAGAGAAAGTGAAGGAATTGAAAGACTGAATATATAAAGCAGCAGTAAACCAAGAGATTGCCTTTTTCTAGGTGCTCCCTGGCCAGGACACTCGTATGTTGAGGGCTTGTGCTCAGGATTCTTCTGCCAATGGGATATGACTGAATCCTGCCTTTCCAGAAAATTCCCATCCTTCAGGGGTGGGCTGCCCACAGAGCTGTGATGATCTTGGTCTATTTTGCTGGGAACAAAATGAGATGAAAAGTGAATGAGTATGGAGGCAAACTGGAGTTTAGGAAATGCCCATTCAAGTTTTGGCATGGGGCTTATTTTCCTTGCTACAATGAATGTGTAAAAATGATTTCTGGATTGGATCAGCATCTATGGAAATCGGCTAAGGAAGAAACCACATCACCAACTGGCTCTTGGGTGAAAAACAATAGAGATTAATCTTCTGTAGCTGTTTCCTTCACTCTAAAATGACCACAAAATTGAACATTTATCTTCATGAATTAAATCCAAAGAAGTTTTCTGCCATTTTACCCGCAAGAGGAGAGAAAACTCTTCTTCCAATTAATACAAAATTTTTTCCTCCACTACTGAATTTACCTACAGACTGGAAAAGTCAGGTATTTGAGCATTTATCTTTGGACTAATATCCCTAAACTTGCATTGAATAATCTAGTGTTTTCTGTGGAAACTCTGTGCTTCAGAGCTTATCTGCTCTTAAAACTTTGTAGTTTTTCGAACTTAGTGCAATAGTGAGAGTAGTAGAGACACACATAATTTAGAAAGACTGGGTTTTGGGGTTTTTTTTGTTTTGTTTTTTGTTTTTTTTTTTTAATGGTGGTGCCTCTGAAAACTCCCTAGAAGAACTTAGTGCAGAAAATAAAAAATCCCAGTAATCAGGAGGTGAACTGGTACTGTCAGTGCAGCCAATGTGAAATCAAATGTTTCTCATAGGAGGATGACAAGGGCATTACTATTTTCTTGCCTACTCTTCAAAGGTTCTTATTTTAGGCTCATGAAATGTATTTTTTTGGTATTTTTAAGCTACTTGCCGTGTGTATCACCAACCCCTCTTTTTCTTTTCCTTGTTAGGAGCAATGTCAATCTCCTCCTCTGAATACACCTGAATTGGAAATGCCAGCATTTATTGCAACAAAAGTATCCCAGTATTCATGCCAGAGGAAGACAACTTTAAATAACTATAACAAGAAATTCACGGTAATATTTATTCTATCTGTCAAATAAAAACTAGTATCATTAAAATAATACAGTACTTGCCTCAGTATTTTCTATGGCAACCTCTGCAAATTCATGAGTAAAAAGGCAGCACAATAACAATTAAAAGAGCTATAAATCTGCCATACTTAAATTAAAATTGAGTACAAGCTTAATTGCATCCTCTAAGTATTGCTGAAAGCTTAACACACTGGATCTTTAAATACATTGATAGCTTGTAAACACATGAATTTTTAAAACAAATTCTAGAACAACATTCCAAAATTGTCTTTTAGTCTTTCATCACAATCTTATTTGACAAGCTGGAAGTATGATAAACAAAAGTTTGGTTTAGGTGAGTCCAAGGTTCACAATTGCTGTGCTGTCTTTTGGTTTGCCCAAGTGTTCAGCTCTTCACAGTACAGTTCTAAAGTTTAGGTTTTCACAGTAGAGAATTTACTGAAACAGACTGCATGTTAATTACTTTAACATCACAAAAGTCCCTTTGAATTGTTTAGTTAAATAGAAATATTGGAGATTGTCATATATCCTAGTTAATGCTCATAAAATTGCACATTTCAGAGGGTATGAAGTGTCTGAGTCCTCTGTTATTGTGCTTAATGGCTCCTCCTGACTGGCTCTAAATACTCGGTGACCACTATTCAAAAGGAAATATTTCTCAGAGATTCTAATGTATTGCAATTTAAATGTATCTGGCATAGTTACACGCATATGTTTCAACTATAACCAATCAAGCAGCTCCTCATTTTTCTAAAGTTTTATTATTTGCTTTGATTTTATTTACAATTTTTATGATTCTACTTTGTATGTTCCTGTAAACACATACAAACCTTCCAAGAAAATACTTGTACGATCCATATAAAAAGAATAGCAACAAATACCAGTTATTTGTGAATATAAACTCTTTACAAAGTAAATACTAAAACCTCTGGGAATTCAGAACTAAAGATAAACCCACAAGCAACTCAAAAATGTCTTGATCTGGGAATGCACAGTTAAAAATTCTACAACCTAAAATTTGGCTTGTAGTTATGCTTTGAAATAATCATCAATTGCATCAATTTATGATACTATTTATGGTAGTCAAGTAGGTTAAACTGTTTGCTTATTTACAAAAAGTCCCTCTTCGAGCAACCTGATGGGAATTGAATTTTGACACTGTTTGGAACCTGAGGTTGAATTAGAGATCTCCTGAGGTCCCTTGTAACCCCAATGTTTCCCACATTCCCAAAACTGCTTCTTTTGAAATGGCTGTGTTTCCTCACCTCCTACTACAAAAACAAGCTGTGATTGTAACCATTTAACCTCTTGAAAGCAGCAATTCTTTTTCACTGCTTATAAATATCAAACACAAGTTGCTGTAGGGGAAAATGTCAGACCAAACATAGCATGACTGAAACATTATGTAAAATACCAAACTTCTTGGAGAAATAGGAGTGTCTTAGTTCCACACTTCCTGAAAACAGTAGAATGTGGAGCCTAGCTCTTTGATGAATTCGCTGTATTACAACATTTTGTCAGACATTCTAAAGGTAAAAAATTAAAAAGAATGTGATGGATAATGGCAAAGTAAAATAGTTGCTCCCAGAAGGCACAAAGTTGTTGATTTTAATTATCATTAGCGTTTAAACCACATTCAATTAGCTACTTCTTGTATACCTGTGTTTCACAGAGACAGTCCCTAAATTACTTCCACGTTTATCAATGCAGCAGTCTTAATGTCAAAGTACAACTTGTATTTGGTGAGTAAATTTAGCTGAACACATTAGAAGTGGGGCAGTTGGATGATGGGAGTACTGAGATTCCCTTCCCTGTATTTCAAACATTTCTGAGTCTGGGTGGGCACTGGGTTTTGTAGTGACCATGGTGTCAGGTTTTCATCTTTGACATATTTTGAGAGTAACTCCTCAGAGTTCATGTTGTGCTTTGTTTCTGGAGATGGAACTGGGCAAGTTTATAATATGTGATCCTGTCTAGAATCAGCATCTTGACAGTTGTAATGGAGCTCCTTAGGGCTGCTGCTCTTGTTCCTCACAGCCAAAGCTGGCAATGACAGCTGAAGGGTTGGGTGTTTATGGACTGCCACAGCTGGTCCCTGCCCTGGAGAAGTGACAGTTTGTCTGCCTAATGTCACAGGAGCCTGATTTTTAGATTTGCTGTTGTTTTGTTGGGTTTGTATTAATCCTGTAATTCTTGTTCTCAAATAGAAGTGTTCCAACAGATTTTTCAGTGCAAGCACTAAGCAAATGCACTGAAGCATTGGTATAATTCACTTGTGCGTGCTGTGGGCAGCCAACCATTAAATGACAGATTTTCCCTGAGTCAATACCACACATTCTGAAAATTTGGTCCAAACCATATTGAGTTATGTGTTGATGGTAGCATTTTGTTTATAACAACCTTATTCTGTTGATCAGGCTTGTTGCCTTTTCTTACAGATTTTGTGTTTTCTTTGGTTAGCTTGTTTTCTGATTATGCCTACAACGGGGTACAAAGCTATTATTTGCTAATGCATTCTTTGATGGACTTTTGGATTCTTCCTATTAGTGGACTTTTGGATTCTTCCTATTACAGCCTTGATATGCTGTATCAAATTCCTCTTTCAAATAAATAGTAGGTGTGTTTGAGAAAGTGTGGCAATTACATCAGAACAGTCACTAATAGGCAGAAATGTGGGTACAGCAGGAATTGTAAGTTCTGGTTTCTTGGGAGGGGCACTTTTGGGTACTTGATTTCTGAAGGCATTGATAATTAATGACCCTTTTAAATCTTGAGTCCTGTTCTTTCATCATGAAAGACTACTTATTAAAAAGAAATAGCAGAGATATTTGATGAGAAGTCATGAGGAAAATGTGGTGGTTTAATATACCAGGTGCAATTTCTGTGTTCCGATATCTCATGTTTCCCGTTGTAATAGCCAGAAAATAACTTGCACAAAGTTGCCACAAACCAGTTTTATACACGGATGAAGCTACATAAGCACTGGCAAAAACTGCAGATGTCAAGGTTTCATTATTGCATTCAGTATGGGCCAAATCCCAGCCAAATAATTTATGAGCTCTTGTGTAGTAAGGCTTGTTGTGTGAAGAACACACTAAGAATGTCAGGTGACAAGGAGGAGACAGTTTCAGTTCATGGAGAAGAAATGCAACTGCTTCAGACTTGGTCTCCACGCCCTCTCTGTGTCACTGCACTGTGTCCTGTGACCTCAGTTTGTGCAGGCTGAGAACCCCAGGCTTTGCTGGCCTGGCTGCTCCAGGAATGCACCTGAACACATCACCCTGACTCACAGGTGAGCTGGGGCTGCTCAGGTGGGT
Organism: Petroica traversi; assembly: GCA_025920805.1. Taxonomy (NCBI): domain Eukaryota; kingdom Metazoa; phylum Chordata; class Aves; order Passeriformes; family Petroicidae; genus Petroica; species Petroica traversi. Next base: position 14,761,533 of record JAHLSL010000018.1, on the reverse strand, counting down.
AAAGCTGCAAAACAAAAGAGCAGATACTTTGTGTGGAGTCTGCACCTTGGCAAGTTTTCTTTATGTTTGTCTTAAATGTTCTTGCGGAATATAATATTACAGTATTGTTCTCTGGCTTATTTGGGGCTATCTTCCCTCTCTCAGTGAAAATATACACTTGGAGATTGCATTGTTTTTTGTTGTGCTAAAATAAAAGGAGTTGTTCTGATGTGCTCAGGAGGGGCTGTTGGATTTGAATACCAATATCAGACTGCAATAAAATTCAGAAAGACATTCTTCTGTGAGGAAAATACAATTTAATTCTTACAGAAGAAACTAATTAACTCAGAGGCAAATGGTTCTGTGATTCTGAGGCTTATTGCTAATGCTACTGAAAGTTACTTTGCTTTGGCTGTTACTCATGGTAATGAGAATGTGAACATTGGGAAGATGCCTGGTTTCCTTTCCACTCTGTTAGAGAAAAAAACAATTCTTTTTTATTTTTCTTCTTTTGTATCTACAGAAAAATGTATCAACTATGCCAGTGGCTCAAGCACTTATTATTCTATTTTAAAACATTCCTCAGAAGATCCTCAATTTTAGTTTTGTAATGAACTTGGGAGCTGTATAGTAGAAAGCCACTAACTGAATGGATATTCTTAATAACATGTAGTGTCCCACTGACATAGATTACTTCAGTAAAAATTCTTCAGACTGTACTTCAGTCCAGTTGCTCTTTTTTTTTTAAGAAATGTTTTATCAAAAAGAATGCTAAAAGTAGTTTTATGTTGAAAGACAAATCTGTAATTAGTTGCAGTATTTGCAGATGATGTTTTTTTATACGGAGAATAATGAATATTCAATATTTTTTAATTGTTTATTTTAAACAGCTTAATGAGCTTCACAAAGGCAAAAAAACCACTGACAAATGCAAACTAGAATCATAAAAATGCTTTGATTATATTTTCTCATTGACTATCAACAGCCTCTGAGTAAAATTCTCTGTGTGACTGCATTTTTCAATTGTGATGGTGACACAGCTTTTCTGAGAACTGCCCTCCTGCCAGTGGGAAGGGACTGACACCTCTCCACAGCAGGGTTAGTTAATGCAGACACAATTATCACCATGGCTGATTATTCAGTGTAGTACACATACCAGATGTGCAGGTGAGAGGCTGCCTCTTGGGAGGTGAGAAAAAACATCCCTGGACTTTTTGAGCACTCTGATCAAGAATATGGCTTTGCCAGTCTCTGCCATTATAAATACATGCTGCTGAGCAGCTACTTTTGGGAATTATTTTTCTGGCTATGTTTATCAGTATAGAATATTTTAACAAAAATGTAGCAATTATATCTTTTTAGCTCTGCCCCTGATTAATGCTTTTAGTACTAGCTGGAGTAAGGAATTTCTTCCCAAACACTGATTTCTTAAATGTTCATGTGTAAAAATTATAAATAAAGAAAAAGAAGGCAATAGTAATATTAGCTTTGTGAGGTGAACTGTAAATCTCGCTCTAAGCAACAATTAGCATGTTCTATTCCAAATAGGAAAGAATCTTTGAAGCAGATTAAGAATAAAAAGTGTAAGAACTTGGGAGAACATCCAGAAAACCCCACTGCAGAGGAAACATCTGACTCCTATTACCTCCTATTATATATTGTAAAATATATGTTCCCATTTGTTTTGCTGTACTGTCTCTGCTGTGTCTTTTTGTTCCATGTACAAACTGGGATGAATCCGTGTTGCTTGTGACCTCAAAAATATTTTTGCTATTTTCTGCATTTGTTCTCTTTCTAAATAGAAACTATCATGTTCCTGTCTTTCACCAAAAACTGTGTGATTGTGTGATTACAGACAACATAATCTGTCAAGTAAATAAAGATCTTAAATGTGGAGAGAAAAAGCAGTTGAATAAATCCAACAATTAGCTACTGAAAGAGATTTAGAGACAGATGTTAGGAAGCTAAGGCTTGTGAATTATTTTTCTAAGAGATTTGGTTTGGGGTGGTTGTTTTTGGTTTTTTTTTTTTTTTTTGTTTGGGGTTTTGTTTTTTTTTCCTTTTCCCAAAGGAGCATTCTTTCTCCTCTTTTTGATTCCTTATACCCAAGGGCTAAGTTGAATGTAAATGAAAGTTGAAACTTCCAGATCAGGTGTGCTGCTGAAAAGCTGTCCTTCTCATGAGATCTTTCATTAAATGTTATGGAAACAGAATTTCACAGCCCTTACTAATAATGAGGGTAGCTGGTAAAGGAATATGCAGCTAAGGGAAGGATTCTTAGTGTGAATGGCTTGGCTTCATGTACAAAAAGATGAAGATGGTTTCCAGTATTGCCACGGATTCCTATTTGTGTCTGAAAATGCAGATGTTGCATGTTGATCTGCTGGATTACTATGGCTGAGTGTAATTTTAAAAATTACGGCTCTATTTCACAGTGATGTATTAGATATGCACAGAATACAGAAGGCAAATCTCACAAAAGGTTTTCAAGCTTGGCACTTCTACAGATCAAAACATTTTCTTGCATTTGTCTCTAAAATACTGGTTTTTTGATACTTGAAAAAATTCAAGGTGTTAGAAAGTAAGTCTGTTTTTTTTTTTAAAATAAACTATCTTTTCACTATAGTGTAAAGAAGTAATTCTTGAATTAGCATATGAAGTAACCATTCTAAGGAGCATACTCAATATTTTAAGCTTTTATTAAACCTTAACTTTTTGTTCTATACCTCCCCCTCTCCCAGGATGCCTTTGAGGTAATGGCTGAAAATTATGAGTTCAAAGAAAATGAAATATTCTGCCTGGAATTTTTAAGGGCAGCTTCTTTGCTGAAATCTCTTCCATTCGCTGTGACCAGAATGAAAGATATACAAGGGTTGCCCTGTGTGGGAGACCAAGTCAGAGACATCATTGAGGTAATGTACTTCTGAATTACCTGCCAATTGATTCTTTTACAGCTCTACATTTACAGGTCACGGAGAGGAGCACTGGCATATATGTGTATGTGCACAACTTCTGCGTTTCCTGCAATAACAATGTGTTATCCTTATTTCTAAGGATAGCACGATTTCTGGAATCCTTTTTTAGTAAAACCAGGCTCTGTCATGGAACCCCCACTTGTAGGAATGAGGGTAACAAGTGAATAAATACAAAGGAATAAATAAAGCACTATCAGCTTTGCATGTCATTTCTAAGGGCTCACTCTGATTTGGATGCAACAGGTTAATAGTTCTGTTCATGTGACTTCTGCCCTTGGCAACATCACTTTGCTCACCTGAATGCTTTATTAGAAATACTATTTTTTGCAAAACTGATAAATATTTTAGTGTTAAATCCTACCTTACTAGGTTATAGCAAGTTATATATAGTTATAGCAGAGCCTTTTATCCAGGTGATGGATGAACTCCACATTCTTACTGGAACTTGGAGTATTCCCTGCCTTTTTATTTAGTTCTTAGCCTTTTCAGGACCCACATCTGCAGGTGCTGCTATTCCAGCAGGCAGCTGATCAGGGGGCTCAGCTGTTTGAGGAGTCATGGCTGAGTGTTGAGCTTCACTCTGGCTCTTTGTTTGTCCCATTCCTGTCAGGAATGCAGCCTTTGAAATACTTTTTGTACCTTCTACCTGGGGGCCTTGAATTGCAATCATGATCCCACAGAAAACAGGATAGTTTTTTTGGGATTGTTGGTGGGTTTTTTTGTTAGTTTTGTTTTTCATTTTTTATCAGAAAGACTAAAAGAATTGTACACTCCAGAAAAAATGCATTTGTTCTTACAGTGATTTTACTTTTGAGAGTAGAAAACTCCACCAAATAATGAAATCTAATTTTCAGGACAAGTCATTGATAGCTCGTGATAAATAACTGCTTTCTGGTTGTGACTTTATGAGTAAATAAGTACTGTGAAAAATATTCCATGGTCCAAGTTTCTACTTCATCCTTGAGTAAATTTATGAGTAAGTAAGGACTGTGAAATTTATTCTGTGGTTCCAGTTTCTCTTTCATCCTTCAGTAATTTTCTGTCTTTAAAAAGGTTGCAGAATTTGATCCTTAGGGAATAAAATAATATGCTTGCTAAGGGTTCTCTTTATTGATTAATACAAATTGATAAAACTTGATTTTAGATTATTTTGCTAAATCTTATAATTGTGGTAAGGTCTTACAATTGACTTTTTAATTTATTTTTTGTAAGTAATATTTTTCTTTGTTTAGGAGATTATTGAAGAAGGAGAGAGTTCTAGAGTTAAAGAAGTGCTAAATGATGAGCGATACAAGGCATTTAAGGTAAATCTTTTGAGTTTTGTTGCTGCTGTTTAAAATTTCCCTCCCTTTAGTAGAATTTGGACAAACCCATTGATTTTATTATAAAGGAGCAACCAACTTCATAGTTGCAGGATATCTAAGCCACATAAATACTGCAGTTCCCATTTCCAAAGTATTAACTCAATTGTCCTTTGGAAACATGTAAGTTGAACAAACTTTTTTTTTCGATTTTATCTGCATTTTTGATCTCCATAAATACCCTCTGTCTCAAGAAAAATTAAAATAGACTAAGAAAAATGGGACTGTTTAATTCTCCCTGGCATCACTCACTTTTACTTCAGCTATCCAAAGGCTCTTCCATTCTCTCTGACTTACAATACAGGTATGGAAGGATGTTCAGAGACAGCTGTAGATGCCATCTGTAGCAATATTCAAAACGAGATGTAGATTCACATGTACAGCAGGATTCAAGAAGCATACTTGCTTTGTAATGTATGATTGCATTGCAGCATGATTGAGGAACAGCTATTAAATCTTACACTTCAGGGTTTAAGAAAATCTCTGGGAGATTAGAATAAAACCTGTCAGGAGACAAATTAGCTCAAATATGCTTAATGCCTTTTTTCACATGCAACATTACAAGAAAGTTAGGTGGCTGTCTTAGCTGAGCATACGTCTCAACATTTTGTCTAAATTAGATGCAACCCGTTGTTTCCACCAATTTTTTAATGAGATTCTAAGCAGAATCTAATATTAGTGAATTCCTAGATTTTACTGTTTAGCATAGTGCTGGTGCCTGCTGGTTCACTTATCATGGCTTAAAAGATCACTGCTGGCCCCAGGACCATGGTTATCAAGTGACTGAATGAAATTATAGTAGATGTTTTTAGATGTAGGGATGTGAACTGACAGGGTCATGATTCAGACAAAGAACAGATAATTTCACCCATTATGCACAAAATCTAGGGCAATTCCTATTTAATATTATCCATTATTTTATTTCCTCTCTTTTTATTATCTTAATTATTTCCAATGAATTAGTATCTTAACAAAAAACACAAAATAAAGCTAGCAGAGTTGCAATTCAAAGATTGCCGATTCAATGGAAAAGAGTAGTTATTCATGTCTTACACAGCTGCTCATTGAATTCCATAAAAGTACAAAGGAGAGCTTCAGTATTGACAAACTGCACATAAAGAACGTGCTTTTAGGCAAGCATGGAAGTTTTCCCTCTTGCTTTCATATCACTGCTCATCTGAGATATCGATCCCTTGCATAATGCTTACAACTGTGACATTTTTGCTTTACATCATTTCATGGGTGATAAGTTAGTGAACAGCATTGCTTTGGAATAAATAGAATATGAGCACACAAAAATTTCGGGTGGACTGGTAGATTTTGGGGTGTGTTCAGTTGGGTTTTTTTGTGTGTGCTTTTTGGTTTGTTTGGGGATGTGGGGGGGAGGTTTGTTTGTTTTTAATTTGGTTTTTGTTGTTGCTTGTTTGTTTGGGGTTTTTTGTTGTTTAGTTTTCTTTTTTTTAGTGTTTTTTTGGTTGTTAGCTCTTTTGTTTTGAGAGCCAACATGCTATGTCAGTCAAATTATGAAGATAGTCTTGTGACATCTTTTATTCTATCAGGTCAGGGAATTGAGCTACCTAATGTTGCTCTTTGCATTTCTGTGAAGAAATAGAGTGAAAATAAAGATTACTACCCTTATTTCAAACCTAAGTTAAAAGTGAACACTTTTGTAAATTATATAAAGGTGCTGGGCCTACTACTCTATTATTGTTCAGATTTCACATTAAGGAGAAGTGTCCATGTATAGAACCAGTTCTCTGTTCAATGTAGTCATGCAAAGAAGGGAAGATGAATTTGTATGTTTGTGCCATTCTATTTATCTTCAATGTAGGATTAACTCTGCCCATTATTTTCTGTTGGAAATCTTATTGTTACCTACTTATTATTAATTCACTGCTCCTTTAGAAAACAACACTGAAATGTATGTTTTTTACTGACCGTAGCAATTTACTTCAGTCTTTGGAGTGGGAGTGAAGACATCTGAAAAATGGTACAGAATGGGTTTGCGAACCGTGGAAGAGGTAAAAGCTGAGAAGACCCTGAAGCTGTCAAAAATGCAGAAAGCAGGTAAGGTGAAAGTGTCCCAAAAACTTGTATCTCAGTGCTCTAAGAACGTGGTAACAGAATCACAGGGGAAGGCAGAGCTCATTTATACATCTGCTCTCTGCTGCTGCAGAGTCTTGTGAATACTGAATTATTAGGTGAAAATAATATTTGGACCACCTGAACTCCTAATTAAAAATGGTGTCATTCAAAAGATAGGAATATGCATATTTTAAAATTGCTTGCACAGATATGAAATGAAATCTCTTATACACAAAACTATTAATGGTTCATTACTGCACAGGTTGTGAAAAAATTATAAAGTTGGGAAAGTCCAGAACTCCTTTTCAGAGGAGATATGTCTCCCTCAAGGCAGCCCTACTTTACTGATAAATCTAGATTTTTAATAAAGTACTTATAAAATTCTTTATATAATCCTAGCACATCTTAGCTTTTAAGTTTTAAACATGGTCACATGAATAATGTTGCTTCCCTACAGATTTTGTGTGTGTGCACTGTTTCCCCAAAATAAATGAACTAATTTAAACAGAGAAATTAGTTACAAACTAAAAGAAAATATATTCGATAATATGACATTTAAATAATGTAACTTTATTTTTGCATTGGATCTGTGTGCTTTACATCACCTCAGAATGCCTTGGATCAGCTTTCTTATATTCCTGCTCCTTTGTCCTTTTTTCTTTTATGTGTCATATTCAAATGTGAAGCAAGCTGCCATACTGGGTTCTTTTGACACGAGCTCTGTGATCAGAAAGATCAGCTGGGATATTTCACATTCTTCTGAGCCCTGTACTTGTGTAGAACACCATTATTTTGGGAAGACTGCATTTTGAAGCAGTTCATCCAAAAATGTCATCGATGAATGCTGGTAGGGAAATCAGGGTAATTTATAAATATTCAGGTCCTCAGAAACTGGAGCAATTACTGTGACTGTTGTGTTTACAAATTACATGTCAAATTATAATGACACACATATATATATATATAAACTCTGAGAGCAAAGGTGAGGGAAGAAAGAGGCTGTCTTTGACCTGTGATCCCTTACACCCACACCACCTGCGGTTTGGGCCTTGAATAATTCTGTGTAGATTTTGGTATTTCTGCAGAGTGATCATCACTTTTCCTCTTCGATTTCCAGGGTTTCTCTACTATGAGGACCTTGTTAGCTGTGTGTCTAAGGCAGAAGCAGATGCAGTGAGCTTGATTGTCAAGAATACCGTGCATATGTTCCTACCAGATGCTATAGTTACCATAACTGGTGGTTTCAGGAGGTGAGTGGAAAAAAAATGGGGTCACTTGGCTGTTTTATTCAGGTGCATAAAAATAGATGTTTGCGTCTTGGAAAAATCAAAGAAGCTTTCTGGGAAAGTATCAGAGCTTGTTTTCGACTTTTTTTTCCCCCCTGGGTTTGTTTGTTGGTTTGTTTCATTTTTTTTCAAACAGGAGCAATTCTATGACAGTCCCAGGTTCCTGTGTTTTGTTGCTGTAGATGGTTAGTTGTATGGATCTGAATTCCCAAGGCTGAGACTGTTGTGAGGCTGTACTTGAAGGAAAGATTCATCAGGCTTAAGGCAGTCTTGGTTTTTTTGGGGTGGTTTAAGGAGATCTTAGTCACATCAGTTTGAAATGTGCTGAGGCAGAGTTTTGTAGTGTTGGAAGTACATGTGGAGTAAACACTTCCTAAAATGGCTATGAAACTCTGACTGAATTAAGTATATACTGACATCTGGATAGATGAGGTGGATTTAGAATTCCTTTCCTGGCTGATTTTTGTTCCTAATAATTTTGACACTTATTTTTCACAAAATTATTTATACATCCTCTTAGTATTATGATTTCTCGCTTTCTCAAATTTTTACTTAGACACATTTTTGTTGTCTTCTCCTACCTTAGCCTTTAGAAAAGTGAAGTAGACTAAGGAGAAGCTTGTTTCAGGTAATTTTTCATATTGCAGTTGTTAAGTAGTTGTTGAAGTGTCTTGGGCATGGCATCAGGAAGAATAATTAGTGTATCTTCTCCTTTTTTATCTTTGTGGGAGGTTAATTTTTCCATGCTGTATCAGTCTTCAGGGAAGTTTTTTCCCACTCTCTCTAATTGTTAATTCTGTCCTAACATGAACCTGAGTGTAGATCACTATCTCCTTGCTTGCATTTTATATTATCTTTTAGAAATGAGGATTTGATGCTCTGTAACATTTGTAGATAAGAACTGTTAATAGAAAAGCAATGAAGAGAGCAAAGGATGGGTGACTGTGTTTGTCAGACACCACTGCCATACTTTTATATATCACAATGCAAAAAATTCTTTCCTGTGTGCAGTGACATTTCCTACAAGACAAAGGAATGCATAAAGTAATGACACAGGACAGGATTCTGGTCTTTCCTGTCCTGTACCAAGAAAATAATTTAAAGATATCACTTCTTTCAATCTTGGCAATAAGATGAAATAGCTGAGACAAAGAAACACTTTGAGAGATTATTTTACAGGTTCATGCAGTGAGGAATAACCAAGGTTATTGTGGCACCTTCGTTTCAGAAATAAGACTTCTCTATGGCATGTGGAATCACATTTATCTGACTGTTGGCACATGCTTATAAATGAGAGACTGTTAGATTGGATGGCTGAAGAGTATTACTCTTTGCTGGCTTTTGGAATATACACAAGACTTTGTGGCTTATTTAATCGAGCTTGCCATGTCGTTTCTGGCAGTACTTCTTGATGGATCACAGGTTCTGATCCTGATAAAAAGCTCTATTTGACCTTTTGATATTGGATACTCCTATTAAGAGTGTTCTTTTGTAGGCTGTAGATGTTCTACAATGAGGTTAGAATACCTGACATAACAGCAAGTTTTTTTTAGGTTCTCAGAGTAAATGTAATTGAAGTGCTATTGCACAAATTACTTTCTTTCTCCTCAAATCTAGGATTAAAATAGTGCCGGACTTGCTAGCTAAACTAATAGAATTAATTTTGCAAAAAAATACTTGCATTAAGTTTCTAGGCAAACTCCTAAGCAGAGGTTGCTTATCCTACTTAACTTTGTTATTATGGTATACCTTTGCATTTACACTGTTCCTAGATACAGTTATTTCTATGCTTCCCCCCCCCCCCCCCCAAAAAAAAATAAAAACTGTGGTTAGGGAAGAGATTAACTGTATCATGGTACTCAAGTTCAGATACAATAATTTCTGCTCATTTTTTTCTACTGCTGTTAAAGGAAGTAATTTTCTTTTTTTATCTGCAGGTATTTATTTTTATTTTTTTTTTCCCCAGGGAGAGATCTGCTCCAAAAGAGCTGTGAGGCAAGCTGCTCACTGAACATTCAAGCTGATATGGTAGCTTGCACACAATTTAATTTAGGCAGATCCTGCATAATCTAGCAATTATTCCAGCAACAGACTAGAGAGACTGCTTGGCTATCGTTCCTGAGCATAGACTTTCCTCTGATAAACTGCAGCCTACTTTGGATGAGACTTTTAACCTGGAGATGCTCCAATCTGATCTGGCTGCTTTTAAAGCTTAGTAAAACAGCTTTACCTTAACAAACTCCCTAAGATTACAGATGTTTGAACTTGAGGTATTGATATTCTGCAAGCAAAAATATTCTCTGGTGAGAGTTAGAAGCACTGCAGCTATGAAAGGACAGAGATCATCACTAGTTACTGTTTTTAATTTTCTGTAATCTATTAAAAATTAAGTTGGGAAAGGAGAAAATCAAATTAATGGCTAGCTAAGTCAATTTAAAAGATTATCTATTGGAGTAATTCAGATACTTCCTTTTGTCATTAGAGCTTTGATTATTTTTCCACTCATTTCATCTATTATTGGTCACAATGAATCATGAAGTAGAAACTGATGAATAAGGTATTTGGGAGTCATAGGCAGAAAGAACTTTGTAAGAACTTGTGAAACTTCATAAAACTGAGTACTCAGCAGAGCACATTCTTTGAAAGTCTTTCAAAAGGTTGTTGATCCAAAGGTTTTTACATGCCCTACTCGAACCTTTCCTACTTTCATAGGCTTTTTTAGCTTTTTAACCATGTTCCACTCTTATCTCTAAAACTAGTTCAAGTGGTGGGTCCAGCATGGAGGTGGCTAATTTCTGTGGAGCCAGAAGTTTTACTCTCTGTATGTAGAGCCAGAAAAGTCCCTGCCTTAGTCTCAGTTTCCATGATCACCCTATGCCTTCCAGAAGGCATTTTTAAGAGCCTTTACAATGTTAATTGTTTTCTGTTTCCTATCAAGTCTGATGGTGACTGCTAGTAAGTAGTCAGAGCAATACAAATAATGTTATAAAACAAGATATCAAATCTCAGACTGTATTACTCTGGGACTGTTAAACAGAGTCTCTTTCATTGGCTTTTTCTTTTTTTTCTTTTTTTTTTTTTTCCAACTGAACTGGAAAAAATGAGAACAAAACCAAAACCAAGGGTTCCTATTTCCTTCTCAGGTAATCAATCTGAAATTTTAGTTATGTACTGGTACATGATCAGATTTTTTATCATTTTAATCCAAACAAAGTTTTCATTTGAAACTGATGGAAGTTTATTAAGTTACTGTGTTGATGGATGCTTTGTGCTCTTAACAATATTTGTCATTACAGCATATAAGGAACAGTGGAGTGGCATTTTCAAACTGCAAAGGCAAGCTTGTGGTGACAGAGCAGCATAGTGCAGGTACACTATCAGAAGGAAGACAGGGCATTGTCTTAAAAATGGATTATTTCTTTACACATCTTCACATCTTGTTCATTTGATATTCAAATTAATTCAATGTCAAAATGAAAAACAAAGTGAGCAATTACTAGAACAGAAGACAGTTTATATCTGAAGGAAGAACAGAATGACAGCTAATAATGGTATTTGAACAATTTTTCTCCTCTTGCTTTTTTTCTAGATTTGCCCTGTAAGGTCACTTTCAATCATTTTTGCTATGTAAGGGTCAGCCATTTGGCACTTCTAGGTTTCTAAATTATATGGAAATATTTTTGGAATGCTTGCCACTGCATAAAACCAAATGTTAATGGCTTCACTAAGTCAGATTAAATTTTAATGGCCATGGTTTAATTTTTCTTTTAGCCCATTCGCATCCTTTAAGTAGCATTAAATGTGATTCAGTTGTCTTCTAATATCAGAGCTGACCTGAATAGCCTTTTTAATTAGACTTTTAGATTAAGCAGTTCTGATACATTCTGAATAAATAAAGATCGCTTTTTATTGGTTAAATGCTGATATTCACAGCTCATTTAAGCCATTATAGAGATGCAATGTCAAAAGTAGAACCCTTTTTTGTGCAATGCTGGTGATAATGTGCAGAGATGGGGGAAAAAAAATCACATCTTTGTTTTGTCAGAGAATGGAAATTAAGGAAGAGGAACTCAAAATGATCTATTTAAGACTTTCAGAAAGAGGCATGACTGAGAAGTGATGAAAATTATTTGACAAGAAGTCACACATTAAAAGCCTTTTATGAAATGGTGTGAAGAATAGTCAGTTAACAATGCACATTCCCCTCAGAAATTTATTCTGACATCTTACAAATAATCTATTGCCTAAACAGTAGATGTCCAATGTTTTTTAAATTGGTTCATTGTGTACTAATGTAAAATGTTTTAATTTAATCTTGTCATGGTTTTAATGTTTACAACATAGTATGGCTTTTACTTATACCAAAAGTAATAGAAATTGTTAGAAATCTGCCATAGTTTGTTCAAAAACATCTTTGATGTTTCCATAATTCTGTTTGATGCTTGTTCCCATTTTTGGATGTCAGTGTCTCACAACCTTCACTTTGTAACAGAGGTGACCCACTGTGATAAAACCTTCCCTGGGTATGAGGGCAGGCGTGAGGAAAGAGCTGCTCAGCGTGGGTCCAACCAAAGCCATCTGGGGTGAAGGATGTGTGGAAAGCTGGGCTGAGTCATTTGGGCTGTGGTTGTATCTTTTCCAGAGGCTTTGCTTATCGAAATGCAAGAGAATGATGTTGCCATTAGCTGGAGTAATTTCAGCCCTGAGTTCAGTTTTGCCATTTTAGTAGCTCCTGCAAGTGTCAGATTCTAACTAACAGCTGACTTGCTCTCTTCTGATGTGAAGTCCCAGCTCTGAAACAAATACCAATCTCTCCTGACGGCTGGCTCATTACACCCACCTCAGTGCAAAGGAGCAGTGACAGCTGCCAGTACCAATTACACAACTCCCAGCTCCAAACTGCAGTGGCTTCTGCACTGCCACTCTCTAAGATAATACACCATTAGAATTCCAGAAATGTAATAACAGATTTTGCATTATTTACGTGCATATTTACATTAATATATAATTTTCTGGACAAGTTTTGCCAAAGTGAATGTTTTAAAAAGTTATAAAAGGGGGTTATGATACAATTATTTATAGTCCTAATATATCAATGAAGTTTACTTAATAATGTGTATTCTACTGACCATTCCCATTTTAAAAGGTTAGCAATAAACCTCTGTGGTTTTTATTATGCTATGTTAACTGAAAAGCATTGATTCATCATTTTAGAACAATTAGCACAATAGGTGATTACTATTTGCATTATAGAAATTAAACATGTAAATTACTAACTTCTGGTATGACTTATATTAAAACCACTCCTCTGGTGTTTTGGAATGGGAAGTGCTTTGCCCTTCCTTGAACACAATTCTTCCAATATGCAAGTATATAATTTTCAGTGAGCATAAAATATGTACCAAAAAAATTGAGAAAAGGTCTTTTGCACAGGACACAGGCACTGGTGCTGAGACAGTCTAATAGGATACCACGTCATCAAAAAAAAAAAAGTCATATCAAGTCTGATTGCCCCAGGTATTATTATAAAACATAATCTGGGGCTGCGGCAGGGAGGCAGGTTGCATGATACGGAACATGCACTAAAATTGATTTATCAGTATAATTTAATAAGCTGGAAAACCTGCATCCTGCATTAGGGTTGAACTGTTGCTCTTTGAATGTTTTGGTAATTTGGGAATAGAGTAGTATGATATGTCATGGGGGAATAAAAGCTCTTATGATTAAAAAGGAAGCTGTACAAATAATTGGTTCCTAACATTAACATGTTTAGAAATGTATTCATAGTCTGAATGAGCTTCATTTTCAAACTCTGTAGAAAGAAGGACAAGCAAGTCTTTACAAGGAAAACTATGCAAGATCAATGATGGTAACCTTAGAACCATTCTGTAGCAGGGAATGTTCATGTTATATATACTGCAATTAATTTGAAGTGAATGAGATAGGGCTCAAGTAGTTTTCAGACTTGTTCTTTTTGTGCTAATCATGTAGGTACGTTTTACTGGGAATACAATATAGAGAGAATATAAATAAGTAATTTCCACTAAGTTTTGAATTTTATTATATGCTTCATTATGCATAAAAAAGTCTGAATTCTGCAAAGATTTGATTAATTCTTTTTGGAATTTTATCTTAGTGGTTTTTCAGCAATCTTCAGTTTGCTTGCTGGTTTTGGCTTTTTCTTTTTAGTTCTCATGGATAGAAGAATTTGTATATTACTGTTTGGGAGGAGGTAAGCCAAAACATATCAATGTGTTGGAGAACAGTTCTATACCCAGAAACTAAATTAGTGAATGAAGTAAATAATGCATTTATATTTAGGGATATCTCTAGCATACCTACCAAAATATTGATGAGTATTGCTTGTTTTCTGTGAAAATTTTAAATTCTCAATGAAGAACTGTGCAGAAATGTTCTTTTCCTAGTGGAGGCTCTAATTAATTTTTTTTTTAGAAAAATTAGTTTTCTGATCAGAATTTCCCTTTCATGATTGGTCTCAGCTATAGAAATTTCATACTGATGTAGTGTCACTTCATCTAAAGATAAGGGTTTATGCATCTGGAAGAGGTAGTTCAAGGCACAGAAACTTATATAAAGCATCACAATGCCTTTTCTAGATCACTGAAGTGTTTTGGTTGAGGTTTTAGACAACAAATTGAATTGCCAACTTATATTAAAGCATTTCTGAATCATTTATTTTTAACTGTCCACCTAAATCCTTTTGCTTTTTTCTCATTTCCTTGACCAGCTCTACTTAATCCTCACTGTGAATAATGGATTGAGTGATTAGAGAGAGAGAATAAACAATCAACTATAATTATCACACAGAATTTGTAGCAAAACCAAACGTTTCAAGTCATTAGTGAGGTTTTTTTTAAAATTGTTTGTGTTTTTTGCCTTTCGCATGGATATTATATGGAGGCATAATATGCTGAAGTACTGCTCTGAAGATTCAATAATTGGAGAGTCTCTTAAAAGACATTTGACATGAACTCAGCTAATATCATGCATTGATTGCTGAAATATTCTGCCAGTGAAATTAAATGGATCAATTTTAATACTTAGAAGTATGTTCAAGTATAATATTTAAAATACACTACTTAAAAAGTATTTTCCATATATGGATGAGCACTACAGATCTTAAGAGGTGTTTAATAAATAAATAGCTATAAAATAAAGTATATTTATGATACTACATAAAACTGGTATGTAAAAAAACTAGTAAGTAAAAAAATCTTCTAAAAGTTATAGAGCATTAGGTACAAGAAGGGATATTAAGATAGTGGAATATACTCAGGGAAAGATGAAGGAGCAAGATTTAAAATAGACAGAGGAGATTTCAGATAAAGTAGTAAGATAAAAGAGAAACATAAAGTACAAGAGGTCAAATCAAAGCCATACAAGGCTTTGATGAGGTGGAGATGCCTAGTTTGATAGTTAGTTCTTTTCCTTACATGTTATCTATAAAATAGTTTTTTTTGGGGTACACCTGCCAAGAAGAGGATGCCTTACAAAATTGAGGCCACTCAGGGTGGGAATGGAATGAAGAGAGACTGAACAATTGTCTTCATAACACCAAGAAAGATGCAGAAGAAAGTGACAGTCTTTCTAAAGGAAAATCAAATCAGAGCCCTGCATAAAGGGTAATTGAAACAAAACTCTGGCAGCAGTCTTAGACTGAGTTCCCAGCAGTCAAGTCAAGTATGGGGTAGCATTAACAGGCCAAGGACAGGACTTGGCTATGATTAAGAGGCTTAATTAATGTGCTAAGACAGACAGAATAGTGCTAATAATGCTTGGCCAATTTTCTGTTAGACATATCTTGGTGCACCAGGAAACAAGTGTCTGTTTCTTGTTTTATGTCAGACAATGGCACTTAAGCATCTTTTACCTGTGCACTCCAGTGTCTGTGTTTAAGTGATTCAGGACAGAAATAGAAACAATTTAATACATTTAGTCTTGTGTGCAGTCTTTCTTTGATGCGTGTTGTTTTCTCTGAGACGTTTCTGATGCCTCAATATTTTTGAGTATATTTCTTTCTATTAATATGCTTTACTCAAAAGCGTCTCAGGGCATCTGCGCCGGGGATAAAGGTGTTCTGAAAATTTTGCATTCTCTTGGTGAACAGTTACTGTGACAAACAATTATCTTCTGTTGTTCACCATGCACAAAAAATGTTTTTCTGGCTCAGATGTCAGGTGGTTCAGAAACTGCAGGATCAAATGCTGATGTTTGGAGTCAAGAGATCAAAAATCCATTTTAATCATACTACATATTGTACTTTGCCATTTTTTCCTTGGTTTTATTCCTAGGAACCTGGCTTGAAAACATGATATTATTGATAGACTCTTTAGCAGGAGTCAAAGTTTATTGACTTTACCTGTTGACTGCTAACTAGTAGTATGGTTAGTTGCTGTAAAGATGGTTGACAACAAAAGTTAAGAATGATATTTTCCTGTCAGATAATAATGAGAAAAGCTGCAAACATCAGTGACCTTGCAACCAGGGGATACATTTTGCAGATCTCTGTGAGCAAGAGTAGCCATAACATTTTAATTAAGCGTGACATGATCTTGTAAGTGATGTGGGAACATGGTAACAAGGAGGTAGCTGCTGGTTAAATTTTTTTTTTGCTGCAATGCGAGTCAGGATATTTTCTACATGTCAGATAACAAGGAAAAGACTAAAAAGATTTGCAATAAATCATGTATGAAAGGCATGAATTAAAATATATAGTCAGAAATACTACTTTTAGTTGCTTTCAGTTTGGAAGTGGTGGGATGTATTTAGGATTGCTGCTGTACTGTGGGAGTGGCGGATGGAAATGTTTCAGGCAATCTTTTTGAAGAAAGGAAAATCAGCATTAAATAGCAGCAAACCTGATATGTTAGACTTGGTTAAAATCATCTGCTATGACAGTTATTCAGTCATACCACTAGGGTTGTCTTAGAGAGCAAAAAACCCATTAAAGCCTTGCTTCTTCTCATATAAGTCTTATAAACTCATGCTAGTTCATAGAGTAATAACCTTACATGCTTTATCTTGTGCTGTTGATCAAGGATGAGGGAATGTTTTCCTTTGGTTTTGGCATATCTTACACCTAGACACAGGTCTAGTGGATAAACACAAGAAACATTCCTGATTATTTGATCCATTGCAGTGGTTCATTTGTCCATTTACACCTAATTTGTTTACCTTAGTGATGATATACTCATTGCATGTGATATCCAATGGGGATGTTATATGTTGGATATAATATCCTTCTTTCATTGCTGCTTATGAAATATCTTGATGATGTTATAGTATGCATTTCTGTCACTACAATAAAGGGTACTACACCCAAACTTAGCCAATGCAGATTTTACCCCACCGCTCCTTCCAATCTTATAAATGAAATGTGAACAACCTGCCCATCTGTTCTCACTGAAAGGTTGGTGGGAGCTCGGACATTGATTTCAGTTGAATCTTGACAAAGCAGGGGGTTGCTTTCAACTGATTGTTTGAGAAATTGAATGGTGACCCAAGAAATTAATCACATTTCACCTGAATATTAAAATATGTACCCTTGAAATTTGTCATTACCTGAGGTTACAAAACAGTGCAGGTTGAAAAAGTCAGGATTGTTTTCAGAAAGAAGTCAGAACAAGAATAAAAGAAATATGACATGACTGGTTCTTTGAAAGATTCTCTGAAAATGTACAGTAGAGCTTTATAGTATGTGGATCAGGAAGAAGGGCACAGAGAGAACTCCAAGTTACATTCTCAAACAGAGTATTTCCTTGCCATGGTTTGGGAATTAAGGAAGCTGGTTTGTAAAAATCAGAGAAGTTTTCAATTTAGAATTAAATCGACCAAGTCAACTTCATGAGCTCCTTGGGCTGATGGAGAATCACATCTTGAAGCAGAGCAAGGGAATTTTGTAAAGGAGGGTAACGAGATTTCGTGATGGAGGGATTTACTCAAGTTAGAAGTTAGATTTAATGACAGGCTTGTCCACACTTTAAAAGGCTTTTCTGGTATGCTTATACTCGTAGAATATATTGACAGCCTTTCTCTATGGAGATGCAGTGCTCCTTTGATAGTATAGTTCAAATGATTTTCTCAAATGGAATAACCTATTTTGGCCCAAAGGGTGTAACTATTTCAGCTTCAGGCAACTGCTGGCAAACAGTGCAAATTCACACCACACACCTATCTTGGCAGACCACTGATGTGTCTACATCAGGTAAGCAGGTAAGTTTTGAATTTCAACTTCTTTCTCTAGTGTTCTAAGAGTATCCCATAATTAGGAGTAAACTCCTGTTCCCTTAGGCAGAATAAGTAGATTACATAATCCAAATTAGGTACTGAAAGAGAAAAATCTCATTTTCTCTGCATTATGCTTCTGTAAAATTCCCTATCTACCTTACTTGCAGTAGGGATAACTAATACTGTAAGTGCAGTTATTGAAAATATGTATGTCAGCTCAATCTTGGAAAGATTTCACAGTTCACTCTGAAGATTTCAGTGAGCAATTTTCTTAAATCTAGCCAGATTGTACATGTGCTTGAAGTTTAAACTGTTCATATTTTTTTCAGAATACTTGAGTAAAACTTGGTAGAAAGGCTAGACTCAAACTCACCATATTGCAGCTGTCTGCTGGCAACTAAACAAATGTTTGAATTTAAATTCCTTTGATGGAATAGATTGATAAAATACTTTAAAGTAATCACAACTAAAGTAGAATTACACATATTGCCCCAAAATTCTGGAATTCAGAATCTGGCTTCTCATGTCTTTGTCACTAATCCAAATGTATGAACAATTACCTACACTCCTTGGCCATTACTCCATCAGCTCAAACAGAAGTATTAATCCCATTTCATGTTAGAATTTATGGGAGATGTCTTATTTCTGGTTGTCTTCCTGCCCCGTGGATGTAAGCAATCTATTTCTCAGTTCAAGGAATTTTAATAGAAAAACTGTCATGTTTATATAACATCCAGCACAGCTGAGCAGGAAGCATATAAAACCTTTAGTTTTATGGTAGGTTGATTCTACAGATTGTCCCATCACTGCCAAATAAGTGATACCCAGGCTGAACATTTAATATCATTCAGGCATTCTGAAAATGCATGTTTCCTTCCTCACATGAACGTTAATACTGTCTTAAATTGTTTAAAGAGAATGTTTTGGTTTTTAGAAATGCCAAAGTAGACATGCATGAAAAAGAACTTTTTGATGAAAGTTTCTGTGACAAAGGGGTATGTTAAAGGAATAGGCCTTCTGAAACACTCAAGAGAATTAGCTAAACAGAATTAAAATGGATGGGGTTTGAATTCATGTTTTCAGTCTACTGCCAGAAAGCTTCAGGAGAGCAAAAATTGTTGCTATAAAGCTGATTGTTAATTTTATTAAAGTATCAGTATAGGAAAGTAACTTTTACCTTCTTCTTTAAAATAAAATGCTGAGTCTTAAAAATAAACTTATATATATATTTATGAGATTCTGAGTAAGTAAAATAGAAATATAATTCTGAACCAAGCAATTTTGTCTTGGACAAAAAAAAAATAAAATCTAAACTAGGAAATGGAAACGGCCTTAGTTACAAAATAATTTTTTTACTGGTTGCAAAAAAAAAAGGTGTGACAATTAGTTTAATGAAAGCATTTTAAAAAAAGATACATATTTAATAATTAATAATGCAGACTTTTGTTTACTTATTTCAGTAAATAATTTGAATGCAGCTGACCTTTCTGTTTTTTCTGCTGCATTATTAATGATGTTGAAGAGATGACTAGGTTATTGTTCTAGCAATATATCTCTTGACTTAGCTGAGGTTTTGGTTTGCAGCTAATCCTTTTTGAAGTGTGGCACCAGCTGAGATGAAAACAAAAATTTGGAAAGCTTTCTGACTTACAAATCCAGAATGTCAATGTATTGCAAGCATTCCATCCTACCTTTAGGTATTTTGAGTACACACATAATCTATAGCCAGCTCTTGCCAAATTTCTTGTCTGGCAGAACACCAGCAGAATGTGGACAATGCACCTGAACTGGTCTTGAAACAAAGTAATAGCTGTACATAATGGATAATCCAGATCTAGAAGGGTCCAGTGCTCTCCCAGTTAGTGGGAGTCTGTCCTGAAAGGAGCCAGGCACCAATTACCTCCAAAGACAGAAGTTCTAAAAACCTTCACCTTCTTTTTCATCCTTTCATATTAATTTATTTTTGGATAGAGGGAGAGATAATTTTCCTTTCTTTCTTAGTGTTTGTTGTTGCTGTTGGTTTGTGGTTGTTTTGGTTGGTTTCTTTGGTTTGGGGTCTTTTGTTTGTTTGTGTTTTTTGGTTTTTTGCACTAAGGTGCATCATATTCTCTGATAATTCACCAAAATATCTGGCATCTGAGTACACTGATCTCTTAGCTGTATTCTTCAAAATTAGAGGTAGTTGAATTTCTTTGTCTCTGTTTGCATGATTCTAAAGTCTTCTTTAATGCTTTTAATTAGGCCAAAAGAAACAAGGTATTTCAGGATATCTGAGCAGGTCTAGTCTGAAATGCCTCCTCTTTTAAATAATAAAAATGTACCTTCTCTCCAGTCAAGTCAGATTCCTCAGTACTTACCACATATTGGAATATGATATTTTTTTCCTATAGGTTTCAGAATAATTCAAATCTGTAATTTCTCTAGTAACTAAAGGGTGCTGTACCACTGTCTTACAGGCTTTGTCTTAAGAGTAAGAAGGCTTGTTTTCACAGAATATGCTACGACAGAAGAGTTTACACATGCAAAACTTGGTAGATGTTTTAAGACTAAATTCATCTGCATACCTCACATTTCAGCTGAATATATGAGATCACAAATTCACATCATTACTTACTGGACTGTATGTCCTTTTCAAAGAGTGTTGAAGTGGTTTTGTTTTGTCATTGATTGGCACTGGGCAAAATTTGTTTATGCAGGAAGTTTCTATGATGTCATTTGAAATGCTTGATTGAAATGAAGTGTAATTTAAAGGATTTGCCAAGACAGCAAAAGCAAAACTTCAGCAATGTATTTCATGACTCTAAATAAAACTGTGACAGATTGGTATGGTACATTTCATAAGCTTTAAAGCTTGAAATTACATGGACAGTTTCCAGGTACAGTTGCGTTATTTATAGGAAATTGAGACAGCACTTTCAGTGATTCAAAGCTTAAGCATAGTTTTGTTTTCCTTGGTGGAATAGTGAATTTATTCCAAATTGAGGATTCAGAGAGGCTAAAGCTGTTAGCAACAAAAAGTCATCTCGTGTGCAAGCCAAAAGCAATAAGCATTCAGCATCAGGGTATAATTGGTGACAGCCACGTTCAGCCATCAGTGTCATGGAAGGAAGACAAATACGTTCTTCTCGTAGAGGAGGAACTTTTGTGAGCAAATGTGCACTGGAACAGATTGTCTAGAGAGACTGTGGGGTCTTCCTCACAGGAGATGTCCAAGAGCCACCTGGGTGTGGTTCTGGGCCATGGGCTTTGGGATGACCCTGCTCGAGCAGGGAGGTTGGCCCAGCTGCCCCACTGGGGTCCCTTCCAACCTGACCCACTCTCTGAAAGCCAGAAGACAGCAGGGACATCTAGGCTGTGCAACTATTACAGTCCTTACTTAGAGAGAGCCATAATTCCTAAATGACAAGTAGATGACTAAATTCCTACCTTGGCCATTATCCTATTTTGCTGTCTGAATAGAAACCAGACTGGTGAAAGACAGCTTTATGAACTATTTTTAATAGAGTACAGTAAACTTGGTTGAAATACAATTTTACAATGGTTTTTCACAGAAATTACTTTTCTGTTTTCAGTAACTCTGAAATTAAGGTTGGAGAGAAGTAGTTTCAGCATGTGAATAACAGGTGGTCCTCCTCGAGATAATGCATAAAAATAGGTGAATCATTTTGTTTTTAATGGTTTCATTTGTGATCAGTTTTTTAAATCAGTTCTTCAAATTTTAAGTTCCATTCAGATTTTCATGTTGTTCCATGACTAAGGGTTTCTTAGATGCTAGTGTATAAAAGAATCCTTACGCAGTCTTATTTCAAACCAAATATG
This sequence comes from Petroica traversi, assembly GCA_025920805.1. Taxonomy (NCBI): domain Eukaryota; kingdom Metazoa; phylum Chordata; class Aves; order Passeriformes; family Petroicidae; genus Petroica; species Petroica traversi. The sequence goes on along the minus strand of JAHLSL010000018.1, from coordinate 14,739,780 downwards.
CTTTGAAATAAAGGTTGACAGAAGGCTAATGTATAAACACACCATTCACCATTCATTGTTTTCACAGGGCAGGGAAATATTTTCAGGATTGCGCATAGATATGTTTGACACAATAAATAATTTAAATGCAAATAGTCTAAGAGAGCTTTCTAAGATCAGTGAATATCTCTAAGTTTAGCTACACGGGTCATTTAAGTTCCTCAGTTGAATAAATGTTTTCTGATTTATCTTTTCCTTTTGTTGCATTAAATTAAATATCTGTTAAAGCAAAAACTTAAAGAAAACCCATCATCACAACATGAAGAGGAGTACCAAAGTGTCTTGTACTCTGAGAAATGTCTAAGTTTCTTTTGGGTCATAGAAGATACAGTCAAGCATGGCATACTTTGGTCTTTGAAAGAGCATTTAATGACACGAGGTGAGTGCCATGCATTACTCCCCTTTTTCTGAGGCAATGCAATCACTGAGGGTGAAATTATGTTTCAAGTAAATTTAAGTGCTATTGCACAGGTTTTTCACTGGTTGTCTTCACTCCAGTGGTTTTTATCCTCAGAACAAAACTTGTAGTAATATCCAGTGATGTGGTCCCTTCCTCTGCAGCAGGCAATGCTTTTTTTTTTCCTGACTTAATAAAAGAAGATCTTTTAAGTAAATGATTCTCTGCATTGTTAGGTCTTTCCCTAAAAGACTTCTTGAACAGAAGCTACTGATTCACAATAGCAGCAATATCCTGCTGAATAAATGAGAAACCAAAAATGCTTGTTTTGTGTGTCTTATATTAAAGCTGTATTCCCTTCTGCTGTCTAGTAAAGTTTCTGATCCTAAAGGGAAGGGATTTTTCCCAATGCTGCTTCAATGCAGAGTTGGATTAACTTCAAAAATAAAATAAATATGTTCCACAGCCGTGGAGAATGGTTTCTGCCTCCAGTAAATTAGAATTACTGTTACACTGGGCAAGAAAAATAGCATTTTAATGAAGTGTCCACCCTCGAGCCCTTCCAGAGAAGATACCTGTGAATCTTTGCCAAATACTTACATAGTTCAGCTGGGTTTATGTTGAATTACTTGGCTGGGTGAAGAAGCTGCTATATGCTACCTTTGGCAATTCAAACCTTTGTAGAAGTCTGATTTATAGCTGCCCAGGGGAACAGTTCTCAGTTTTCACTGTGTTTTTATTTCAGAGACAGTGGAACCTAAATAATTCTATTCTTAAATTAGACAAAAGTAATTCTGCAGACAAAGCTATGACAGCAATTTTTTAAATCCACAAAATCCCTCAAAATGAATCAGGGTAGTTCTCATAACAGTATGATATCTTTTCAGTTAAATATATCATTATTTCAGTTTTAATTTTAATTGTCTTTGCTAGTGGCAGAATTTATTTCAGTTGATTTAATTAGATTATTGCTATTTTAGACATTAATCAGCATCCTATTAAACCTTCTCACAGATATTAACTGTATCCCAGAAGAGCACTGTAATATACAGTCAGGGAAGAACTAGTCCTCAAGGAGCAGGAATTCCAGAATTTCCCTTGATATAGAGTTAAAACTCTCAGTCAGTTCAGATTTAGAATTCTGGGAATATTTGACTCAAAATTTTTGTCTGCTGGTGCAAACAAAATGTGGTAGGGTGCCTGTAAGGCTGAGCCTTGAACTCAGTGTCCAGCAACAAAATGTTAGCACAAGTATCTTCCCACACTGGCACTTTTCATCTCCACGGCTGTTTTTTTGTACCTTACCACCTATTTAGCATTAGAAAGCGAATTAATTTTGACACTGACTGGGAACCACCAGTGTCAAACTGCCTTCAAAGACAATTAGGATCTAATTCGAGTAACAACCAGGAGAGCAGAAATTATCTCAAGAGGTCTAACCCATATATATCTTCTACAGAGCCCTGATCAGGGTTTGGTTTATTGTTTTCCTCATTGCTTCAGGCATGTTACTTTATTTCTGAGAAGGGTACTGACTGTGTTGGCCTTCACCAAATCAGGGGTTTAACACATGTCTGCCATAGGTACTTGTAGTGTTAAGATTGGTTATTATTTCTTAGTAACTATGCTTAAAATTGCCATCTAGTGCTTGTAATTAGTTTTTACATAAAGTAACCTGGTAATCTCTACAGCTCTGTCTTCCTGTTTGCTATCCTGTGCTGCAATGGAAGGCTTTCCCGAGTTTTAATTTTGGAATCAGAGAGATCTGTGGCTCCCAAAACTCCTATCATAGGGAAGCATTATATGGCTTCACGTGGTAAATTGTGTAGAGGAGCCTTCTGTCCAATTTGATGAAGTATAAAATGGCATCTTGCTTCAGGCATGTTCATTGATCTTATGTTTAGGGTGGAGACCAAGCCCTGAGAAAACAGATGAAGCTGGTGCTAGAGTTTGGCATGTTTGAGAGCCATGGTTTATTCTGACTGACTGTTCCCTCTTCCCCTCTCCTCGGCTGACAAAGTGGTCACTGCACAATGCAAGGCAGGCTTGCCAACACATTTTGTATTCTGCTGTCTCTGCTTTCTCTGTGTCAGTGTTTTTGGATTGTTAACTTTGGTTGAGCTGCTTTTGCACTTCAGTGAGCATTTATTTTCTTGCTGCCTACTCTATATGGATGTGAACCGCCATGGCATTGACACTGTTGAATCTAAATGTTTTTTTGGAAATGTGGAGCTGACCTGAATATTAAGGAAACTCCTGAACTAAAGCTGGAAGTGATTTGAAGAACAGCTTACGTGTGGTGCACAGGGCTTAGCTGGTCATTTATGCCAGCAATGGGCTGGTAAAGTATTGTGCTGCTGCTTAGGCTGTTAATGCTGTCTACAGCCAGAATTTGTCAGAACCTCTATTTATCAGAATATGTAATTGAGAGATTCTGAGGAAATAACTTCAAATAAATATTACAGCATTTTATTGTAACTTGGAAGACACTTTCTGTCCCAAACAGAATAACTTTCTAATTTCTTTTAACTATGACCCAATTCCTGTCACAAACGAAACAGCCATGTGGCAAACATTATAATTTCTTACATTTAACACACTCCTTCAGCATGAAACCAGTGTTTCAGAAACCCTTGAACAGATCTGACTCTGCTCATCTCCTTTCAGTGGACTAATTGTATAAGTAGCAAGGGTTAATGTCCTTCTGAGTCAATAAAGACACTTACTCTGGGTCCAAATTTCAGACCTGAAAAAAGGCCAGGGGAGAAAATGTGCTGGAATAATAAACTTCCGATTAAATTCTGAATTCAGTAAATTCTCTTTAGGCAAAATATTCAGAGAATTATACTTTGTAGACCACTGCTTTTCTATTTTATTAAAACTCTAGTAATTTATATCTGAAGATGGGATATTATGCAACAAGGTTTTGAAAATCTGTAGTACAAGAGCCAAGAATTATTCTGTAACTATTTTGTGATTTATAGACTTCTTCTTCTGTCAAACAGCCAGGATTTTACTTTCTATGTAATAGTTGTAGCACTGCCACACTCCAGTACTTCAAGCTTAAAGATTCCTTTTTCTCTTTATAAGGGGTTTATACAAAGAAAATACATAGTTCTTCATAGTTTGACTGACAGTAGCTCAGAATTATTTTAATATCTGGCTGTAAGAAATTGCCTCTCCCCTGTTCGGTGTCTCAGCAAAGACTGCTTAATAAGCAAATCCACCAGCGTACAGACTGCCTGTGATTTGGAATGGAAATGTATGTTCCTTTCCTTGAAAGGCACATGGTGGTTGGAGATAGATTGTAGAAGCAATTTAATCAGGACTGCAGTTCTTAGACAGAATTCCTGTGCCACTTCTATTTGGTCAAACTCAACTGATGTGAAAGAATAATTCTACGCTGCTGTTACAGTGGGAGTTAAATGAGACCCAGACAGAGGATACCTCCCTAGAGTAAAATATGGCATTGGTATCAGAACAGACAGAAAGAAAAGTTTGCACTATGTGTGCATATCTGTGCATGTTCCATTAGAACTGTAATTACATGTTTTACTCTGCATGTACACAAAGGCCACTAGCATTTCCCCTCAGGAACATGCATTTTATGGTACTTATAAATTATTTCTTCGCCATTTCTAAAAGAAGTGATTCTGCAAGTTAGTCAAGTTTTGTCTTTGCTGCTTGAACTAAAGATAGCATTGTGCTGCATCACAGTATTTTAATTTCTTCAGCAATATGTAACCTTCTGGAACATTTAATTCCTTTTCTATTGCAACACAATCATCACTTCAGCAATTGCATTTGTTCTTAGACATCTATGCATATTACTCATCTGTATTCAAGAAAATCTTCAAATGGCCTCACGTATTTTCAAATCACTTGGGGATGTCTGCCTAGAAGCTATCATGCCTCCATTTCCCAAAAGAAGAATGCAGAGAAGATGATGCTTAATTTAACATAAAATGAATTCCCATATTTCTTTCAACAAATAAAGGGCTTGTTATTTTTTCTATATCAGCTTCTAGCATCTCAGCTAGGATTGAGCTTGCTATACAAATGAATTTTGGCTGGGTTGCTTAAAATCTGAGCTCTCTGGGAGGAAGGGAGAGTTATATTATCTGTTACTCTGTGCAGACTCTCAACATGCTATCTAAGGCCCCCTCCACATAGTACTGGTCTTTTACTGATTTCCCTTGATTTCTGTATCAAAATACAACTATACAATAAAATGCTCAACAAACAGAAAAATAAAAAAAAAATCTTTCTAGATTTCTGGTGAATAGTGGTGGCATAGCATTTCCTCATGGACTGATTTTTTTCCCTGCTTTTCCTGATAGCAGTCACTCTCCATACTGTATTTCAGAGTTATGAGGTTTTTCTTATTCTGTTCCAATGACCTTAAAGGTGTTTTATTGACTGCTAAGAAACATTTACCAGCTTTATACAAGTGTAGTCAGCCAAAAATTGAACACAGTTAATTAATAGTGCACTATCTTATTGTCCTCAGACTTGAATAAATTATTAGAACAAAAGGTAAGCTGCAATTTCCATTCTTTAAGGTGCTGGTTTTCTTACAGCTCCAGCCCTGCAAGGATTTAGGTTTAGGTTTAAAGAGAAGAAAAAGAAAATGTAAGTGGATCTGAATAGGAAATCCAAAACTTGAATATTTTCCTGTTCAAAGCCTCAGAAACCTGAACTCCCCTGCTCTGTTCATGATTAATTTGCTTCTGGGGTACATCTATGCTTCTGGTTCACCAGAGCCTCAGCAGTTCCAGGTATAAGCAAATAATTTTTCAGGTCTTGCTTATGCCCAGGTAGAATGTAGAAACTGAAGAGAATATCATTGTCGTCTCATAGGAAACCTAGAAAATAGACTAATTCTGTGCAATTCTCATATACCTTAAGAAGGTATATGTTATTTTTACTAAAATATAACTGCAGTTCTTTCTATTTAAACAAGTACCCAAATTTTATATAAAGTCCTTGTGATTAGAGTATGTAAACTGTGGTGTGCCAGTATCAAATCCCTACATCTCCCATCACTCCTAAGTGTACTAAAAACAGGAGCTCAGGTGGGTTTATGCCACCTTGAGATACAAAATGGGACATTCGTAGATCCAGAGGGAGTACCATGTAGCATACTGACTAGGAGGCCTTTCTAGGGAGGAAAACTCTTAAGACCCTTCTCCCTGTACTAAGCACAGGCTCTGGGGTTTTTATTTAACAGCCAGTAAATGACAAATAACTTGGCCCTTTATGTAGCTTTGTGATTACCCATGATTGTATGTTTGTATGTGTTCATACACAAATATATATACATGTATCTATAATGTGAAAAACCCTACTCTCCTGAAATTAATGGCCACCTTCAGCTTCAATAGAATGATGATCAGAATCCATGTACTCCTTACTGCACCTTTTTTCATGATTTACAAGTTGTGAGCAATATATATTATACTTATTTCTAATTCACTACATTGTTTTCCTATTTTAAGGAAAGTAATACATTTTTCTAGGCTGAAATACATTGTTTGGTAAAAAGTATCAGTAGCGATTAGACTAAATGATCCAGTAACAGCTTAACAATTTCATTCTGAAATTAACCAATTGTGAATTAGTCCAAAAAGGGCCTGAAATATAACTTTGACAATAAATAATATTGTGGCTTTTATATGAGATTTAATCTCTCTAATTTCACCAAAGAGAACCCCTGAGAACATTTCAATAAATATTCTCTGTCTCGGGAAAGAGAGGGCCAATGAAGCACCTTGGATTTCCTGTGATTTTATGGCTTGATTTTGTAGATGTTGTTAACCTAAAATATGTACATGTTGAGGAAGCATTGAGAATTAGCTCCCAATTCCATCAGCTTCGAATTTCTTTGGTTTCTTTAAAAATAATTTTAAGCAATTTCTCTTATGCTGCTCTGCATCTCTAAGACAGGAATAGTAAATTCCTTCCCTTGGAAAAATGATTTTGAGAGATGTTAGTAAAAAGTGCTATGTAAGAGCTTTGCATTATTATTGTAATTTTAGAGATAATGAATGGCATCCTACAACATAACTCAGTGTTACATGGAATACTAAATATTTTCTAACTTCTGGAGTTTGAATTGCTGTTCAGTTTCTAAGCCTAGATGGATGCTTTGTTTGAAACCTCTTTTGAAATAATTTCCACCTGTTTAAGCAATTTTGAGTTCACTGCAGACACAGCACAATAGTTGCATTATAGTGAGTTAGACTGCTTGTCAAATGCAAACCCAGACTTTCATCTCCTTACAACTTTGTGCTAATGCTGTTCAATTATCCATCAGTGAGATGACTTCCTGTCAAATGGCAGCTGACAAGTCTGCCTATCTGTTTTGTTCCTACAAATTTCCAAGTTTAAGAAACCAGGTTCGGTTTTAGGCATTATTTTAGGAGAATAAATTATTTAATGACATTTAAAAAAATATCTTTTGAGTCGCAGAGTTTTATTTTCACTGCTTGCATAGCAGTTCACAAGTTCTCTGAATACTTGACACAGTGTTGACTGAAACCCTCCTGAACTATAACATCATGTACCCTCATGATCATCAACAAGAGCAGACTTTTCCAAAAACACATGAAAAACATTTGGTGACATGCTACACCTAAGTGCCACTACTTCAGATTTCAGGTGCTTACTCCACAAACTCATAAAGCAGAAATCTTCTGATTGCAGAAATATCTCCTCTGCTCATTTCTCCTTAGGATGGACTGATTGCACTCAGCAAATGTGTATGCAGTTCCTTCTGTAGCATTGAGACCAAAATTAAAACCTTGTGTTGTTTCTGCAATACTCAGATGAATTGCACTGTGAGATGAATTTTCATGTGTTCTCAAGCATTTTATAATTCTGAAGGGAAACATTCCAATAACGTGCTTTTGCCTGTTTTACAGTGATAGCTATGTCTTAATCAGATTTAGGTTTAACACCTTTGGAAATCAGATGAAAGGCAAGCTGAATGCTTAGACTTAAACAGAGAAAACCAAGAGGTTATGACATAATTTTTCATTAAGAACATTTGCAATTAAATTTTGCGCGCATGGATTTAATTATGAAATCATTAACGTGTATAAAAAACAAGCTCTAGTCACATTAAGGATGAACTGTCCTAAAAAGAATCAATCTCAATCTCTGTAAAAAGCATTAATATATTTAAAAGAAATGCAGAATAGTAAAATTATTTATACGTGCTGTTAAAAGAAGCAATAAAATTGTTCATAATAACAGTTTGTACATTAAAATGCCCTTCAAAAGCAAAGAAGAATATTTATATCTGTGGTAGTCTGACTGGCAAGTTTATCTGCTGTTACTGCACTGGATTCATAATATGTAACATAGTACTTTGATTATGCTATTTTTTGAAATCTAAAGATGACTGAAATCTTCCTTTCTGGGACTTCGGGGGAAGAAAGAGAGAAATTTAACATCTGCAAATCCATAGTATCTAGTTGAAAACCAGAGGACATATATAAAAAAGTTATTATTATTTTACAAAGAAAACTAATAGATCCCAGAACAAAAATATAAGATTGCATTTTGGTTTTGTTTCAAGCTATCACTTTATTCTGCAAACTTTTTTTATAATGCAGCAAAAAATATTCTCTTTGGAAACAGAGCAAAATTCACAGGAACTTAACCCTTTTAATGTCTCTATTATTTATTCCTTCCAGAGGTAAGAAGACTGGCCATGACATAGATTTTTTGATCTCCAATCCAGGACCAAGAGAAGATGATGAACTTCTGCATAAAGTTATTGCCTTATGGGAAAAGCAGGTACGAACTAAAGAGCACTTGGCCAAAAAGAGGCATGTTCTAACTCCACTGAATTAAGCCTATATACCGCTTAAATAATGTTATATTCCTTTTTACAGCTGACTGCAGCATTTTGGAGCTGGATGATGCTCTATTTGGTTATTAACCATGATCATCTAGGTGCATCCTCTAGTTCCAAATGCTAAAGGTGAAGGTTATATCAGAAGAGCATACACATTGTGTAATGGCTTACCCTAAGAATATGCAGCGAGTTTTGACTATCAGAGAAAATTGCTCTTTTACTTTGAAAAAACTCTCTCTTGAGGTGGGAGTAAGTTTTCCCAGGGCAAGCTGCTCCAGCTTTAAGCTGAGTGAATTTGGATGACCTCACGGTGTGCGGTGAGCAATTCTGAAAGCTTAGGCACCAAAGCTCTGGAATTCTGGTTTCCTTTCCATCCATTAATTAGCAATTTCCCCAGCTTCCATTGAAATACTGAAAAATTGCCATAGTTTTCCATAATGTCTGTGTTTGGAAGAATGCACACTTCTTCAAGGTCCCTTCCAACCTGAACTGCTAGACAACTGTATCATTTCATAGAGGAATTGCTCATGTAAGGAATGGATTTTTTTTTGTTATTGCTTTTTGTTGGTTTTGGGTTTTGTGTGTTTTTGTTTTGTTTTTGTTTTGTTTTTCTATTCAGCTCCTCAGTCTCCAGCAGCTTTAAAGTTGGAAGTGTCTCAGTTATAATAGGTGCAGGTAGCTAAAATATCCCCGGGTCAGAAAAATACAGTATGCTGGGAATAAAAACTCTTGTTTCTTCTTCTACTTTCCCAGCCAGCTGAGATATTTTTCAACATTTACTACCAAAACTGTTCAAAGAAATGGCATTTCAACAAGTAAAAGGCCGGTGCTCTGAGGTGAATCATCAAATGCCTCACTGCTAAATCAAGTGAGTTTTCAGTGCAGGCAGCCTGCAGAGAATGCTCTTGAATTGATTCTTGAGCTGCGTGCTTTAATTAACGTATAATGGGTTAATACATGAAAGATTTAAAACTTCCAGCCACACAAAAGCTTGTGTGACTGTATGAAGTTATCTCTTTCAAGGAGGTCAAAATCTTTCCACTGGCTTTAATGGAAGAGCCTCAAACTTGTTTTTTTCCTGGTAAAATGCAACATTAGCTGAATTCCTCTTCTTCCAGTTGAATTTTGATCTTTGAAGTGTTAACAGACTATTATTAATTTTTTAGATTTCTCTCATTTGTCTGTGGAAGCTGTACGTGTTGGAGTAGATTGATAGCAGGTGTTATTTAGACTACTCAAAAGAAATGAAGCCATGGCAGTTAATGAGTCCTGAGGAAATACTCTATTTTTATCATTTTATTATTACTGTATAGGTCCTTTCATGGTTATTATACTCCCTTTACTAAGAGAAAATTTGCCTTTCTTCTTAGAAGGTGTCTTTTTCCCTTCTTTCACACACCATGAATCTCTAGGAAACCATATATGAGTCGTCACAAAATCATGTTTATTATAATAGAGCAGAAGAGAAAAGTGACAACAAACCAAGGCTAGAGCCTGCCCTGAGTGCAGCCTTTCATTTCTTCTTTTCCACTTACATTAGTGAGAAAAATGGCTGTGATCTGAGAACCTGACACAAGTACTAAAGTTTTTCAGTTCACTTTGAGCTTCTTTCATTAAAAGGAATTGAAAGAAAAGAAATTGAAAATGAATTGTTCCTGCTGTTTTTCTTGATAAGGGGACTATTTGGCAGAAAGGAGTGTGGGCAGAGTATGGGAGGTCAAGGGTGGCCATGAGTTTGATAAAAAAATTAGGATTCCTCCAGAAATCCCAGCATGAAGAACATGTCAGCAGCACAATGGCCAGATAAACCAAACCCAAAGAAGTTGGGTATAGTTTAAACCTATGGAAAAATACTTCATGTATTCTCCAGATTTTTCATGGTTTACACTACCTCTCTACTGTGGCATTTGTAATATACACACTTTTACTGGCACTACTGGAAAACAAATTGCCAGCAAAATCAAAATGCAAAAAAGGAAGAGATGATTTATATAACTCTTATCTTTTTATAAGCTTTGATTTCTAAGGGAGGGGGAAGGGCAGAAAAAAACCCCAAATAAAGCACTTTTTTACTTTTTGCAGTAGTCTGCTTCACAGCTTGCCACTTTTGTGCTACTGCTTCTAAGCCCAAATTAATCAATGGAGGTCATGATGTTTGTTTCTTTTGGCAGCTCTTAGTGAAGGATTCCACAATATTTAACTTCTAAATTATGGACCATAGCTTTAAATAGTTTAAAGGGCCTTTTTGTTATCTGAAAAGTTTAGTGTTACAAGATCCTTCCATTGAAACCTGCTGAAAGTGAAGTGACTAAATCAGCACCATCATTCTCTTTGATGCAGCATCATCAGGGATTAACAGGGCTGAGGAACAGAGGACAAAAAGTCTTCCAAGTAGAGTGGCAAAAACTGTGATGCAGTAACAGGTTATGGTTTTAATGGTTCCAAAAAGCCTCATAAAGAAAGTAAGAAATTACTTCTGTGGGTTAGAGCCTGAAAGTCTGTGGGCAAACAGGCTGAGCCATCTGTGTCGATGTAGTTTCATTCACATACTGTGAAAAATGCTTTCATTTTTTGCTGAAAACCTACATAGCTATATTTAGCATTGTTCCTGTTCTATACATACTTTCAACAATGGAAGAGATACTTTTACTACAGTCATTCCTGCACTCTTCAATTTTTCCCTTTGTGTAAGTATAATGTTGCATTTTTCTTTTGGCTTTAGGAAAATGAGTAATGTCTGTGCTTATCTATATAAATAAATCAGATTTAAACTCTAGTATTCACCTGTGATGAGGTGATCAGTAAGGGAAGGCTTCATTAAAGAGGATGGTGAAGGTAATATTTTTTCTTTTCCTGGAAAGAGATATTTGGAAATAGGGACAGCCACACACTCATTATTAAGTGATGGCTGGATTTTACCAGCAACAAAACCTTTTCCTAAGAAAAGGCACAGAAATGATTAAGAGGCCAGAAGAAAGAACCTTTTGTTTCAGATGAAAGAATTCATAAGGATGCAGAGCTCCTTTGTGATCACATAATGTCTCAGCTTTCTTAGCAACACATTATGAATTTTTTTGTTTCATTCTGACTCAGACGAGGAAATTCTTACCTAAAATAGACTATTGTAAGGTGGTTAGAGCCCTGGACATGAGAGATCTTGGCTTAAAATTCTTTAGAGCGAGAATAGGGCTGAATCTGATTATCCTGCTTGTGAGGTTATAAATTAGGCAGAAGAGTTCCATTTCCTGCTGTGTTCTAAGGGAAGATCCAGGCAATGGTGGCATTTCTGAACATGTGTGGCCTTTCTGGGGTGTATTGTACAGCTGTATATGGGTGAGTAGGTACATGTAAGTCCCTGTCTGTCTGTCTGTCAGTCTCTTTATCTTGCTCATGGCATAGAGAGGTAAACACCTTCATTCATGGATCGCAGTGCTGATCTCTGTCCATTGCTATCAAAGACAGGCTGCTCCAGACATGCTCAGAAATAGACCATCCCAACGCACAGGGAACTTCAGGATGAAAAAGGGACCAAGGCAGCTGCATGATTATGCAGCAGCTGCTGAGTTTTGCATTGTTGATCAAACCTTTGATGCCGTTTTCTAATGACTTCCTATCCTAAAAGGCCTGACTTCTCCTAGGCATTGGTTCCTTTAGCTCCTACACATTATAGAATTCCATCTGTCTCATCTAGGTTGAGATTTTTCCAAATTAACATGCTACATCCTATTTTGGATTAGGTATAGGAATTTCACTGAAAAAAAAAAGTAATCCAGTTTCACTTTATAAAGCTATCTCAGATGGAAATTTAGAGCAATAACATATATACATTTCAGAAGAACATACATTTCATTACATTTTCAGATGATATAAAACGATCCTACTTAGCTTTAACAGTATTAATCCAGATATCAACAATTATGAATAATGACAGCATGTAACACTAAATATAGAATAGGATTCAATTTAATTGAAAATGTCAGAGAATGCTAGAGACCATATGCAATTTATTTCATTTCAGTGGTTGATTTAGTATTTTTCTAAGAAGTCATACTTTTCCTCTGTTTGAACATGGATTTACTCCAATATCAATGCTATTGGTGTGCCAGTACTCAGCATATTTAAGTAAAACTGTGCAGTCATTCTAAAAATGGAAAATTGTTGAGGGTCTTAACTGTCCTAAAAATTGCATTTAGTTTTGATGGTGGTGTAAATTTGAGAAATTAAAACGCCCACTCTTTAAAACTTGATTGTGTAAACAAAGCCTACAGCACTTTATGGTGTATGGGTCAATCTGAAATGTGCAAAGAACTGCAGATTCCCTGACACAGAGGGATGAGAAGGCTCCTGCTCTGCAGTAGCAGTGGCCAGGACCTCACACAATCTTCATAGCTGACTGCCCCTTCAGGTAATACTTTTTCCAAATGTACCTAAGTGCCATTTCACCTTTACTTTAGGGGGCGATGGTGATGTCCACTATCTGATTATACTGGGTTAATTGGAAACACTATTCAAATGCATATGACCTAGGCTTAGGGTCCTATTTAATGGTGATACCCTGACTTCTGGTATGTAGTGTCCCACATCTCCAAGAGCAAAAAGAAAAATTAAGCCAAAGATGAGAAAGTGCTGCTAAGTAGATAACAGTTTTTTATAGGAAATGGGAAGAATATTGGTACTTAATCAAAGTGCGAAGTCATCAATTAATGATCAATGATTAATGACATTAAAATTATTTTTATGAGCATTAAAAGCAAAAAAATTAACCTGAAGAGAGGATAGCTTCATCAAAATAGAGCAGGAAAATAAGCAGTTATGCATTAACATTTAACAGTTGTTCTGAGTCTATATTTGGAAAGAGAAAGCATCAGCAACTCGTGACATTGGGGTAAAATTAAGAAAAAATTAGTGTTTTAAAGATAGATGTTACAGAGCACCTGCTAAACTTAAACATTTTCAGATCAGCAGGCTTGGAAATTAGTAATCCAAGAGATAAACCTGCATAAGGAGTTTTCTCATATCAGTTTGTAATAAATCTTCATAATCAGGAAAAATTCGTAAATGAAAGAATGCCAATGCAAATAAAATAGTTTTTATTAAAAAGCCTGGCTCGTTGACCCATAGAAAAGCCTGTAACTGATTTCCAGTAAAATAACGGGACTGTTAATTTGGAACTACAAAAAGCTGGAGGCTAAAAATATAATACTACCTATCAGTGTCTCTTCATGGAAATCATATCTTGTTAAGTGGTTTTGTTATGCTTTTTTTTTTTTTTGCCAGAATTATAGCTCTGAGTGATAAATGTAATTTTATTACTGTAAAGTACTCTCTAAGGTATTTAAGATATTGTCATGTAAAGTTACCACACCTGCACTAAATAAAAGAAATAATCAAAATCTGTTTTTTAATACTGAGGTATGCTTCCAAAAATCAGTTAATTGTTACCTGGGACATTAAGAGGTCTTATCTGGAGACTTTTTGTCCTGGTTTTGGCCCAGACCAGAGGGAAGGGGTGTGGCCAGACCCTAATTCAATACCACTTTCTATCATTGCCAGGGATGGGGGAAAGGGACTTTCTCTCTTCCTAGAAGTGTGTTCCTTCCAGTGGGAGAAAGCGGGATGGTTGAAATGGTCTGGGATTTTGCATGAAAATTGTTTCTTTGTCTTATCCCTTTTGTTATTAATATTGCTGCTGTTACTGTTTGTTTTCTTACCTCATTGCTGTTTCCAGTAAATTTTACCTCAGCCTGTGATCTTTGCCTTTTGTGTTTTCCATTTGGGGAGGAGGGTGGGGGAAGCAAGAGGAGTGTTTTTAGCAGGGCTACTAAACTGGAGAATACCATTCCTAAACTACAACAGCAGGGGAAGTTAACCATTGACAGCCATCAATTAAAACTACTTCTAGACACTTTCAGTTAACATTGCAATTTTAAAAAGCCCCTGGTCCAGGTGAAGAAGACTGTGTAAACATTTGAGTGATTTCAAAGCTGAAACAAAAAAGTGATTCAAGGACCTAAAGAAATGGGCACTCCCTCTGAGCAAAAGCAGGGATCTTCTGTCTCTCTGGAGACTCCAGACCTTGCTGCAAGGAAATCTCATGCAACAGATACAGCTCAAATGGAATCTTCCAGTTTGGAATCTGTCAGCAGGGCTGTGATATGGACTAATTGTTTATTCTAGATGTCTGCCACATGGGAACACATCAATCCTAACTCAGAAATTCCTGTTGACGTTAACTAGGAAAAGTCTCAGGAGAAAAGAAAGGAGGGGGAAAATTGCAAATATGATCTCTTTAGTGCAGACATGGACCTCACTACTGTCAGATATCTACCAGTGCAGATTTCCCTCAAATATTTTTCCAAAATCTGAAGCCGTTTCATGTCTCTCCTTAGCCCAGATTTGGTCTGGCACAGTTCTTTGTTTACTGAAATTGCATTTCAGATGAGTTTTCAAGACAACTGTCTAGAAGCTCTGGAATGACAGTAAAACCAGCAATTCAGTGTGAACAATATCTTCTCTTTAGGGCTTACTCCTTTATTGTGATATGATTGAATCAACATTTGTAAAGGAACAGTTGCCAAGCAGAAAAGTTGATGCCATGGATCATTTTCAGAAGTGTTTCGCAATTTTAAAATTATGCCAGCCAAGAGTAGACAACAGCACTTGCAACATGTCAGAAAAATTGGAAAAGGCAGAAGTCAAAGACTGGAAGGCAATCCGTGTGGATCTGGTCATAACCCCCTTTGAGCAATATGCGTTTGCTCTGTTAGGCTGGACAGGCTCCAGGGTAAGTAACCACAACAGGATTTGTTTTCTTAGCATTGCAAACACGTTTTTGTTGTTGCAGGACCATTCAGAGATCATGGATTTAAAAAAAAAAAAAATATTCCTGATGTCCACACATCACATTTCATGCTGTCATCCGCTCCTGGTCGTGGGTTGGAGCTGATGAATTTGTCACTAACGTTTATGGATGTCTCTCTAGGGCAATGAAGATCTGATTTCCTCAAAGCTTTGTGTTTAGGTTCATGAACTGGAGAGCTAGGATTTTGGTGTGTTGTCTTTTTACATCATAATGCTGTTAGCAAGCAACTTAAATGGTTACTGAGTACAGAGATGACATGGAAAGCATCACATAATTTTACAGGAAATTAAACATTTGAGGAAGAGACGTTCTGAATTGGAACTTAATTTGTTTTGTAGGAAATTAAAAATGATTTGACATGTTTCTTTTTGGATTAGATCAAATGTTTTGTTTCAGTTGCATTTTAATTAACTCTTTTAAATTGTAAAAACTGGAAAAAATTTAAAATTAAGCATTTGTTTTGAACTAGAATAAAGTATATTTTGATTTATGTTTTAATAAGAAAATTTGAAATGATAGCTCATTTCAAAATAGACGCTAGTTAGCTGACATAATATAAAATAGTACATTGTTTTCAAAACAAAAAATTCTACCTAATGCAAACTCAAAACTCAAGTGATTAATCTCTCTCCAGACAGAATTATTTTTTAATCTGTTCTACCTGCTTGCTTTCTGATGTTCATTTTTCAGGGAGTAATTACATGGTACAATGGAGAGCTCCTGAGCCCGCTCTGAAAGATATTTTTGCTGTGCTGGAAGCAGTACTGGTGTCTTGCCACTCTGTTCTACTCAGGTTAATTGGAAGCAGGATGGTTTAGGCCAGACAAAATGCTGAAATTGATGTGTTGTCCTGCTGAGCTTATAAGTTACTTCAGTCACTTTTTTGAGATAACGAAATGTATTTATTCAGACTTTGGATTAAGTTCTGCAGACTTTGGGATCCTTTCTTATCCTGGAAGTGCTTGGCAACTTAAAAGCCCTTCTCTCAGCTCTGTAGATAGGTGTCTACACTAAAAACACACAGTGTGAGGCCCTTTGGATGAGTAGGCAATGACTTTATTTTTCTCTGCCTCTCTGAGCTCCTGCTCCCTGTTGAGCTCATTCACCTACAGGCTGTGGGAGCCCATCACAGGCTCACTTCTTGTACAGTGCCTGATACTCTAACCGACTGAAATGATGGATGACTCCCTATCAAAACATTTCCTTTCAGATGATTGATTTAATCAGACTATATTCCTTTAATAGAGGTACTTTTTACTTCTTAGTTTATTATTTGGTTTGGTGCTAAAAGGTGTAAAGGACAACAGTTTTATTTGTGAAAATGGCTGATATTTGCTCTATCTCTGACAGCAATTTGGACGTGATTTGCGGAGGTACGCTGCACATGAAAGGAAGATGATATTGGATAACCATGCATTATATGACAAGAGAAAGGTACTGTTGATTCTCAGAAATAAAGCTAATGTGCTTTTATTTCTGAATGTGCATTTCCAGTTAATTTTTATATTCAAGTATATAGACTATTTTAGCTTGATTATCTATTTGGTGATAAAAGTCCCACTTACACAAGGTTTAGTTTCACTGGAACAGCCTGATTAAATCTGAACAAATAAGCCTATAAATACTTTTTTATTTGCAATTTTGAGGTAATTCCTGGAATGTAACAAGAAACATGCATTAGACATTTGTGTTTGATAGGAGCTGTGCAGCCTTCACAAAACTGAGAACAACCCATCTGTGAGTATTTGAGAAAGGTACTTTACAGTCCCATTTCAGAAGGAGAGGTCATTTCTGTGTCCCAGGCACATTTTCAACTTGTATTGGGCTGACATGGCAAAGAAGGAGGAGATATTGAGTGGTACAGACTCACTCAGAAGGCTTGAGGCAGCTTTTGCAGGATATGACACTAAGTAGGGATCAGGGATCATCCTGCTTTTAATACCCTGCATTCAGAAGTCTGTGTGGAATTCTGTTTAGTCAGGCTTGGTAGCCTGGGGAGTAATTGGTATAATTTCTGGTATAAAGGCTTTTGGCTGCAGTCACTCTGATCTCTGCATTTATCTGGCTTAATGTCGGTATTTGTATTAGGCCATTTAAATAATAAGCAAAAATCAATACTGAAGATGCTTATTGATGTCATTATAGGAAAAGGCAAAAGTACCATGTCGAGATTTTATATTAATCTTTCCTGTGTATTCCTTATAGAATGGAGACTGCTTTTAGCACCCTAATTACATGCAGTATTGTGTCACTGGTTCTTTCTAAGATGCAGGACTGATCTAAGCTATCCTCCATTTCAGCTGTCTCCAGATGCTACTACAGCATACTCAGTTCACATGGAAACCTGGGGAAATGATCAAGCCCATTATCCATTTAGTCAGATATCCTGTCGCCAGCAATTGTCAATACTAGATGCTTGAGAAGAAAACATAAAATCAATAGTAGATAAATATGCTATCATGGGTCCGAAGAGGATGTTTCTTCACAAACTCAGGGATGATGTCAATGTATTTCTGCCTGTCTTTTATATTTTGAAAGCATTCAAAATATAAATTCTTTTTCTCAACATGATATGGTTGGTGTTATTATCTGCACATTATTATGTGCTCTGTTCAATAGCTGTTTGGGTGTGACAGAAAATGGCACTTGGGAAAACCAAAGAATTTGAGGAATTCCAGTGTTATTTTTTGTGTGCAGCAAAATTTGCCTGCTTGGAGTATGAGTATGTGTCATTATAACTGCTGCTTTTACTCAGAGCCCTGAGGCAATCAGGGGTGTAAAATGGACACTTTTCATTCATGAAAAGCATCAATCATTACTATTTTTCTTGATTATGTTTAGGCTTTATAACTGATATATCACTTAAATCCTTCTGGGAAAGATGTTCCATGTGTTTTTGACTGAATTAGTCAGTATGTTTCACAGATAAATGATAAGTTTATCTTCACAATGTCCTCTGGGAAGAAAGATGTTCTTGTCATCCCAAATTTTAAAGTAAAGAGCTGAGGTAGAGAAAGATTTAAGATCTTAAACATTCATTGATTTCAACAGCTCCGCATTTGCAGTGTCTGACTTGAAGTCTCTCCTGTTGAAGCCTTGGGAATTTGAAAAATACAAAGAAATGTATATACCTACGTCATGGTTGCCAAAACCGTCAGCTGTAACTGTAACTTAATCTCCAGACCTTCTACATGCCTGAGACTCAACTTATATTTCCTCAATTCCTCAATTGTACAGCCCAAGACTGAAGAAATGGACCTAGTCAGAGGACTGAGAAGAAAAACTCAGCCTAATTTTCCTTATTCCTTATCAGGTGTTCTTGAGAAAGGCGAATAAAAATGCAAATCAAAAGCCAAACTGAACCAAACCCAAAACACCCAGATCAAATCTTCAGGGGAAATTTCAACTGTCTTAACCACGAAATCCTTAATCTGTGATTTCCTTATATCAAATGAGGTACATGATTGGGTCAGCTGTCCATTTCAGGGAGGGACTTTGCTTTCAAAAGTTTATCTGCCATTACCCTCCTCCCCCCAATACCTAAGTGTGGCATTTCTCATTTAATCCCAAACACAGCTAGTTTGCTTCCAATTTTTGGTTTTTTGCTGTAAACCACAGATGCACTGCAGACTTCAGACTCAAGGAGTTGTGTTAATACGTTGACCCAGCAGAATACTGTTCTTATTTCTGCTGCAGCCTCAGAAATAGCTAAATTACATTAGCTGATTTTTCCACAAAGAAACTTCTATTATGCAATTAGCATATATGCTAATAGACAGATATGCAATATGAAAAATTTCAGACCAGGCAGCACTGAATTCATAATCTGCTTAACACAGGCTCTTTATTCAAGTAGTGTTATTCTAACAAGAAGCAAGGAGATTACTCCCTGGCAAATATACTAATATTTATAATCTAATGTGTGATATTCAAATATATTTTAAAATTATTTTTAACTCTAAAATTTTGTATTAAGTTACTCCCACAAATGACAGTTTGAACAAAAAACCTTCCATATTGCCATCCAGTGTGTAATAAGAGAAGAAATGTGCAGAATACAGCAATGATGTCTGTCTGTGAAATTTGATGGCCCATAGTGGAAGAGGAGAAATTTTCAGTAAATTGTGTGGTTGCCAAGGTTGGTTCATTTTTAGGGTCATCAATTTAGTAAGCTTAAAATAAGCGATAAAAATAATTCTTAATTTTACACAAGGGAACATATACCCAAAATGTAAAATGTATAGAGTTAGTTTGTTGGGGTTTTTTACCTTAAACTATGAATAACAGAGATTCTATTTTATTGTAATGCTAGTGCTTTTCTTTAAAAATTATTTGATTGGGAGAGAACACTAAAACCATGAGTGTTTTACCCATACTGTCTCCTAAAATTTGATTGTAACATGAACATTTGTATTTCATAAGTATATTTCTGTTTGTGAGAGGAAATCTTCCATTCTTAAAGCAAAAAAAAACCCAGGAAGCAGATATCCCTTGTGCAAGCTGCTCAAGATCCCTCAACACAACCTTAATTAAGGTTAATTAGGCACCATATGTGAAAACTGAAACACATCTTTTTCATCTTTTCTCTCCTTGTTTGCTGAAGACAGGAAAAGATGTTATTTTATGTTTCTGGCCCTGACCAGACAGACAAACTTTCGTGCACAACCCTAACAGTCATTGGGGTATTGACTGGGGTGGAATTTGGGAGCTGGACCAAATCCTTTTTGTTTTATTCTTTTTCTTTTATTCTTCTCTGTGTGTGTACAGCAAAAGGGATAGGAAGATCAGGAAGAGTCAAGCTAATTCTTGATCCTGCAGAAGACCAAGTCCTTTCCTTAAAAACACTTGCCTGTCACCATTTAAAAATTTTCAAGTCCTTATAATAAGTTAATGAATCATGCTATAGTAAACACTATTTCCTCTTATTTAATTTCTAATTGGTGGAATGTAACTTGTAAGTGCTTGTAAGAGAATGTCATTCATTACAAAAGAAAACAATTTCCTGATTTACTCTACATTTTAATGTATAATTCAGTATACTTTATTCTTCTATATTAATATTTATCAGCCCTTTGGCACAGATGCTTGCACTGTGGTCCACTGCTTGAAATATGATGCATGTTACAGAATCCCAGATTCCAGTGTTCAAAGGGCTGCATCAGGAGAGAGTCCTGCTTACTTTAATGTATTTCCAAAGGGATTCTGCCAGGAATAGGGTGCATTAACACAGCAGTTAGGAATCAATTACATAGCTTTGCAGATGGGAACAAAAGGAAGAGAAATTTTCTCCAGGGACTCCTCGCAAAGTTACACTGTGAAATTATTCCTCAGCCTTGATTTATCTTTTTCTTTCTAGTGTGAGTCTTTTTCATATATTTGTTGGTTTTGCAAGACAGTGTGCAGTTATCTAACTAATGATTTTTTCAGAAGGGCATTTTGTAGATCTTCCTTTCACAGGAAAATGGTGACAAAAAAAAATTGAAAACGTGTTACCAAATATCTGTCGGCCTCTTTTACATAAAAAGATGAGTGTATGTCTACATCTGTGTGTTTGTAGAACCGTGTACTAAAGGTATGGAAATCAGCACTTGTATACACCAACCTGAGCTGTGATTTGCACCAGCTGGAGGTCAAACCTTGCTATGATCCCCACTCTTACAGAATGGAGTTAATTGATCAGTCACAAGAGAAGTTGTACATTCCCTGTGTCTCATGGTGTAAAGGCTGCTAAATATGGCATGACATTTTTATGAACAGCTGAATAAAATCCTCATTGTAGAGCTTTCTTGATTAATGAATGAACAATATGCTCTCTAAGAAAAATAAAAATGGTTTTGCAGAAAAAAGAACAATAATATTTTTCTCCATGAATCGTAAGTCAGGTCAGCTGAACAGTAGGCTCTTAGAAAAAGTCCTTAGTCTGTAAACCATTACATCAATGGCTGTTTTGACAGTCCTTAGTGTTGGATTAGGGGCCAATTATCCCTTAACCCACAAAAAAAATTTTCGGTACAATGTGCATTGTCTGAGGACTAGGGGTGTGTGTACTAGGGCATTGTTGGCAAGTTTTGATGACATCCTGACAGCTTTTTACCTAGGTGAAATGGAGAGAGACCTAGTGGATCTAACTGAAGAAGATACAGCTCCAAAGCTTGTTTTATTTTTAAATAGCTGTCTTTAAGATTAGTAATTATCGTATGTTTATAGGAAAATTCAAGAAACGTGTGACTTTATTCAAAATTTGCTTGCTCTCTTAGTCAGAGAGAAAGTTAAAACGTTGACACTTTCTGCTGAAGGAATTTGTGTCTGAATCTGAGCTTTGGAAACAATCCATGGATCAGAGTGTTCCAAACCTCCAAATCCAGACAGCTCCTGGGGCTGCAAGTGCTGAAGCATTTGCTTGGCTGGCTGCTCCAGCTCTTGGAGCCAATGAGGTCTGGGGACCCTGGCTCTGAAATACTTAAAATGACTTGTTTGAGCTCAGGCTCCCAGTAGCGTGTCAGGCAGGTTAGAGAGAAGATGTGCAAACTGGCAGGAGCTCAAATAGACTTAGATTTTTTTGAAGTGCCTGGTAAAGTAGATTCTATTGGATTTTGATTTTTTTTTCAGTGCTTATGTATTGATAATTACATCATTTTTATGGAACACCCAGGATAAGTGAGAAAGAAAATTCCAACGAAGTAAAATTAATTCGTGTTTTGCTGACTGGATCCATTCAAAAGGCAATATGTTATTTTTGTGTGACTCTACATGTGTTAGGTAGAAGTACTGTTTCCTAGAACTGTCTCTTCTCTGGGAATCCTGGGAAGTTGCATTCTAATGACTCTTAGCCAGCCAAATCCATATATCATCTTTCTCAGCATAGCTTGCTATGAGGATATCTCAAACTTAACCACAGAAGATGCTTCGGGAAATTCTGCTGTTCTGTGCAAAACCCAGCCCTAACACTTATATTGTGGATAAATATGACTTTTTAAAATGCAGGTTTTACCAACCTTTTCCACTATTGCTTCCTAACTAAACTTCCCTATCTGAATTAATGAAAAACTAATTTTTAATTTCCAAATACTCCAGAATCTATTAACATATTTTTGTTTGGTTATACATTTTGGTAACTATTTGAAAACTATTCTTTGGAGTTACAGTAAAGAATGAAGTTTAAAACTTTCTCACTGTATGTCACAGCTTCAGCTGCAGTGGGATTCTCTATTGCTCTTTCCTTTCACTTAGAGTATATATTTTTTTTTCTGGATGCCTTTTGTTGTTCAACAGCTACTCAGAACCAGCTCTGCATGAAACAGGAACTAACTTCAACAGTTTCAAGCTAGAAATCCTGAGTGATCTATTTCCTCAAAATGTCATCTTGTGAGCATGGGTGTGAGCATGGGAGATCTGAGCTGGATGAGCAGTGGGTTGGGCTGGATACCCTAAACTGCTGCAGGTAATTTATTCCTGTTTCATGTCAGGAGATTCCTAAGGATGGCCTGTGGAACAGCTTCATTCCATGGCTGGATTGTGGCCATGGAGGAAGTGTCTCTCTCCTGCACTTTAGACACCACTCACCAATGGAGATTCTCAAACCAGGTGTGAGATTGCAGGATTGAATTTGTCTTGTAAATTCTGATTTATAACTTGTACAAACCCATCTATTTTCACAGTATTCCAGAAAATCCCTTTCAAGTCCAATTATTATCTTATGCACTTATGGCTGGAAAATGAAGTGATGTAAATAATTAGCATTGTTTTTTTTTTTTTTTGATGAAAGAATAGATGGAGTTCTTAGGGTATAACAAATTAATTGAATTATTAGCATATGAATGTTCTTGCACTGACGTTGTAAGTTGATTTTTTTTGTAAGAGAAGGTTCATGAGCTCAGTGTTGTTTTGAAGAGTCATTGAGGCAGAAAGCAGTTATTTTATTTCCTATGTAAATTTAAGATGGGAAATAGGACCCTTAATTTTTTCTATTAGAGAAATATTGGGAGAAATATGACATTATACAGATGACTGATTGATGATTGATGACAATTTTGCATTTAAAACATCTTGTATGAATTTGAATGGCATGAAATGTTATTTAGTTATTGAATAACAGGAGAGGTGGTTTATATAACTGCTCTGAATAAAAAACTCACAAGATGCTCTGAAAACTTCACAAGGGGACCCAGCTTTGAAAGCCATTAAGTGCTGTGCAGTTACACTGAATAAGTAAAATTTTGTGATCCCATTTTTTTTTATGAGAAAGTTTATTTTTTCTTGGGAAACCATAATAAGCATGAAAGGGGAAATTTATCCAAGGATTTCTTCTGCATTGTGAAGCTTCCATGCATTCAATTGTCACCATCAGTATTGCAGTCTTTTACCACTTGTCTGCAGAATGGATTCCTATCTAGGAAAAACCTAACTTCAGGCAGGGCTTGCCTGTCTGCCTTTGTAAAGCCAAATGAAGGTAGAATTACACCCCCAGTAAATGAGTAATTTGGGATGGCAATGCTCTGGTGAGCTGGCTTCAGAGTGTCTGAGTTCTGCCACTGCTCATCTTTTGCCTGAGTAGCTGCTGCACAGGCAACCTCAGTGTTTGCAGCCCACAGCCCAGCCAGCCATGCCTGGCAGCATCAATGAGTGTCTAGCCCCTCTCACAATATTCAAATTTTTCTCTGGCTGAGTCTGCATCTGTGTGTGACTTCAATTTTGGAGCATAGCTTACCTGACAGTGACCCCATGCTGGTGCAAAAAGTCACATTGATTTGTTCCTGTGGTGGTTTGGCTCAGAGGACAGGAAAAGCTCTGAGGAAGCCAGACAGATTGCAGGTGGCTGGGTGGTTACCTGCACCTGCCAGAACTTTGTAAATATGTCTCCTAATAAAAAGCCAGCTTTTTTTTCTTTAATAAGCAGGTATTCTTTTCTTTCACTGCCCAACACATAACTTCTCAAAAACCTGTATCACCAGGAAGAGCTGTCTATGATTTTATAACCTCATTTTATTGCATAAAGTTGTGTAATATTCACAGTGTTTAACTGTATATTCAATAGTTACAGTCTCGAAGTCAGTTTTTTGGTATCATCTGAGAATATTTACTCCACACTACCTTTCATGGAAAAAGATGCTTGCAGAAGTTTACTTGCACAGTTAAAGAGACATTTTTTATGATTCTGTAAAAACTGAAAGTTATAGTCTTATTTTGGCAGATGCTGCTCTAAAATTATAAAGTTATAATGATGTTATAATCAGCCTTGAGAACATCTTGATGAATTAAACATGCTGCAGCTGCAGAGTTTGCTTTAGACATCTGCAACAATGACTGTATTAAAGCTACAGTAAACATAAAGATTCAAAGTTTATAATATTGATTTCCAAAGTGCTCTCTGCAACTCCCTGAAAAGAAGTTGTAGCCATGTGGGGCTTGGCCTCTTTACCCAGGCAACAGTGACAGGAGAAGAGGACACAGTATTAAGCTTTGTCAGAGGAGGTTTAGGCTGAACATCAGGAAGAATTTATTTACAGAAAGGGTGATTGGGCAGTCCCGGAGGCGTTTAAAGCAAAGACTGACGGCCATAGTCTGGTTGAGAAGATGATGTTGGGTCATAGATTGGACTCAATGGCCTCAGAGGTCTTTTCCAACCTCATAGGTTCTGTGATTCTAAGATTACTACAATTAAACACTGAGTTATTTTAAAGAGATGCACATATTTTCATTTATGTTTCAGTTTTACTCACTCTCTTTCAGGAAAGTGGAAATTGCATTTGTGATTTGAATGATTTTTTCTTTTTGCGCCTGGTCTGTTTTACAAATTAAGAATTAAAATAATCTACTTTACTTACCTCTTGGTAAGTTAAAAAATGATTTTGCATTTTCTTAGAAAGTGGGCTTCTCCTCAGTGTTCTCTCAGCATTTTAAAAGTTTCACATACAGCATATGATTGGTCATTTTTACAAAGTTTGCATATTTAGCTGAACCTCATCTCTTTGCAGTAGCAAGCTGTACATCAACACAAAGATAGAAGTACCTAATTGTCATTTCCTTTGCATGGTGTGTTTTTTGAGCAGTTCAGTGAAACCTGTATTGCTAATGAAAAGACATCTCTCAAAATGCATAAGTAGGTGCAGATCCTGAATATTTTGACTAGACCTTTTAACCCATTTTAATTTCTATGGCAGTACAGAACTAATAATTTTCAATTGTTTTAATTCAATTATTCAATCAGTATTCTGGGGTAAGTTATTGAATGGGGGGCAAGTGGCCGAGTCTCATATTTTCTGTCAAAAGGAAAAAAGAAACTAATTTCAGAAGAAGCTAGGGAGAGAGGAAGTAGGAAAAGGAAGCAGCTGAGGACCAGCGAGGAAAACGGTATAGGAAGTGGGAGTCAGAAGGGGACGGTGGCTGTACAAATTTGATAAGTGCAGACTGGCTGGAAAAAGCAATGGGGAATGGAAAGGGTAGATTTAATTAGCAGCTCTATTGCAGAAAGGAGTCTAGTTGGTTGAAGACACAACTGAAAAGGGGCACAAAAATAAAATGTCAGGGAAGAGATATAGTTTGATGGAAGTTTGATGGACTGAAAAATAAATTCATCAGGCTAATGCTCTAAGCTGGCAACAAGAAATAGGTAAATGTTCAGTTGCCCCAAATAACCAAGTAAACCATGCACATTGCACTTAACTCTGGATATGGTGTGAGAGGAGCCTGGGGTTACATTAGGAATCTGAGGGCAGACATCAACAACTTAGCATAGGGAAGTAGAAAAGACAGGGAGCTAGAACAGATACAGATTATAAAAGCTCGATTTCCTAAGACTGATTGATCCCACATTGGCCTGCAACCCAAGATTGTGTCAGTGCTGTCAGCAAATATTTGTTAGCCCTGTAGCACAGTACATTTCCTGCCTGGTGAACAAAGCCTAAGTATCTTACAGGATTTGAAGTAAGCAGCATTTCTTTGAAGAAATGAAGTCTCTATGCATAAACATGGGAAAATTGCATTAAGGTCAAAATTCAATCCACCACATTCTGGGATTTCTTAAATTGGAGGTCTTTGATTTTGCAATCTCAATAAAGTTCTTCTGAAGTTGTTTGTGTATGGTAATCCCGTATGAGTTATTCACAACTGAGTTTCACAAAATCCAGGATTCTGCATTTTTCTCATTTCATTCACTCATACAAAGCTTAAAAAGGCAAAATACAAAAAACCAACAATATTTGATAAAGTTGCTGCAAATAGTATAGACATGAAGTGGAACATGAGTATAGCTAAAGTAAAAAAGGAAATAATCCTTGAGAATATCTTTAAGGACTTTGTGATAGTACAGAGATTGTCAGAGAACTGCAGGGGACAATAAGGTTGTGATCTGTTTTTGTTTACAACAGTGTACTACTTAACAGCTAAATTTTTTGCCTGTGTTGTCATGTAGGAAGTTCCAAGTTTCCTTTCACTTTGTGTGCCCCAAACTGAAAACATTTTAGTCTCGATGGCAATGTATTATTTTTTTTTATTTACTGTGGAATGTTTTAAATTTTTAAAATTGTAATGGGAGATTGGATGAGTAGCAATGTAGTCTTTTGCAACAAAATAACCACAGATCTGTCATTTTAAACTGACAACAGTTCCATTTTATGTTCAACATAGTCCTGTTTACAAATGAAATTTTAGCAAGTTCTGTTAAGTCAACAGATAATGTTTTTTAATATTTTATTTTTCAAACTGTCATTGCTTCAGCACTGTTCTTTTTCTTTCTCCTTCATCAAAACTACTTTGAGTAGGTAGATTGCATGTAGAAAACATGAAGATATTTTGTTAAACTATGTTTGAAATATTTGGGTGAGTGCCTAAAATATTCTAATATTAACCTTATTATTCTATTTTACTTGATTAATTTACTTATTGCTGTTAAGAATTTAATATCAATGAACCTGCAATGAGAGCTAGAGATGAGTTTAAGAGAAACATTCCAGTTTGGCATGTTTGATTAAAAGCACAGGACATGTCCAGTGGTAAAATGAAATAAGAATTTATGATTTTGGCTGCTATTACATTCAAAACTTATTCATGCCCAGAATTATTAGAATAAATCCCACTGCATTATTTTGCATCAGTACCATTACACATGATTTTGCCTTAGGGTATCAAGTCAATGGGTAATGCTTGCAATACTGCTTTTTCAATCATGACTTGTTATACTGTCATTTGAAAAAGTAATTTTTTTCTCTCTGATTTATTTATCATCTTATTTGTAGCTGGCTTAGGAACAGATTAGTTTTTATTTTAAGGCAGGCATGCTGATGTGAATATTACTGCAGAAAATACCAGTTAAACATGAAAACTACATATGGAGATAATATACTGTCAGAGAAACTTCAGGTTATTGCTACTGAAAACTGTTATGATACTGTCAGATGAAAAATGCACAGTGTCTGCACAACGATGTGGGATATTATTATTGAATTTGTTGACATATTTTGCATTTCTAGTACAATTAGTGCTTCAGCATTTATGTTCTATAATTATAAATTTGTGCTGTTGATAGTCTCATCCATAAACATAGCTTAAATATTTAGCCTAATTACAAGCAAAGCAAAAATCACCAATAGCCAATGAAGCAAATCACTTCAAAAAGCCAAATGAAAAAATTGGGGAAAGCACAGAAGGAAAAACACCTGAAAGTTGTTACCCATGCTGTTGAGGAAAGTACTGAAGACAGATTGTCAGATGTCGTAACTACCCACAAAATATGAGCGATGCGTGTTGACCATAATGAAGCTAAATCCTGATGGGTAATTACTACACAGTTACTTGGGACTTGATTCTGTAATGTTTTTTTCATAAAGCAGTGTTTCATGTTGAGAATGTGGTCTGACTGAGTCCTGGTGGAATGAGCTGTTGTCCCTCTCAGGCTGTGAATATCAGGACCTGTGAATATCAGGACCTGAAGAAATTTCATTTTTCCACGGTACTTTCTGGCAGTATTCATTCTATGCAAGACAATCATTGAGTACAATTATTTGTAAACTCTTACATAATGACAGAATTGTATGCATTTTTATGTGGAAATTGCTTTACTTATCCTTTTTTTCCTCCTCTATTTATTCCCCACCCTCTCCATAAAATAATTTTCCTTGCTGCAGAGGTTACAGAACACAGCGATTCTTGTTGGCGCTTTGTCTAGCTGGTGATCAGCTGGAGATTCAGAGAAGTGGCCACCATTCTACAGATCAGGGCTGTGTTGTATTCCCATACTTTCATTGTCGACTGAAGGCACTCAACCTCCTATCAATCAATGCACTGCAGGAATGTATGGATCTTCAGTAAAGCTTTCTCTACAGTTGCTTTATAAAATTCTAGGTCTGTAAGTGGTGTAGAATTGCAAAGCTGTTTGTCATGCTGAAGCTCAGAGCAGATTTATGTTTTCCATAAAACATAAATCCAAAGATGTACAACATTCATTCTTGTAAAGTTAACAGTAGTATAGAGAAGGAGGAGAAAATTGCTGCCTTCCTGCCCAGTGCTTGCAAAGCCTGCTTTCACCTTGGTCATGGCAGGTGAGTAGAGAGGGGATGCAGCTGGTTGTGATGCTGGAAATAAGGCTGCCTGGCACAGCAGGACAGACCTGAATGACAGATGGAAATCATGGGCCTGCACCTGATTATGGGCAGATCAAGGAGATGCACCTTCAACTGTTAAAAGGAAATGGAATCATTGTCCCTGTGGCTTATCACCAAATTCTGATACTTATGACAATAACTTTTAAGTGTTGATGGCAGCTCCGGGCTCCTCTTAGCAAGTTCAGTAAAAATCTCTATTACCATATATATTCCTCTTTGACATACAGCATATAAAACACAGCCCACTCTCCTGCTGAAGGAGATGCTCAGTGACTCGATTTCAACATGGTAAGGGTAGAAAACAGCATGGAGCTCAGTATTTAGGGAAGGTTTTATAGAAATATGCTTGGGAGAGGCTAGCTTTCACTCAAATTTCTTGTATTATTATGAGCCATGTAGCAATCAATTAAATCAATATAAACCAAGTAATGATGCTTGGTTTTAGGTGAGTAAACTCCAATATCGACAAAAACACAAGATAATTATTTCAGCAAAATGCTTATTTTCCTTGAAATCAGTTCCTAGGTACTGATTATAATAAGAATTATTATGCATTTTCTCATAGGTTACCTCAGATCTTGGGGTTTATGCCTTTTAGTGCTCCTAGCTGCACCAGTTAATTGAAAGTTCAGTCTGCAAAAAACCACTCCAGAAAGTGATTGCTTTTTGATAATTAGGAAGTTGGGAATATCTTTTTGCAAGTAACCAACTTTTGAACCGCAAATAATTGAAACACTCGAAGTTTGCAACATCCTTTTACTGCCTTCCTTGCAGCTGCTCCTTTTGCTGAGTCACTATTCAGGCACTGCCTGCACATTCCTCTCAGAAACCCACTAACCCACTTATCCATTCAGATAAAACAAAAGCAGGTTATGCTTTTTATTCAGTCTTCTGCAAGTCTCAGCTAAGACCCGAATAAGTTTATCTAGACTATTTCTCTGTTCTAGGTGTCCTTGTTTGCTTTTTCGCTGGCTGGTGGTTGGAGTAAATTGGTGTGGTTCTGTAAATTTTGACTTACATAAATGTTCTGAGTCATTATATTAGATATTTCAGTCTGAGTTTGCATCTATCTGTTTAAAAAAAATCAGAAATGTCTGAACTCAAATTCCATTGAAATTTTCTCTTCACTACTTTCTTCAGTTTTACCTACCTGTCTCGTTATGTGTGTTGCACTTATTCTCCAAATGGAAATGCTGAACTGCAGGAGCTCATCAACATGTTCAGTATTGTAATAACTGTTAACTTAGGAGGTACCTAAGAGGTCATGTCAAGTCAATCATTCAATAACTCCTCCATCCAGGTTTGGCTTTAGCCTTTTTCTACCCTGTTACTGACATCCTCCATTCTGTCCTTCTCTCCTGCATTGTTTTTTGGGGTTTTTTTTACTCATTTTTAGAAAATGTTACTAGTATCTACATATTTATGATTCCAGGGTAAACCTAATTGAATTTGATGGGGATCAAGGATATATACAACTCAAAGTGTTAATTCTGGGACTTGCAATAACTTAATTGTCAATAAATAGAATGTCCAATTAGTTGTGCCATGGAGTAAATTTGGATAATTTTCATCAATGACTCTGTATAATCTGATTACCTCTCTTCTGATTGACCTTTCTAGGAGAAGATAGAAGTGTGCAGCTGAAACAAACATATGCTCTGCCTGCCTGTCTTGTCTTCTCTTGGGCTTTCCTGACTAAGTTGCTTTGACTGTGGTTCTTGTGCTTGTCATATGCAAGGATTCTTAAACATCTGCATTCAACACATTCAATGGTTGGCTTTAGAACTCAGGTTTTTGTTTGAAAATTATACTTCCCTTGATAGAGGATGACTTTTTTATGACGTCTGTGTTTTCAAGTTCACTTTTTATTGTGAGCTAATGGAGGTATCCAGGCTCCTGAGGCAGCTCAGGCTTCCTGGTAGAAAACAGCAGTGAACTTGTATGATTTCATAAGGCTTGTTTGCTAAGGTTCACCAAAAATCCATGCAGCTCACTGTAGTCAAATGGAAAAGCCTTTGGGATGTCCTTAATTTTGCACTGAGTCCTTCCTTTTCTTCTCACTGGATTTGTGCACTGTCAGTCACAGGAACCTTAAACTCTCAAAAATAGGAAACAAATGCAATTATATAGGTATAAAGCACTAGGTGGTGCCTACATATTCTAACTTTGCAAAACCTGAACAGTTGATAAAACAATATATTTTTTGCTTTCTGGTCTCTTTGTTCATTCTTTCTTTCTTTTCTTACCTTTCAGGCAGGCCTCATTTCTGTTTTTAAAGAATTTTTTAGTGCAATACCCAAAACATTCTAGCAATTCTGATCATACAATAAATGAAAATGTGACTAGTTCATGATTCTTTTCTTTTTATTTCTTTTCTCTTCAGTATTTTGTGGATTAGAAGAAGTTGCTTGGGGCTATTGTCACATATTACATTTTATATTCATATATCAAGAAAAAAATTTTAGGTACTACAGCTACTTGTTTAAAAATATTTTAACAATACTTGCTATAGCATTCACAGAAATTCTCCCATAAAAGTATTGGCTGTTTGAACCTAACTTGTTGGTTTTATTTCAGTATATTATTATTTCAACATTTTCACAGATGAGAATTAATTTAATGCTCTACCCATTTATTGTCAGAACCTTGCACTGAACTCAATAAAATAGGACCACTGAGTATAGAAGATAGCCGCAGTCAATCTAAGAATTGCAGGAAATGTTGAAATAAAAATACTTCAGTGTGTTGTTTTGTGGATATATGATTGTATATGCTTTTTGATGCAATGCTCAGACTATCTCATAAGCTGAATATTTTCAGCTAGGTATGCAGGAGTTAGGTCAAAATAATCCAAAAGTCACAAAATAATGAAATGTGTACCCACACTGTTAGGTATACATTATAAAAGGCTGATTTAGTAAACACAGCTTCTTCCTAAAGTTTCTGCAGTACTGGTGTGACCCTTGTGCTGTGCTGGTGCATCAACATCTCAACTGGAGAACTGGCCAGGGGCAGAGAACAGGTCAGGTAAACACACAGAACACTCCCCTGGCAATCATGTGGAAGATATGATGGATTACTTATGTTTCTGCCATCACAATTCTTTCTGTAAGCCCCTTTTATTAATTATGTTTTGAATGGTACAAATGCTATTTGAGCAAATGGGATCAGAGAAAAGGGGAGTATGACCAATTTAATAGCTTTGTACTTTTAGTCTGATAAACCATTGAAGTATGTTCTATCAATTGTGAATCTGACGTTATGGTGCACTGCTCCACTGAATGCCATGGCCTTTCATATCTAAAGAAACTGTTGCAAGAAATGTAAGCAGCATCATCTTTTCATTTGTCCCAATTATCTTTAATTAGAACTCTTCAATTGACTTGGCATAAGTGATGACTTGTGAAGATGTCACTCAAGTGACAAATACACATGTAAGAAATTTAAGGTGCATTGTGGTATCTTTTACCATGGCTGATTAAGCAAGTCCTGTTGCTGTCATTATTCATCTACAGCTGACTTTACCCATAAATCTTAGTTTTAGAATGGACACTATCCAAGCACAATGAACAATTAAGTTCCAAGTTTGCAAATGACAGTCTGTCCTCTTCTTTTCTGTTGTTCATTTGTCACTGTCTTGCTTATGGCCACTGTGATAATTTGAGATGTGAAGTGATGGGGGTTTAGACTGCTTGGTATTTATCATTCGGTGTACTGGTAGAACTACAAATCTAGGTATGATCATATCGTCATTATATCACCACTTCAGTAATTTCAAACAGGAAAGGAAATATTAAGGTAATTAAACTGATGTATGTGTCACATGTTAAACAGTATGAAAATCAATGAGAGAAGACAAAAAAATTAGATTTAAAATCCCTAAATATCTTGTGTAAGATGTTGCCAGTTGAAAGCATGCACCATAATCCTGGACATGAAGAGAAGGTTAGAATAAACATCTATGCTAATGGCATTCCAGGTGCTTGTCTAGAAGAAAAGTTGTATCACAGAGTAGTTTGTAAATTGTTAACAAGACACTGTTGGCAATAATCTCCATGCCCTTCCTTCCCTCCCCAATTTATTTCATGTAATAGTACGTGAGAAGGAGTCCAGACAGACCTTAATATTTATGGTTCTTCAGGGTCTTTTGCAAGAGGAAGAGTTTTCAAAAGGATAATGAAATCAGCTGGAGTATGACTACATTCTTTCTGAATTAGGGCTGTACAGCATATAAAAGTCAGGGCTCTGAAAAGATAGGAAAAATGCGATATGGAAGGAAATCACTTGGTCTTTAAGGGCACAATTTGGCTGTGACATATTCAAGAACAAATGTTCAAATAGTTTATAAAGGAGAGTAATGCCAGTAATCAATTAGGAAACTTCATACTTAATTCTTGTTCTTCAACTAATACTGAGGATTATAAGGGTTTAAAGAAAGAAATTAATCAAATTTCCACCGTGTGTCTCATCTTCAGAACAGTGGATTTCACATGTACATACAAACCTGGAGTACTTCACTCTACAGCAGGTTCTGCTGGTTCAGAACCATCAGATACCATTTCTTCAATGATAATATGTGGTAATGACTTTCATTTTTGGGTACTTTTATTCATACTAGTTTTCTAAATTCATCTTGAGATGGGGTAAACAGTGATGAAATTCTATAATGACAGGCTAAGATTTATTTATAGCATTACTCAACTGTAAAAAAATTATTAAATTTGGTATTGGACAACACACTGTTATTGTAAAGCAATTTGATAATAAATAATAGGATATCAATCTGCTTGGAATACAATTAAATGTGTGCCTTTCAAGAAGACTGTGCTGTTGGCTAATGCTGATTTAGATAAATAAAAGTAGAATTTTGTTTTATTAAGTAATGGGGTTTTTTTTCTGGATTCATCGAATTAAGATGTGATATGAAACCAAGTGACAGTAGAAGTATAACATACATGAACTTGGGCCGTGATAGTTAGGATATCATAAAACAATGTTATCTCTCTGCCTTCACTCTCTGCTTCCCTTTCATCAAAAGTATTATTGGTCATTAATGCCAAAATGAAAAATAAGAGGCAGCAATTCCTATAAGAAAACATTTGGATGGCAGTTGTTCTACATTAGGTGTAGTTAATGGTCATGTTTGCAACCACAAATGTAATATTTATATCCATTGAAAAGACAGAATTGATTAAATGGGATAAGAGAAGAGTGATACCAGAAGCTCCAGAGCATTGTTTTTTTGTAAATTTGATTGATGGTGATGGGGCATGTTTTGGATCTGCAGAATATTAGTAAGAAGATGAAATAAAATCACAGCTAGGCAAGCAGTTCATTACTTCTCTTGAGCAAAAAGAAAAAAAGACCAAGGAAGAACGGTAGTGAATACAATAATCAAATTTGCATCACTGTATAAGCTCTGCATAGATTGACATAGAAGGAAAACCATAGGTTATGATTAGCATTAATAACACATAGATTGCTGAAGCAGTTGGCAGATATCAGCTAGAGATTCATTTAGAAACATTGCTTGTAGCTACTGAGACTGGTATTCAGCATCAAATACTTTGTATTAGAAATTTTTCCTGTCAAGCAAATGAAATGAGTTTAGCTTGCAGGAAAACATAAAGTGACAGAACAAAAGAAATGGAATGCAATTTGGGGTCCCAGAGTTATGAAGAGCTTCTATTAAAGAGTGTCTGTAACATCTGTCTACAAGTGTAAGATTTTTTTTTCTTGTTTTACTTTTATTCTTCTTTTTTTTCCAGTAATGTAGGTGTATGCATTGCTCTCGTTTTCTTAGTAATACTAAAAGAAAAACAAAAGAAAAGAAAGAAAGAACAAAACAACCCCTAAAATCCTGTCATCCCAGGAGATATTTGGGGAACAAAATATCCCCAGTGTTGTTATTCAATGGGCAGTTGTCGATGTATTTTTTTCTTTAATTCTGTCCAATTTTTATTTTCTACCATTTGTTTCTTCTCCTATCTGTGTGAAAATGTACAATATCTCTGCTGTTTAGTGTTATCTGTAGATTCCTTTTATTCCAGAATCTGACAATTGCACTTCCTAGGAAAAAAGGAGTATTATTTGTCTATGCTTTATAACCAATCTTTGCTGTTGCAGAGAAAACTTTAACCAGTCAGTTGTTGGTTGTGAATCTCTGGTACCAGAAGTTGTTCCACTATACCATGGGTCTACTCTGATCTAATGATTGACTCCTCTTGCTGACCCATTCCTATGGATGTGCTGAGCAGCACAGCCCTCCTGGAGGCACTGCCCAGTGCTGAGGGAGCAGAGGTGCTGGCACACATCTTCCTAAATATTGTGGTAGTCAGAGATTCTCCTTACAAATATGAATTTATCAGTGGGCTCTTTAAACAGCATCTCCTCTTTCACAGTAGAGAGTAAATCCAGAATTCCAACCCTGAAGTTTTCACAACAATCAAGTTTAATTGTTCAGACTGAACAATGATTTAGACTTCAAAGAGTCAGGAATTGGTGAAATATTAACTATTCTTTCTTGCTTCCAAACTCCTCTAATTGTGAGGTTTTCACTGTTTTAATATTCACCAACCCTAGTAGCTTTAAAAATTATTATTCTACTTCAGTGATGAAAGGAATGCATAAGGCTATGTACTTTATTATATCAGCCATTCTAGAGGAGGTAGGCTTGGGAATGTTCCTGTGTAAAAATAATCTCCTGCATTATCAGAAGTGCAGGTATGAAAAAACAAAACTGCATTTTACTGTAAAACACTCAGCAGGAGTCTGTGTAAAGAAAAAAAAAGCTTAGCTTTTAATTGATGCTTTTAATGCTTGGCTATACACAATTAGTATCACCATCAAATCATTTTGAATGCACTTGTAGAGAACATAACTATATTAATTTAAAAGCATTTATGATTTTATGAAGGAAGTTCTGCTTCCCTCATGGAAGGGAAATGTAATTTGGTTTTGAGGATCTTGAAAAAGTAAATCAAAACAAAGTTGTAAGCTAGTCATTAAAAGTGAAAACACCAAGCAGCATTAAAATTCTTTTTTAACTCACTTTTGCATTTCAGGGTAGGCACTCTGATGAAGACAGTGTATTCTGTAGAGGATACAATGGGTAGAACTGTCAAAAATTAACTCTTTTTCAACAGCAAAAAGCATCAATTGAAATTTCTTTCTAACACCCTTATTGACTCTTTTTTTTTTTTTCACAGGGGATCTTTCTCAAAGCTGGAAGTGAGGAAGAAATCTTTGCACATCTTGGCTTGGATTATGTTGAACCATGGGAAAGGAATGCTTAAAATGATTTGCCAGTGTACATTCATCAGTTGATTGCAATGGTCTTTCTGCCCATCTTGCAGTCTGGTTTAGTTACATATACACATGTAATAAGTGTTTTTATGGCAACAAAAAAATTTCAATAAGTATTAGAAGCCATTTACACATGCTAATGTTCCTAGAAGATAAGAGTTTAAGTTTTTCAAAATCTTTTCCAGTCTTTTCTGGTTTTGAAGGTTCTATGTGGGAGTGGTAAGACAGAGCTTGTTTTGGGTGGAAAACTTGAAACTGGTGAGATTTTTGCTTATGATAGGAATTTAATATTAGCATGAACAATACTTGTTTTTTAAAGTAGTCAGCTACAATGATACGTAAATAATTCAAAACATTTGAGCTGAGTCAAAACATTACTGAAATGTATGCTGGTCTTTAACTGAATTTCTTATGTGTTTTGCTGAATCCTTGTATAAATTTGCTCTGTATATAGGGCTTAATGACCTAGGCAGTAACTACTTTGCAGTCTCAGCAACTTGAAGCTTCAGTTGCAATATTTTCCCAGGTAGGGCACCATTCTACAAACACTGTAAGCAAGTTGGTAATTCAGTGAGAGTTAAAAAACATTTCACAGGAAGGGATTCTGAAAGTAAAAGAGGAATATCTCAGTAGCAATCCTCAATTGTGTAGAAAAGTACTATAAATTTAGAGTACTGATTTGGACTAAAGAGGATTCAGGTTATGCAGAATCATGGTCCTCAATCAGGAATTTGAATCATGACCTGCATGAAAACAACGGTTTAACTGTCAGAAAACATCCAGGTAGGTCTTGTGACCATAATGATAATAATGTTATGTAATGTAAATGTAATAAATTTATCCTTTAGTAAACAGAGGCATTCGGTGCTTTAAGAAATGAAACTATTACTGATCATTCCTCATTTTTAAAATAAAGATGATTAAGAACATCAGGATTGGTCAAATAATTTTCTTTCTTAAAAATCTGGAATTCTTTTCCTCTGTTAAAGCTGACACCTCCTGACATGATGGGGAAAGAATGGCAGTGAGGGGGCTGTGCAAAGCAGCTGTTATTGACAGTAAAGGCTTCCCATATTCAAACAGTGTTTGATACTGAGAAAAAGTATGCTTGATTTGTTACTCATTACTTTCTGCTGGGGAATAGCCATTCAGAGGACTAGATTGTAAACTCTTCCAAGACCTCAGTCAGAGTTGTAGAAAAATGTGATACTGGCAGGAATTTGCTCCTTGCCTGTGTCAATAAAACCATCCTATTTAAGTACAGTTTTGCTAACTGAGCTGGAAATACAATGCTACTTCTTAAACTACTCTAGCTATAAAGCCCTGACATTGCTTCCTGCTTTATTGTGCTGATGTGAGAAGTATCTTCTCTGTGTTTTGCATCAGGATGCTGACACTTAAGTAGCAGTAGGACATTTTTCAGTCCTAATGGAAGAAAACAAAAGCTATGGTACCTTGTCTGAATATTCTTTCTACTTGGCCAACATTTATCAGAAATTATACATTCCAGTTGTGCTGTTTCTGCAAATTTCAAGACACACAGGAAATATCAAACATTCTGAATTCCACATAAATAAAGAACTCCCATCTTGGGTGCCTATGTTTAATTTATAATTATACCACCTATAAGAGAAAAGATACCAACACAAGTTCTATCAGCTCCTCCAAAACTGGAAGAAATCATCACATCATTTTATTGTTTTATTTCCCTCAGTTTCTCTGAACTTCATTTAGAATACATCTTACAGACTGCTCACTGAATCAACTATTATAAAAAAAAAAAAATAGGACCTGTTAAATGAGGGGCTGTGATAAAGAGAACAGATTGGATGACCAGGATGGTTTGACCATGAAGAAGATGGTTTCTCTTGTGCACACCCTCACTGGAGAAGCTGCTACCCCAGTCACTGTCTCAGATACTGTGTGCTGGCTCATCTCCAACAGCACCAGCCAAACCAGCCAGCTGAGGCTAGAACAGAAAAGATAAAAGTCATGTAGGAGAGCTGGGATGGAACAGGTTAGAGGAAATACAGCCTTTATCAGCTGAGCATATCTGGATCTATGAGCTGGTGGAAACTCCCTCCAGTGTGATGGAACTGTTGGAGTCAATGAACTCATGAAGGGCAGGTGAGGCCTCAGGGCTGAAAAGGGCAAACACTTGTCACAAGAACAGAGCAATGTTTGCAACAGGAGGAAGGGAAGGGAGAATTTCAGATCAGCACACTTAATATCTCCTAAATTGCTAGAATGATTAATAGACTGTATTTTTAATGCACCTAAAGGGAAATAAAGTGATAAGTTATTGGTAACTTGTTCATCAGAAACAAATCGTGTAAACTAATTCAGTTGTATAGTCCCTGGAGGCTGTTTTTTAAAACGTTTATCCCTCCTCCCCTGCTTCTACACCAAGGCAATTTGGCAAGTAGTGAGTAGAGAAGGATCACTGGTTTAATAAGCGTCTTCATACTAACTCTCTAAGAATTAATAAGTAAAGGGAAAAGTAAAAGGAAAGCCACTCTTTTTTTTTTTTTCATGGTTTGAAGTAATATATGATTTGTCAAATAATTTCTTAAGGCAATGAGATATATTTAGTTTGGTGGGTAATAATGTAGTTAATGTCAAAAGTACTAATGTACTGAAGGAAAAGCTAATTCTATCTACACAGATCTACAAAATTGGGAAACTGGGCAACCTAAATACTCATACAACTGAAGCTGCATGGACTTTCTGAAAAAACTGGAAACCTTAGAACTGCTGCTGCTTTGCATAAATAACTTCAGAATGTTAAAAAACCCCAAACCCAAAGATTCACATATGTTATAATCCGCAAATGAAATGTCTTTTCTATGGTTTATGGGCAGAATAGTTTGGCTTTCTCACGTGAGACCATCTTATTCCATGGTATAAAAAATATTCTATTGCTTTTTGAACAGCTATTTCTTTTTATTTTACAGTTTTCTTTGGCAGCTGCAGTTAAAATAACCAGGTCCTGGGTCTAATAGGTTAATTGAAGTCACATAAACAAATGAAGACAGAGATCTCTGTAAACCTTCCTTAAGAGGAAGACCAAGCAGTCTTTAGCCCTGCTGTGCAGATGCATGAAGTACCTTTTACTTTAATCAGGATGCATCAAATGTTACTTGTTTTAGCTTAAGAGGCTCCTTAGGAGGCCCCCTGCTAAAGCCAACTAGACATATCAGCTCACACAATGTCAAACAATAACTGGAAAAGGCTTCCCCACATGAATGCTGTTCAAACTCCTTCAGAATACTTAACTTAGAAAGCCTTTTAATGTCTCCTTCAATAAATGTGTTTTATAGGCAACCCGTAAAATCTAACACTATTTTTCTGACGGTGCCTCCAAACAAATACTTTTCTCAAATACTACTGGTGATACAGAAACCCAACATGTTGCACTGGGAGGGTGATGCTGGGCTACTCATCCCAGCAGCCCAGGTGCCTCAGGGAAATCACTTGCCTGGTGAGAATCAATCCTGCCTGCATGTGGTGACTGACCATGGGGAGAGAAGGAGAGAGAATGTGTCTTGGGTAAGTACAAAGTCTCCCAGTTTCTGTGTTTTACTACATAAACACATTTATTTGAAAACCAAGCTACTTTTTTTTTTTTATGGTTGCAGATGATTCTAGTTCCTTTGTGACTGTACAGCAAAACATAACACTACATGGAGTACTTCCTTTTGTGTTTCATTCAAAATCAACATGCTCATTCAAACGGATTCTCAGAAATGGCAAAGCTCCCCAGACCCTTTCCCACAATTTTGAGGTTTTAAGGGAACAATATTTATATGAAACCAACTCAGATGCATTTTTATTAAACAAATAAAGCCTTGCAGGCAGGAGCAGCATAATTTCATGTGTTTGTTGCTATATATACACATACTACGTTGAGATTATTCTATACCTTCTGTCAGCTTCAGTGTCTTTTCCTCTTAGGGAAGCTATGAATTAAGGTATAATAGAAAATAGCATGAAAGATCGCAAATTTTAAAAAAATTGATGATTCCTCTGCTGGAGATGTGGAGATTATATTCCAGAAACTTTTGGTTGCAACACTGAGGGGGGAAAAGACAAATAATAAAAAATCATATCCCAGCACTTTGAAAAGAAAATAATAATCTTTGTATTTTTCTAACCACTAAAAGAGAGATGATTTGGAATTTTCTTCACAGCTGGGTAGATCTAACTTCAAAAATGGAACTTGACGAGGTTATGTAATTGTGTGAATTGGTGGGCGTTTCCTCAGTTGGAAAGTGTTGCTGATGATGCAAGCCTAAAAGTGTTCCATTTTTTGTAGCCTAAGGATGGGTTGGAAGACCACCTGGGCCTGTGGCTTCCATAAGTGTGCTCTATAAATCCCACACTTCAACATGTAAGGTTGGGAAATTATGCTTTTGCACTCCTCTCACACGCAAAAGATCAAAATGTGTTGAGAGGATAGCTGGCATCTACTGCTTCTGGTGAACTTGAAACCCTTTGGCTCTGCTTTAAACTCTATTAAAATATACAAATTGGGTTTCTGTGTTTTAAACTCTATTAAAACTTCAGAGACATAGTTCTCTGCCTTTTGTCCTTTTCCAGTATGCTTTTAAATGTGTTAAAGACTGCTAGAAAGTATGTTTAGTGTTGGCATTGTGTGAGTGGGAAGTGGTTGTTTTGGAAGCCCTTACAAACTGCTTGCAGGGCTGGAGCTGTTGCAGGGCTCTTGACAAATGATTGATGGTTTAATTTGAATCCTTCACAATACCAACACTAAAAAAGAAGCAAAATACCATAAATATCAGTGTCCTTTCAGATGAGATATCACAATCACAGAAGGAATATGGATGTTTTTATCATTAATCTCACCCCTTACCCCCAGTAAGGTTTGATTTCTTGAGGGGACAAGGACTCATACCTGAAGGACTCCACTGCCAACCACAGAAAAAATGCTCTCCTTCTCCCTGTTGAAGAGGCTCACAATCCCTTTCTTTTACTCACCTCAAGGACCCAGAGATTCCCTTTGACCAAATATGTCCAGGAAATTAGACATTGAATAACTTCAAGCAAATTTCTCTCAGATAAAAACAAAGGGGCCTAATGAGCTATGTATTTTTAAAATGCGCTGCAAGCCCCCTGGTACATGTGAATATACAGGGAAAGATTTTCTAAAACACCCAAGTGAGAAAGAAACTGTAGATGGGTGGGCCAATCCACTTAGAAATTTATTGACAGATGGCTGCTAAGACAATCTACACTAGATGACAAATGACTATACATTAAAGCCTTCAAAAGACAAAAAAAAAAAAAAAAGCCTCCAAGAAACATTTGAACTGAAGTTTAATCATACAAAATTACCAGCAAATCAAGAATTACAAGCTTTTAAGAAGTAGGGCTGAACAGAGAATAAACATTCTTCTAATGTAAGGGAAGGATGAACAGACATGAAGATTATCAGAGCTGTTAGTGATGAACTTAATATTATTCCAGTCCCTAAGAAGTCAAAAGAAGAACCTCAGTGAGTTGTATTAAATCCCCACTAGAAGCAAATATTTCTCATGCCAGATAAGATGGTTACTAAAAATCCCTGAAAAACAAACTTTTATGCACAAGGTAAGACAGATTAACCACAAACAAATGGGAAAAAATAGCAAAAATGAATAATGATGGACTCTTACAAGTTACAAGTTTCAAGATAAGGTTGTAATATTTGTAAAACAATAATGGAGGCTCGCCTGAGAGTTGCAGTATATTACATTAAATGAATAGAGTTCAAGAAAAACAAATTACTTGTAGTATGAGAAACATCTCTCTCACATCTAGTTGTGAAAAACCATTATTATGGGTAATGATTTCTTGCTGTTGGGAAAGGAATAGTATCTTCAAAAGTAACCGGCTTGCAGAATCTGTAATCTCAGCAATTCCTTTTAAAAGGAGCAAAGAGGATTGACAGTTGTTCTTATTGCAACAGGACAACTGTTCATTTTCCCTTTTTAGCTCTTCAAAAAGATCACAGAAACAGCCATATGATGTTGAGTACTAGTTGAATTTCACTGCAAATAATTCATCTAAAAGCAGACAGAGACAACAATCTCAAATTATGCTGATATATCAATCATAGTATCCCACAGGGTTCTCTAAGGGAACAGAATTTCAAGCCTAAAATTATTAGCTTTTTATATGTGTGATTCATTTTCTTGCTGTTGTATGGGTTTCTGGTTGTAAAACAGACAGGTCACATTTTGAGTTTTGATCCTTATACAAAGCTAATTAAGAAAACATTATTACAAATTCTAGTGCCTCATCCAACCAGAGGTCTTTTCACTGCTGTGCCCTTTTTTCATCTGGGTTTTTCTCACAATTTGCACACTTTCTTAGCCTGTAAGTGCTCAATTAAACATTTTAGGCATTTCTGTTGAAAACCAAGAAAACTGTGTAAGAAAAAGCATTAAGACACCCAACAGCAGCACAGTATTGGGCGATGATTGATTTACATTTATGAGGAGGAGTTTACTCTCATCCAGCACAAACCAGACTTTCAGGCTTCTGAATCAGGAGAGCCATTTCAGCCACACTGGGATGATTTTAAACTGAGAGCTCAAGCCCTTAAAGAAGGCTGGGCTTGTTTGTGCCAGTGAAAGAACTACTTTGTGCCTGTGCTGTCTGTGTGGGATGAAACTTGTAGAAGAAAAGAAAATCATCTGAGAATAGGATGTTTATTTGAATCAAAATAAACCTGTAATTGTAGCCAGAAAGTAAACAAATAGAAAATTCATTTGTGTGAAAATATGCCTTGGATACTGTAAAAACAGAATACTACTGAGACCTGCACATTTTATTTGTTATATTCCTTTTAGGGAGTTACTTAACAGGGCATTCCAGACGTTAGTGACATTCTAGAAAATAATGGGAAAAAATATAAAATAATTTGGATTTTTAATTTTTTTTTACTTAGCAAGACCATAATCTAGCCCAAAAATAGGGAAATTACTAACATTATCTGGCAACATGTTTTTCAATTTAGAGTTATTTCAATTTATTAATGCCTGTGAGGACTTCATGAGGCAAGTTTATATGTTTATCTACTTTTCTTGATGAGAACGGATCAAAATTGCT
Source organism: Petroica traversi (assembly GCA_025920805.1). NCBI lineage: Eukaryota > Metazoa > Chordata > Aves > Passeriformes > Petroicidae > Petroica > Petroica traversi. The sequence continues at coordinate 14,696,602 of JAHLSL010000018.1, read as the reverse complement.
CACAGAATAGAAAATTTGAAATTCTTGCAAAAGTAAGAATTATTCAACTTTGAAGTTTAATATTTAACAACCAAATCCAGAATAAGTATGCATAGATCAGACAAGGGTAATAATTTTTTTTTTACCTTTCTGGCCCCTTTCTCTTTATTCTTGGGTGTTTTTTTATAAATCTTACTTTAGAATGAGAAAAATTTTATCTTTCTGTGCAACTGAGAAAATAAATTTGTGGGGTTTTTTTATTGTATTATCGAACTAATTAAATTATGAAAAGATGCTATGGTTATTAAAAATGCCTTATCAAAACACAAAACTCAGTTTATTGAATGCATTAGCATTCACAACTGTTAATGCAAATGTGAATTATATCACAGTGCACTCAATATACCATCTGCTCCAGAAAGAAAAACATCTGTTGGTAAATGTAAACTGTGGCGCTTATGGGGTGTGCAATATGTTCAGATACTGTATGGAATAAATAAATTGGACTTTGACAATCTATTATGTTAGAAGCATTCAACTACTTTCTTATCTTGAGGAGAGGAAAAGCTCAGCTGCAAGTATGTTTTGAGATGGTGGAAATTATTGTGCCATGTCCCATCCAGATGGCTTTTGCTGAAGCCAGTCACTGACAGGCTGCTGCAATAATCATCAACAGTTATGAGATGCTTTAAGCTAGCATGAGCATAGATGAATAAACTTCTCTACAGTAGAAGTTTCTGTGCTTGAATTTTCATGATGGTGATGACACTGCAGTTTGGGACGCTGTTGGAATTGGCTGTATTTTCTGGCTTCAAGGAGGAAAATCATGTGCATGAAAAATGTATATTCACATGGATGAATGATAAAGAAGACTGTTGCATCTTTAAAAATATAGTTATAATTTTGTGTTGATGCTATTTTTAATTTTTAATGTGCTGTGCTGATATAAAAATAGAAAATAGGCACTAGTTTTTTGTTGTAAGGGCCATGATAGCCCTTTTAAGATCTAATCTAAACTTACAAAATCAAGCCTTTGTAAAATCTAATAGTTTCTTTCCCCTGATTTGGAGCATCCTGTTTTCACATTCATTTGTTCAATGCATTTTAAGCAATTAGACAAAGAATGTTTTGAGGTTTTTTACCCACAACTGAGTGTGACAGCTGAGGCAGAGGTAAAAGTCTGGGAATGGCACTGGGAAATGCATCCATATGTAATGTACTGCACTGCAGAAATTTCCTTGACAACTCTCCTTTCATTCCTTGTCAGCTCATGGTAAGCTCAATGGGGTTTTCACATATTTAACGAAGTGTTAAGTATGCAGAAATGCATGTTTGGCCATATATCTTAAAAGTCAGAAAAACTTGTTCAAAATATCAGGATTTCTATTTCAGTTTAAATATTTTCCTCTGCATTGTGAGAAGGAAATTATCATAATCTGTTGTTAAACAAGTCAAAATAACATTTGTGCAAAATAACACAGCTTGCAGGTTCTGTTTGTTTAAGCATCTTAAAATGCACTGTTTATTTGCAAGGGAATATAAGCCCTTCTGTGGCTACCAGAGCACTGATGTTTCTCCACTGTGGAGCAATCCAAGGTAAAAGGAACCCTCAAGAAGATTTGGGCTTGGGAACGCAAGAACATTCACTGTTGGTCTCTGCATTTCTTTAGAGTAGCTCTTTTTAATCTGTGCTGTCCTTGCCTGTCATTGTTACTTTTCTTAGATTTTCCAGCATGTTCTCATCCATTTTCAGGCTGCAGACATCACTGGAAGAATGCTGCAGACAAAACACGTTTTAACTCTTTGTTTGGATCAAACTTATTAGTCTACTGTTCTTTGTGGCACTGCTAACACCTGTGGCAGCCTTCACTCCGTGCATCCATTATCAGAGAGCTTTTTATCCTTAAGAATGGGAACTGACTGAGCCTCACAAATCTCACTCGTGTTAACATGTTTAGTCACCTGCAACAGAACTCAATGGCCCAACACAAAGGGAAGAACCTTTGCAAAAATAAGCACTTAAAAAGGGTAGAAGTAGCAGCGGTATATTGCAAGAGAAATATCCTATATATGGATATTCAAAGTACTGAAAGGGATCATTGCAAGGACTAAATGGCTGCAATGGTTTCTCCAGCTGTACTACCCATAGGTTATTTTAACCCTTTATGTGTGACATAAGTGAGCCATATATTTTGTCTTAATAGACCTAGCTTTAAATTATGCTTCAATCAATCTCTCATAGGATTTGTGGTCTATTCTGTACCCTTTCTTCAAAAATTGGGGTGCAGGCATTTTTTCAGATCTCTGTGCAACCAGAGGTGAACTTGACTGTTGAATATGAGTAGTTTAAAATGTTCCAGAGAAGACACAGGCAGCAATATTTTTTAGTGAGTTGCAATTTGTCAAAAAAAATATTTCAAAATATGGACAGATTCACAGCCATCTTTCTGCAAGAAATAAAAGCACAGCCCAAGATATCGATAGCAAGTTAATAAAAGAGCAGTCTATCTTAGCAGAAATAAAGATCAGTTAATCAAATGGACCTAAGCTTTAAATATTAATGACCAGACTGGCAACTCTCTTCTTCTTTTCATGTTTGGTCCAAAAGTTAGATACAGGATTGTTTATGTACTAAAGAGAAAAAAAAAAACAAAAACCACAGCTTAACAATCTTTGCCAGTAAAAATACCCTGCTTTCATTTTTTTGGCTAAATTTGGATGGAAAATATTGCAACACATCTGGTAGTGGAAATCGGACAAATGATTTAAAAACAATAAAAGTGCCTGAGGGATAGAAGGTGTTAAAGAAAGATAAGTGGAGTATCAGCATCCATGCAGAGCCATGCAAATACTGCCAAAGACTTTGTCCTCCAAGTGCCAGCATAAAGATTAGATGCAGTGCTGGGCCAAGAATAGATTGCTCTGAAAGACATCAGAGCTAAGCTTATGCTTTGTAAGAAATGTAAAATCCCAGAACAGCCTAAGATCAGAAACTGACCACTGATCTCCAAATCACAGCCAGACCAGACTAATATAGGCAGTGCAGGAAAAACATCAGTGCTTTAAATCTCCTCATTAGAGTCCCGTGCAGTGAAGACTGAAAGAACACAAAGAAATGCATAAAGAGTTGGAAATATTTTGAAATATTTGTGTTTGTTTGGTCACATAATTCTGAAATAAGTCTAGGTATATATATAAGAGAAAGACAGCCTTTAGGTGTGAAAGACAGCTAATTGAAAGCTTATAAAATATAGGAGACTTTATATTCAATGATTGTTCTAACAGCAAATCAAAGCAAAACGGACTCAGAACATTTGAAAAAAAATTTAAAGGTATAAAAATATTATAAGCAATGAATTTTATAAATCATTAATGCAACACTTTATCCTGAGGAAACAAAAATGAAAGGATAGCTGTATCACCAGAGGTTTTTTTAATGCTACTTAATGTAAATGTCACTTTGTAAACCTGGGACTTTCTTAGACAGGTTGTTACCCTTGGCAGGAAACATAGAAGTCTGTGTTGAATCGTAGGTGCTGGTGATGCTGTGGAGATGCCAAATACAACTTGATCACTGTTTGACAAGCCTTAAAATGAAGGAGGAAAGTATGAGAAAACAGACAAGGGAGTCAAATTCAAAGAGTAAAGGGGATGTGAGTAGTAAGGCAATAAGAGAATTCATAAAAAGATTCTCCTTCTGGGAAGAGAGTGGAGGTGCTGGCAGTTGGCAGGCCAAGATGAAGGGCTGTCTTTACATGCTTGACAACAGTGGGGAGTGGACATAGAAGTGCTGGAGAAATAACAGTTTTAAAAATAATGCTTTAGTAAATAAGGCCTGAAGAGGGTAAGTTGCTATAAAGTTAAATACAAATAAAAGTGTGAGGTTAGGCTTATAAAAGCAATGGCTGTGATTCTCCAGATCTCAAATCACCACGCAGTCAACCTGTCTATTTTGCAAAGCTTCAACAGGCAGGATAGTGTGGGAGTTCTCTTCCAGTGTAGGATGAGATTTAGGCATGGTGCAGATTGCAATGTCTCCTCCTATGTGATCACAAACGTCCTTCTATTTTCTCAATCTGTTTCAAGATAAAAATGTCACGTTGCAAAGTCAAAGTAGATCTAAGACTCCTAAGAACCCTCTATTGCAGAGATGAATTCGGCAGTTAAAATGGGATCAAAGGAATTGATAAGCCTTATGCAATTTACCTCTTGTTATGGAGAAGGATTTTCTGTAGCTCTCATATTAGTTACATTCTGCCCTTGAAAATGCTGCATCATTTATTGTATGCATAAAACTTGATTTTCTAAGGTCTGCAAAGGGCTTTTTTATTAAAAAGGAGTGGCTGCACTTTCTGGTTTTGGTATCTGAAAACAGTACACTCACAGGTGCTGGCTACCTCCATTTTTATTTAATTTTTTTTTTTCAAAGATCATGGTACTAATAAAGTGTTGGATATATAAAATGTGAAAATGTTAGGTTGATTCCTTTTTGTTTCTACAACTTTTAAAGTTAAAAATGTAATATATATAATATAACATATAATTTTCAGCTGGTGAAGAAACAGAACAGCAGTTACCTCAGAACATCAATTCCTGTTCACAAAGACGTTTTAGGGAAAACATGCTATTGTGGTGAGAATATTACATACATATACAAACTGTGTGTTCATTATAACAGTAGTTAAATTAAAATTAATATAAGCTGTTTGATGTTTTAGTTGTCTCAGGAAATACCACAGCTTCTGGCTTTAAGAATAAAGTAGATTGTATTTCTAACATAGAGAGGTATCTCAGTATGGTAAGCTATTTTTTTCAGTTGGAGTCTGCAAGTGCCTTCCAGTTGTTTTTTGTTTCTTTTCTTCCATACTTTATATACTTGAAAAGTATTCCTATGCCTACTTGGCTCCCTCAGACTCAATATGCGGTGGAATTTATTAAACATCTTTCTGGAGTGCATCCCCTGCAAGCTGAAATATGGTAAGTAGAAATAATCAGGAAATTTGCTTCAAAAAGCCATTCCAGAGCTGGATTAAAACAGTAACGTAGTGTACCCATGGAAGGTACCATCAAAAGGTATCAGAAGATTTCTGCATGACAACTCTCTCTGTTTCCTTCTACTTAATGATGTTGTTATTAAAAAACTTTATAAAATAACATTATTTTTCAAGAATACCTGGTACATCTGTAATTTTAACATTGCTATGAAATGAGAAATATGACTGTGAGGAGCATGTTAGGGTTACAGCAAGGTATCTGCTAGACTTTTATCACTGGGTGGGTTGTATAAGGGACAGGTAAGGTTACCAGCTGGAAAGATCCTGCTTCCTTATAACCTGTGAAGCTTCTGGGTTGTTAATGAACAGCTACTACGTTGTACTTTCAGTGAAACAAATAAATAGTAGGACTTGTTATTTATTGATCTTTTCATATATGGTGCTTAGATAAACAGAGGAGAATTTAAATGAATGTGTGTGTCATCAGTATAATCCTAAAAATAACAAAATGAAAGGATCAGCATCTGCTGGTTTTTGCTTGGGTTGTTTTGTTGTTTGCTTTTTCTTTGCTACAGTACAAAACAGAGCAAAAAGCAAATCGCTGCCAAATCTATAAATATATGAGGATATATCTTTGTAAATATTTAAATAACCAGCAAAATAACCTTCCTACTTTTATACAATAAGTAGTGAAAACTGGCAAGTATGATTCCAAATGTTCTGCTTTCTCAGTTCTATAATCAATGTAAAGATGTAATGGGCTTTATTTTAAAAGAGGATTCACCCGAGAGCATTGTGTTTGTTTTCATGGTTTTGTATGACATAAAAAAGATTTGAACGGAAAAGTGTCATTTTTTGCAGATGTACCATGGGCATTTAAGCAAGCATAGAAAAGCTTCTGTACATGTTTGGACTTGGTAGCTAATAATTCTTCCTGAAAATCAACCCTTTTCATATCCAGTGCCACCTTTCTCTTTGACCAACACATTGATCAAATACTCAGCCTCTGCAATGATGGCTGAACTTTCCAAGGGTGTGGTTGCATCTTTTACAAGGTCACATATCACCAGGCTGACCTGGAAGCAAGTCAGTAGCTGAGCTGCTGTCTAATTTACTACCTTTTCTTATTTCCTGCTCCAGCAAGATGTGATGTGTGTCCATCAGTGCTGTGGGAATGGAAAAGTTGTGCAAAGACTGTCTCCTCTGTGATGCTGCTGGACTGTGTCAAGCATTCAGGAGTTGTCCCAGGCATTCTGCACATGAGGAAATACCTATTTTGCAGCTATTTTACGTGGGTTCTTAGATCTACTTATTCCCTAGACAGAATACATCTTTCTTTAACCTGCTCTTACTGGACTACACACAAGCACAAAAAGACAAGCATACGGAAGCACAGGTTTGCTTTCAAATGAAGCCAGTGAGAAAGAGCTTTTATATTTTAAATTACCACCAAACCTCTCTTACAAAAGTTTTCCGATATAAACAACTACTAACACTAAGGGAGTTAAGACTAACTAACCAACTAAACTACTAACATTCAGGGAGTGTGAATGCTAAATGTAATGTAGGTTGTGCTGTACAGTGCTGAGAAAAAAATATAAGCAGGGTTAGGGTAAGAAGGGTTGACGTTACTCTCTACCCTTAGTTATTAGAGTCCTTAATGAATTGGGCATAATTCTCTCTTTTCCAGTACTTTCCTTTGCTCTATTCTAATAAATGTCCATATGTAAGATTGGAACATGCCTAAATTACATATTAGAATATCATTTTCCTTCCTCTCAAAGTAGTGCTGGCTTCTCAGAGGTGATCCTCTTGATTGTTCAGTCATCATTCCTCAGTGTACACTTAAATGAGAAATGACAATGTACCTTAGAGCCACCCCCAATTTTTCACTCCATGTTCACATTCCATTACAATGAACTCTGGTAGAGTAAGACCCTGGAGAGTAATGTTTTTACAGTCTCATTACCATCCAGTGTATTAGACCATGGCAAAAACATAGCTTGACGAAAAATATATCCTGTTACAGTGAATGATCACTTGGCAGCAAGGATTATTTTAAAACTTTATCTAAGGCCTTTAAACTAAGCTTTCACCATCTGTTCTGCCTTCTAATTATACATGCAAAAAGAACATAATTCACAAGTGTATCATAAAAGTGGGTAATGTAATTGATTAAATGATACTGCTGCGTGTATCTGTGTTTGGTTATTCAGTGCCTCTGTTTTGCTTTCAGCTCATAAATCACTTTGAATACATTGTAGAGTGACTTTTTCTTGGCAGACAGACAAGGATATACTCTCTCACATTGGAGGGGAGGCAATGAACTGATGATAATTATGGATGGAAGGAGAATATACCAGAGAGGTACAAATACTGTCAAATATCAAATATTCATGCTCCAGTTCTTTGAAGGAGTTGGACCAACCTGCTCTCTTACACTACTTCAGAAAATGGGGACCTTCTTGGCAACTGTCTTTAAATAAAGACCTAGGAAGAAATTACTTGCTTAAATGGCTCCGACATTTAGGAGCATCATTTGCATGATGCTCCCAGATGTGTGCATTGATATGAATGGAAACTTTGGAGCTTTGTTATGCTTAGTCATCCAGGTGCTTATATTACTTTCAAAAATGTTACAATGCATTCTATTTCTGGAATAAGTTACGTGCCTAGGGCCTTAGGGAGCAAAAAAAATGCCTGTATGTTAAAGCAGCTAGGAAAAAATAAGTTACAAAAAAAGAAGAAAAATTACCTGTAATTTGTTACCACAAATAGGAAATTTATGAGTTCACAGATTTCAAATAATAGTAAAACCTAAATAATACTGTAGTCTTTACAATACTTAATTTAGTTAATTCTTAAGAATTCTTAAAACTACCAGATTTTAATGAATCCATAGAAAACTCTGGTTGGGAACTGACAACCCAGCATAAGGTCTATTTTAATGGAAGTTTCCTTAGGCAAGTTGAAGTAGAAATTTCAAGTTCCTTCTACAAAACTCTAGCAAAACTCCAGATTCCCTTCAGAGTCAACTGTCTGAAGATGTTCTTATTACCATCAGCGCTTCCATTTTATTTTCAGCATTTCTGTACTAACTTTTCTACAGTAATCTACTTTATGTACATCTTGCTACATGTAGTGTCCCCTAAATGCATACAAAACCCACATTGCATAAGAATCGATTTGCCTTGATGAAAGAAAATACTAGTTATGAAATCTGTTTTGAAAGATGCTTAAAATTAAGCAGAAGAAAATTTTGTTCTTACATTCTTTAAGCATTTTATACATTCAGCAGTATCTCCATTTATGCTGTAGATTTTGTGATTCTCACCATGTTTTAGCTGACTTCCCCTCAAAAACTCTTTGTTGCTATCTTTGCCCCCTGAATTAGGTGAATAAGGAGAGAGAGTTTTTGTGACATTAAGAGATATTTAATCCAATTTGTTACTTCTGTAGTTTGGCCTCAATCTTCTTCCAAGGACTATTGTACACTCTCCAGTCATGTCTTGTCATGTCTTCTGCTCCTTCTTTAATGTTTTCTTCCCTCATTCTGACAGGTAATTTAGAAAGCCTGCCACATATCTTCCTTCCATCTGAGTCAATTGGATGTGAATGTCTTGAAAGATGGAATGTGGTGGAACAAAGCAACCCATAGTGTGTTTGAGTATTTCAATAAATACTTACAAATATTTGTATTGACTTCACAAGGATTTCCTGAGTATTAGCGGTGAAATCCAGACAGAGCACTACCATGATTTTGCCAGGAAATAATACGTGATTATTTCCTCAAGAGATTTTTTTTTCCTATCAATAAATAATGCTTTCCTCTTGTACTACTATGTAAAATAGACATTTATGCTTAACATATGTTTGCTCGAAGGCAAAATAAATGTTTGATGGTATGTTAAAAGCAAACATGGAAACTTAGGGAAGCTTAAAACACCACTAAATTTCCAGATGGATAATAGCACGTTTACCTATAATCTGCAATGATGTGCTGCTCAGAAGAACAGAAAAAACAGGCAGATATCAAGCTTGACATCTACATAAATCAATAAACTCAATGAACTATGGATGATACTTCATCTTACAATGTATGGACATGTACAAATCTCATTTCTTTCACAGAGCTGAGCTACAATATGTGCAAGGAGATCAGAGGCCCAAGCACAGAGTGTAAATGGTAGGATTAAAGCTGTAGGACTAGAGCCAAACCCAGCCCCATCAATGGGACTTCTTATGCTTACTTACAGTGGACTGTTAACTGTCCCCTGAATTATTTACTCTGAAATCTGAATTGATATTCCTTAGTTCTTCCTGTTGGTTATGAATGTAACTTTTGCAATCAGCCCATCTTCTGCCATTGGTATACCAGCATGTTTTACACTTTCACATACTCGGCTTCACAAAAGAAACTACTGTCTGAAAAAAAATAATGAATTTTATGAAGTTCAGAACAGGCTGCTATATTGGGGTTTCATTAAACTGAGCCAAATTGCTGAACCTTTTGCATTTGTTGTTAAAATGTTCATATTCTTCTAGAAGGTAATAATGAATGAGAAGTCCTCTAGGAAAAAAGAAGAAAGAAAAAACTTAATTATTCCAGATACAAATATTTCCAATCTACAAATGCAAGTCTTAATTTTATCTTACTTTTCCAACTTTCCAAGCCACCATTCTCCTTTCACATGCTCTGTATTCTGCTGATCTACTGTCCTTCTCGCAAATTTTTTAAGGATTTATTTTATATTTGATTTTCATTCCTTTATATTGTCTTTTTTTGTTAATTTGGTTTTTGAACTTTAGAGGAATGTAATTCTTTATACTGGAATCCAAGTTTAACTTTCCAAATCACATTTTCCTCTTAAGTTTAAAACTGGGAAAAATACAAAAAAATCCTTATTATACTTAATCTTTAAAAACTCAGGAGAATTAAAAAGGAAATCTCTGAGGGTTCACTGTTTTTAAAAAGAGATTAATTCTTCTCTAAAGCAATGATTTAATATGGCAGATCTTTTGAATTTTTCTTTAATCAGGGATCAGGCTTTTTTGCTTTCCAGCAACCACAGAGATACTGACTCAGCTTGACAGTGTTTATAGTAGACGTTATTTAAGCTGTGATATGGTTTTGAGATATGAAGTGACTTGCAGAAAGAATGTAAGAGGCTCTGTGATCAGCAATGAGAAATTTTCCACAAGATAACTGTAAGTCATCTGCAAAGTGGAGCTCCTTTGACCAGCTACCCAATTCACTTCTTTACACGCTAAAATTTAACTAGACTTTGCAGACTGATGAATATAAAGTCAAAAGGGACTATTTGGTTCATTCCCACTGACCTCAAGAATGGGCTGGAGACCTTTGCTGAATAATTCACTATTCCAAGGACAAAAAGTCTCCTCAGTCAGGTATCCACAACTGCTGTTAAACTCTGTGATGACTTGCACCCTTGTCACCCTTGACACAGTGTTTCATAACTACCCTGTTCACATGCCTTCCTTAGCTGAAGCCTTATACCAGCTAAAACCAGTCCCTAAACTTATTCTGCTCCAGGGTTCTGGTCAGACCCGTAGTGAGGCTCTCTGTGGGCTGTGCCAGTCTGATGGCAACAGCAGGCACTGCTGGCTGAGCATGAGGGAGGCTGGATTGGCCCATGGTGTTTGGCACCTTAAAGAAATGGCTCTGTGAGCTCCAGGGGCTGCCTCAGTCTGCTGCCACACGTCTGTGTGTCATGATGGAATCAGAAGGTGTTTTTGTTCTTCCCCTGCTCCTCCCAGCCATTAGAAACAAGGATTTTAGTATTGTCCTTCCTGTCCTGCAGTGTCAGGGCAAAGCTGGTGCCTCTACAGCATTCAGCAGTGTGGGTGGTGTTGAGATGGCCACAAATGAATTGCTGTGGCCTGGCGTGGCTCTGCTTTGGAGTCCATCTGCTGTCTGTACTCAGCAGCAAATCTGAGCAGGAGCCAGCAAAACAGAGCTCTCATTAAATAATGTGGGAACATTGTGGTCTGGGTGGAGCCCAGCAAGGTTGTTGGCCATTGTAGCTATGTTTTAGGATTTCTGAGTGACCTTTAATTAGTCAGCAACTTACAGAGGTATGTCCCCAAACAGGGAATGGTACTTCTGCTTTGTAAGTGAGACTGCCAGTTCAATTTAACTGAGTACCTAAGGCATACAATGGTAGAAAAGGTTTCCATATAATAGAGTGGCTGCTGGTGAGCATGCCTGCCATAGGTGCCAAAAGGAACTGTGGACTGGCTGTTAATACAAATACCCAAAACCTCAACTCCTCCATCTCCAAACCCATCTCTAACAAAGTGCATTGGTACCTTCACAACTGGGGAATGTTCAGAGTCACTAACCCATAACATCCCTGTCTCACATACATGGCTAGCTTTCCATGGCAAGCAGTGCAGACATTTGGAAATCAAATAATGTGCACTTCAAGTAGTATGAGAACCACACTGTGAAGTCCCTTTCTGGTTCACCAATATTAAAATAGATACAGTGTGCATTATGCCTTAATTCTGTCTTTAGAAGTAATCATGCTTGTAATTAATTCTAAAGGAGTTTAATCTTTAGGCAGAAACAATCTATAAAAACTGAATGAACTGAACTACAAAAATGAGAGGAAAAACATTCTCAGGTAAAATGAAAAGAGAATACTTCTGGTTTTGGTTGTTTGTTTCTGTTTTGTTTAACATAAGAAGGGAGTAATAACATAGAGTTATCTACTTTGCACGCTTGTATTTACCTTTATTTTCAGAAGTTTTAACATTCAGACTTAAAATGGCCATGGATAAAAGACCTGTATCTATACTTGAGTCTGATTAGCATTTAAGCTCTGCAGTTGGTGATGAGAAGACTCAGCTGTTGCTTTAAGTTCCATGAGGGTCAGGATGACCATTTTCTTGGGTTGGTAATATATGAATAACCTTCTTAGACTAATACTAATTAACTTTGTACAGTTTCTGTTGTAAATTATTTTCTGAGCCACTTAGGATTGCTCTCAGCCAATTGCATGCATGGCAAAAGGTTAATTGTTTGCAAAAGACAAAGAAAAGGGCACCTCTGTGACTCCCAGTAGAAATTAAGAAAATAATGAAGTCTTTCCATGGGAATTCATTTGCTTCACATGAAATGGACCAATTGCAAAACTTCTCCAATATTCAAATATATACTTTCAAAAGTAGTGTTTGATGGAGGTACATTTATATAAAATAATGGCATGGATTTCTGCTTTGTTCAGAAGTCAGACTAGAAAAAGATGCGATAATTTAAATTTTTAATTTTTGAGACAAATTATGTCATGGATACATACAAAATGCATGTGTTTTCTATGCTGGTTGAGGCATGCTGGGTTGTCCAAATTATCCTACAGAGAGCAGGAAATTGTATTTATATGTATGGCAGTGTCTATCAGACAAATAGGGTTTGCATAATTATTGTGGCATGAAATATTTATGTGGTATATAATTACCAGAAGAGATGTGAATTTCCAGTTGTACCCGATAAATGACAAAAGGAACCGCACGTGATGACACACAATGATGTAGAAGTTGCTTAGATCTGATTTTTAATGCAGATTTTATGAAAATTTTTCATGGCTTTTAAGGCATTTGTAATGCATTGTCTCTTCTGTTTCTGACATCCTTTATGAAAAAAAATTATTTACAGAGGTGTTGGGTGAAGAACTCTGATAATAAAATTTATAAAAATTATTTGAAAAATTGTGTTTAAAAGGTCTTGAGATTAAAGACCTTTGGGACCTTATGAAGAAATTATTTCTTAATTCTTCACCCAAGTTACTTTTTTTCTGTTCAAGGAATAGTTGTTTCCATCTCTCTCATGTTCCTGTTGGGGTTTATACTTCCTTCTCTATTTGGGCACCTGGAGTTAATTGTGTAAACAGAGCTGAGATCAATCATGCGTAAAGAGTTCACATGTGAAGAAAAAGACAGGTTTTTGCAATTCAGAATTGTAGATAATTGTGGGATTTTGATACTTGTGTGTACTTATACATATTATTCTGTTTAAAAAAAAAAAGTCTGAAACATAGGAAACTTAATAAAGAGCAGAAAAAATAGTTTGGAATATATATGGAGTATGGAAATAAAAAGTCCGAAAATTAGCATGTGGGAAACCTGATGGTCAAAGTAAGGTAGAAGATAAAACCTATGTTTTGGTGGTAAAAACTATGTTGATGATTTCATTTTTATAGCTGAAAGATTGAGCAGGTTGAAACCTGGGCTTTCAGTAGCTTTTAAGGTGCATTGTACATTTATCTTGTATAACTTAACACTACTTTGATTTCTTGGTCATCAGTGTCTAATCATGTCCTGGGTGAAATGTCAACTTCCATGAATTCAGTGGGTGTTTTCTCATTCTGTTAAAGACAGGCCAGACTTAATTCTTAAATGTATTTACTTCTTTACTAGTGCTGGTTAACTATGAGAAGGAAACAGTTTATAATAGAAAATTCATCTTGCTTTCTTCATAATTACTATTTCTAGTTGTTGCTGGTTCTCTGAATTGGGACTTGTGGCATTTCCCCGTAGGATAGGCCAGAAGTTCTTCCGTTTACCAAGCATGGTAGAACCAGCAACAACCATGGCCAGCAGAACTTCATTGCTTTGAAAGTTTCTTAGTAAGTGGGTAACATTTGAGTAGATGTTGTTTTCGCTGTTGTGCAGATAAAGAAAATTCAGTACAAAGCAACATATTCTGTTAAAAAACAAAACCCACACAGAACTTTTAAAGGGTTCTTCCATGGTTGGAAAGAAAAAATGAATCATTGCTAAATTAGAGGCAGAGAGAAGCTGGAAACTCAATTATTTTTACAGAAAATGTGACAAGGAATCATGTTGTACCAGTTTGAACTGACAAATGTATTATTTTTTGGAAACCATTTCATTTGAAAACCTGGTTTAAAATAATTCTGGAGAATCAGATGAGGAAAACCTTTCTAGTAGTACAGGTGTCTGATTTCCTGGCTGTAAGCTGTACAATCACTAGTCTGAAAGACGTTTTACACCCCTAGGTGTACTAATATTTTCTTTCTCCTTTTTAAAGTTAATAAATGAAAATTTTAGTTAGGGATTCTGAAACATTTCTGACCATATGGGAGAGCATAATCCTTGCAGGAGAGCTGAACATGACCATTGAATGTTTAGAACGAACAGAAGAAACGAAGAAATATTCTCTTCTCATGGAAATGATGCTTCCCATTGCCTTTTACAGTCCTTTACAGCTGGGATTCATGGAGTCATACTGCACAGAGGACAGTGTTTAAGGGGTTGGTTTTGCTCCCATGTAAATAGAAATTAAGTTGTTGTTACAGTGAATACTTATGATTGCAGTAGACTTCTTTTGTGATTGAAGCTGTGTGCAGGAGAAAAATTACAAAATAGATGGTGATTTCTTTTTACAGTTGAGACTGGCTTCAGATTTTCCCACAGCCTGCTGTTGAAGCATTCAGGTTACACAAAAACAATGAATTTGGCAAGCTGACAGTGCTTGGCCTTTTTTTTGGCAAACGATTTCAGTCATCCAGTAGTTTTCCTGCCTTCTGCAGACAGGTCTGGCTCACATACCACTGTTTGAAATTTGGTCTGTGAAAAATACTAAGCTTTAGAGTAGAATAGAAACTATGTGTTGAGTATTTTGATTTTTGGCGTATAAATAGACACATTTTGGCAGTGTCTGTAATTGAAATACAGGAAGAAGGTTCACACAAACACCCAGAGAGAAAAAGATCTATAGAAATCTGCAAACCTGTGTTTGTCCACTGTAGGAATTCCTAAGTGAAGATAACTTAAACAGAAATTGGAATAATAAAAGAAGAGAAATAATTACTGTATTAAACTGTTAAGAGTCTAAAAGATTAAGCAAATACATTACTAAGAGCATGTATTTCATTTACATTTTTTTCATTTTTCTTCATGACAAATTGATGTCATTAAAGCTTTCAGCACTTTGTTTCTTATTTAGTCCATGAAACTCCACCTAGACCAGAAAGATGAATCTAAAAGATCTATTTTCTTTTAAAATTTTAAAAATGTTCTGGCTTGAGTTGTTAGGATGCTTGGAGAGGTGATTTTTCTGCACCTATTTAGATACCATTGTTGCTTTTTTCAAAGAAAAAATTAGATTTAGAGAAGTCTGTGTAGATGTGTAGTCTTGAAGATTGTCTTTTTTCAGTATTTTCACAGGTTAATTTCCATTGTAATGTTCCTTTTTAAGGAGAATTATCATGCTAATGAGCCATACGTTGTAATTCTTCTCTAACAAAGGATAATAACTATTTCTTATCATGACAATGTAAAACTGTTAGTCAAATAATACCATTTAATAGAATCATAACCCTTATTTATAAATGCAGATTGAATAAAACAGCAATGAAATTGTCACAAGAAAGAACAAAGAAGACATAATAACATTCTTCATTGCATTTGCTTTTAACAAAACTTGTATTTTAGAAGCAGTTTGTGTTTAGACTTGAAATATTTTAAGCTAGAAATGTTACAGTTTGGTGTATTCTGCTTTTTTAGATATGCCAGGTTTTTAGGAACACTGCTTTCTTATTATTAAGGCTTTTTAACACAAAGGAAGATATTTTGTAAAAATACACCTGCATTAAGATACATTTAAGGCTGGCTTTCAAAACTTCAAAGAAACAGAGGCTCTTTTTGCATCTGTTCCTCGGTTTAAGACTCTAGAAATATTTAGAGAATCTTTCTGGGCTGATGAGTCACTCTACCAAACATAATTTGAAATTTCTGCTTTAGAATATACATCGCTTTATTCTTAGCAGAATTCAGTATTTTATCTGTATTTTGCTCAACAAAGAAAAGGGAGGACATTTAGTTTTTCAATTTAACCAAGCAGTTTACAATTACATCATTAGAATCATGAGTACAGTGGGCCAGTGGAGTGCATTTTGTTCTTACAAAGAGCATAAATCTTAGGCACATCTGGTGGAGTGAGGGCTTACAAACAACAGTAATTTTAAAAGTGATTCATATTGGTGTAACAAGGTTCTGGGCAAGGTTGGCCCAGGAGATGCGGGGAAGGCATGTGGGAACAGTGACAAACTACACCTATTTGGATAAAAGAGTAACTCCACTGGAAGCTCCAAACATAACAGAGCTGTGGTGACTTCAGGTGGATAAGGAGATGAAATTTCGAATTATGACTCTGAGTGAAACTAGTTCTGTATAGAAACCTCTCACCAGCTTGCTCATCCACTCATACAGCCATTCAGCATTTGCTGAAAATATTCTTCTGGTTTCAAGCAATCAAAAAAATATCCCAGGAAATTTTTCTGTAGGTGCTTTTACGGATATTCAACAAAGATTTATGGTCTAATGGATCACATTAGTCACTTTTCTCTATTTCACTATAAATGTGATATTAGAATTAAAATTATAATTCTATTGGAATTAATTTGAGCATTAGAACACTATATTTCGAAACATTATAAAGTTTGTTTGTCAGATTAAAAAAATGAGATAGGCAAATTTGCACAATACACTCATTTAAGTAATAGAGTTTGTCAACTTCTGGAAATGCTTAATTATTTTCTTGTAAATGTTTTAGTCCAACTGTCTTTCCTATTTGGAGATTAAGCTGGATTTTACAAAAACTGGATGAATTAGTTAGTATGTGCACTGGTAAAATTTGCATGTTCTGTTATTAATAAAAGTACTGTTCTATGAGGAAAGAGAAATCCATTTTTGTTGTAAAGAGAATATTTAATATGACATACACACAATACTTTTTGTTTCAGGAGTAGCTAGGAGAGACTTGTTACTTCTTGGAGGTTGTATAACATGATTTATGCATGCTCGTTTCTGAAATTCTTGGGCAATAATAAATACTAGAATGTATTTTTCTATAACATTGAATACTCAAATAATATTTTATTCATAAACAGAAATTTTAATATAAAAGTAAAAGCGCACAAAAATTATATCAACAGGTACTCTAAATACTTGGAAATATTTTATGTAAAGAGTAGTTAGAAATAATCTCCTTTGTAGTTAGATGTATGGCTATAAATTGGCTTGTGGCACAGTGAAGACTATTAACCGTCTCAAGACCTGAAAAATTCTATATTCTTGGTAAATATTTCATATTAAAAATCTGTAAATACTTTTCCTGTTGGCTGAAGTAGATGGGAACATTTCTAAACATCTGCTTTATTAGAGATATTGTATATTTTGAAATTTGCAGATGTAAAATCTATATTGTCCAAAACTACTAAAGATTAAACCCTTTCCCTAGAAATGGCAAATATAATGTCAAAAATCTCCTGTTCATGGGCAGTTGTGTCTGAGTTTACTTATTGTTAGTATTTTTAGTATTTTTTTTTGTAATACCAGAGAAATCAGAATGTTACTGACTTTATTAGTTTCAAAGCAGTGCAGTTTGCCAGTGAGCATGCTGAGAAAATCACAGCTTTGATAATGAAAGCTGGAAAGATAAATGCTGCAATTTTCAGTAACACATTTATGGTTTGTATGTAGCTAGAGATTTTCATACATGACATTTTTCACGAGTGCTTCACATGTGCCTCTAACATATTTTTAGGTGTTCCATATTCTAAGCTTAACATAAGCAGGATAATCCTAAACAGTTGTGGTTGTGTCTCTACATGTAAGAACACAGCTGCTTAGGATATTTCATATTCTGCCTATCATTGACTAACCTGTATATAGTATAACATGCTATAACACAATATGTTAAATTATATGCAAAATATGATTTTTGACTTGTTTCTGTATAATCCCGCGGCTCTTCTAAAGAAGTTAAAACAGTAACACTGGCAATGTGTTATAATAATTAGCAGTCTCCCATCAACCTAATATCTAATGGGTTAAAACATTTGAATTCAGAACCATGTCTGAGCATCCTTACTCCTGGGTGGCATCTTGCTTTCATGAGGGTTCATTGCAAATGGCAGAAATCAGTTGTCATCTAATTTTAGGTTATGCTCAAAATAAAGCTGAATGTTAGGTTTTTATTTCTGACTTGTAAAAAACAAATGAGAGGAGTGAGCTTTGATCCAAAGAATGGAATTCTTACATGTCTCTGTCTCATAATCTCTGCAATTCACAATACATTTCTCTCACCTACACATTTTCTTTTTTAATTTTTCTATGTTTACAGACTGTTATAAAAAAAGCAAGCAAGAACAGTTCTGACGTCTGCTTTAGGGCCTCTGCTACTTTGATGTGGTAGGAAAGTACTTATTTTCTGCAAGGCTGGGTTATTAGTTGATTGGTTATAACTAAAGAGGACAAACAAGTGGGATTTCTAGAATGCATCTACAGGAGGAAGTTCACAGTACTAAATAGGCCAGGAAAAGTCTAAAGGCCAGGGATAAGAGACTGAGATAAAAATGTCATGTTACCCAATATCAGTTTCTTTCCAGCTGGCCAAAGGCAGTAAAAAGGTATTTCAAATAGTTTCCAAACAGTTTACCCTCAGGTCAGTCCATGTCTTTGCTTCTTGATCACCAGTTACCACCACTACCCCATCTCTAGCTTGTTTTTGTAACTGAGATAAGCAGTTAATAGTGTAAGTCTGCAATGTATATAAATATATTTGACTTCTTAAAACTAGTTTGAAACTAATATTTATAATTTAATACATTTTATATACTGTTCTTATATATTTAGATGTAAGATTAATTTTTTAATTTTTTTTGTCATGTTCTCGAAGATCCCTTTTATCTGTACTATTCACACAGAGCAGTTACTACAATGAAATCCACTATAGACAGAAAAGTTTATGCTTACGCTGGGTCTAAATTTAGTTGTGTTTGTTAAATA
Source organism: Petroica traversi (assembly GCA_025920805.1). Lineage (NCBI taxonomy): Eukaryota > Metazoa > Chordata > Aves > Passeriformes > Petroicidae > Petroica > Petroica traversi. The sequence goes on along the minus strand of JAHLSL010000018.1, from coordinate 14,677,793 downwards.
TCCATTCTTTCTGCCTCTGAAACAACAGCAAAATGGAGGTTGGGTTTTGTTGAGATGTTTTTGCTTTGTTTTTTTCCCCCCAGTAATTAGTATTAAATTCTCTGAAAATGTCAAATACAATTTGTAAACAAACCAGATATTTCCAACTATTTTTCTTGCTATCTCATTTATAATTTTTCACATAAAAGTAAACAATTTACACAGGTCACTGAAGAAATATTTGGTTCACCCAAGCTAGGATTAGAATCTACTGGTGTGTGGCATTTTTTAACAAAAGAATTGAGGAACATGAGCAATTGGGAGATTTTTATTTTCAGGTTCAAGATACATGAAGCAATCCTCTTTGTGCACTTTGTCTGAATCATTTTATGCTGGAGAGCATATTTTCCCTGCATTAAAGTAGAAACTGCTTATCTCAGTGGTGAGCAAAGTCTGTGCTTCAAATACAGATGAGTGAGTAAACTGACTTCTGAGGAATGCTTCCCTGTGTTCACAGCAAAGCTGAGTTCTTGGAGCATTTCAGTCACACAAGGCTTGTGAAGGGTGATGTTCTAAAACCATTTTTTCCTATTCATTTACAGTGCAGATGGTACCAGCATTTATTCTAAACAGAATGTATTGTTAAAACAGTCTAGACACGCTATGATCAAGGGACCACAAATGGAAACAATTTGGTGTCGAAAACTTCTTATCTGATTACAGGGATAATGACTTGAAAATCAACCTGGCAATTTTACATGATTAGAAAAGTGATGTTCATGTTGCTTTCTCATCATGTTTCCAAATAGAAACAGATTTCTGCCACATCTCACAGACCATTTTTCTCATAGATGAATCTGCATCTCAGTTTCAATCAACAGTTTCAGCTATTCCATACATGGAGCTGTTCTGTTGTTTTGACAGGCAAAGACACATCAAAATCTTGTATTAGTCACTTTTCCACACCACTGAGTATATATGAAGAGCTTGGAAAAATGAAACCAGAAAATAAGATTTAATTTTTTAAGTTTTGGCTTGCATCAAGTCTGAAATTCATGAAAAAATGGACTCTTTAGAGAGGACCTTCATATTGAAATGAACGTGTGTATTTATTTGAATGACTATCTAATTTTGAATCCTTAATTTCCAAATCATGCAAGTACATTTAAGGTTATTGGGCTACTTCTGATCCTAGACACTTTTACTGGAAGGAAATAGGTTGAGACAATCTGATCTATTTTTATATCTTTACTTTCTTACAAAGCACTGTTATGACATTTCATGATTCACAAAGTTTAATGTGGTATATTATAAACAAAAACGTTTCCCATTTTTTGCTTTTTTTATACTATTCTCAATACATTTGATGAAAACATTATTCTATTGAGTAGATGAGGTTTGAGGACATCTAGTCTAGTTCTCTTAGTAAATTTTAGTCAAGGACTTGTCTCTGTAACATTTTCTCCAGCTTGGTCTGAAGATACCAAGTCAGAACAGGATTCTGCCTTTTCCCCTTCCCACAAGCTGTGCATTCAGACACGTTTTTTACTGAGCTTGTCTGTGTTTTCTGTTGAAAATAAGAATGAAAGCACAAGTGAGAATCAGCACCTGATGAAAAAGCTGGCTCAAGTTACAGAGATATGGTGACTGTAAAATTTATTTTCTTCCATTTAAGTTTTAGCTTGGGCTTCAATTTGTATCCATCTGAAAATTCACCTGCTGGGTAGATATTACTGAAATTATTTCACATGAAATGTTTTAACAGTAGAGGCAGGACACCCTCAGAATTATTCAAAAGTTTGTGTTTGGATGAGTGCTCTTCAAAAGTGTTCATAAATTGTTTTATGAAAAGATTTTGTTAGCCTTTTTGGTTTACTGGTTATTCCGGGTATTAAAGAAAGAAGGTGATCTATTAAGAAATTTCAGAAGAATGTCACAAGACACAGACTGAAAATCAAAATTATGAAATCCAACCCAGATTAATGTAAAATCAAGCAAGAAATCGACAAGTCCTTATATCACATTCAAAATAATGGGCTCTGAACAGGCAATTGCTACACAGGAGAACTAGGGATTATGGAAGGTCCATGAATATGTCAGGCCAATGGAGAAGTAGGGAACAAAACAAAGAACATAAAAGTGTTAGATTCTCCATGCATGTTTTTCCTTGGTAACTATGGGACTGTCCTGGTCCTATTCCCAAAGCAATATAGGGGACCTGGAAAAGGTCCTGAGAGAGACACCCAGGGTGACCAAAATGATGGAATAGCTTCCACACAGGGAAATGCAGAGAATTTACGAAAGGGTACACATAGAAATTTGAAAGCAGGAAATCCTCTATTTACTTTCCTTTACACTTTGCTTGTTCTCCTCAGTATAAAGCAAATGTATTTCCTATGATATTGATCAGTATTACCACAAGAAGTTATCAGAGCTTCCTCAGGAATACTGTTTTTCTCACCATTGGATTTCATTAGGTGCTCACAACCTTCAAGTATTTGAGGAAGGATATTATTAATTCCTGCACTTATTCTGTTAAGACTGAATACTTAATGGTTTTGTTTCCATTTCTCCTGCTTATATTTTTCATCATTGTTTTACTTTGCTCTGTAGAAATGAAGGAAAAAACCTCATAGGAGAGAGCCTGGAATAGGTAGGGCTGGCAACCAGTCCTAACACTGCTTAAGAAGACATAGTATTGTGGAACTGAAGAATATTGAAACAGTGTAAGAAACCCCCATATATTAAGACGAAATTTGGGTTCAACCCAATTTATCAAATAGCATTTATCAAATAAAGATGGAGGATAATTCAAGGGAATAGAAACAATAAATTTACTCATTCATGTTATTTTTAACTCTGAATTTTTTATGGTACTCAATCACTCTGCTTCTGCTTTCCTTGTGCCCATAAATCTGTTGATCCCCAGTATGTAACACTGCCCATTTTGGCCATTGCCTGAACTTGCCTTTCAAATGTATCTATGACTCATGTCCTTCTCTTGTTTCAGCTATGTCCACATCCAAGGCTCACTGCTGTCTTCTTCTCAGTCTCCCTCTCCTGATAGAAGGAAGCTGTTTGATTTTGAGTGTGTAAAACTATGATGTTCCAGCCACTATTTAAAACAGTCTGTCTAAACACTCTTTTCTGCTTAGGATCATTTTGTCTACAATCTTGCCATAATGCTATAGAAGGCAGGATGACTCTTTCAATAATTTAGGGCAGTATAGCACAAACCTATTTCATTTTATCCACTTATTTTTATTTTAAACCTCATATTTTGAACTAATCAATTTCTGTAAGTTGTTCCATGCCCATGGCTGAAAAAAGCATTAATTGCAGGAATAATATTGAAACTGAATTACATATGTCACCATTTGAATATTTGTCTGTTAACTCTGGCAATTCAAAATGCATTTGATTTCCTAGATGTTGACAAAGGATTGTAGACAATACACAGTAATGGGAAAAATTAATCACTAAAATGATGTTGTAAAGCACTGGGCTGATTTTTAGATAGCACTGACAGTCTTTGGGAAATTTTGATTAAAGCATGATTAGTTATTCACAGTTTTTAATACAGCTCCTTTGTCGAATTGCAGATCATCAATGACAATAGAGATGGTGAAGAGTCTGGAACAGATGAAGGAGTTTGGGGTATTAAACCTGGCAAAAGGGACTCTCAGGGAAGATCTTGCCCTCTGCAACTACCTGAAAGGAGGTTGTAGAGAGTTAAGAATCAGTCTCTTATCCCAACTGACCAGCAGTAGGACAAGAGGGAACAGCCTCAATTTGTGCCAGGGGAGTTTTAGACTGGATGTTAGAAAATATTTCTTCACCAAAAGGATTATCAAGCCCTTGAACAGTATGGCCAGGGAAGTGGTTGAATCACCATCCCTGGAGGGGATTATATTTAAAATACATGTAGATGTGGCACTTAGGGCAATGGTTTAGTTGGATGTTGGACTTGGCAGTGCTGGGTTAACAGCTGGATTCATGATTGGAGGCCTTTTCCAACCTAAATGATTCTGTGCTTCTGTGACTGTACATTTTTGAAGCTGGATGGCACAATCTTGGACTCTTACGGGCATCTCCCTCAGAACTAGCGGCATGAAGACATCAGCACTCCTCTTTTTGATACAGAAAGGTCATGATATATTTTCCATTAAACTGTGATAGAATGTTGATCTTTTGCCTTCTGCCAATGAGAATTATCAGATTTAGAATGTTCCAAAAGCTTGTTTTTCATTGTGAGAAAGAGTAAATGGGAAAGGAGGCGACCAGTTTATTTCTTCCACAATTATAAGTCTTAAGTCTATAAAGGTATATTGTCCAGTTAGAGTTCTTATACCATGACCTTTTTTGCTGATTGTGCTAATAAAGGGCTATGTGGATTGATATTAATAGTGGTGAGGGCTAAAGCTTAGCACAAGACCTAAGAAATAAGAGTAATGGCTTGAATGGTATTTTAACACTACAAAGATCTTGCCTAGTTAGAAAGATTGCCAGCAGAATAATTTAAGGATTAAAAGAATCCACTGCTCACTGTTTGACAGACTCTGATTGAAGAAATTGAAAGCTGAATGTGATCTCTGCATCCAGAATGGAGAAATCATCAGTCAGTAACAACCCTTTGTTTGTGGCAAACATGGTAAGTTGTTTGAGTTTGCTAAGAAATCATTTATAAATTCTTCAACCATTGCAAACAGGAGCAAATAATCTTCAAGACCCGCCTCGTCCTTGAAGCATGTCCTTCGCTTGTATTACCTGTCTGTGTAGCCACTCAGAAAACATTGTTAGAATGATTTCACTATGAAGGTGAAAGAGAACATTTCTCTGCTCCATATGTTTACTAATCCTTATGCAAGGATAGATGCAAACCAGCTTGTAGATTACTAGTATGCATTGCAGCATTTTCTTAGAATTTTGTACATATTTGTTATTAATTCCAGTCTTTCAGTTTTGTCAATTTACTTTCAAACAATGTATTTCTTCTTTTCATGGTCACTTATCCTTGCTTGAAAGCAAATTCCCTTTTGCATAAGAATGGAAATGTTTATAAGGGAATGACTGTCAGGCTTTAAGCTGGGTTTTTGTTATTCATCCTTTATTTTGTTCCACCCACTACTTTTAAAGACTCTTTGAATGGTGACTAAGAAAATGGAACAACTTGTCAGTACCTTTAAGTTAGACATAGACTCTGCTTCTCTGTTGAAAAAAAACCCAAATCAAACAAAACCCAAAGAGATGAGGGTGTGTGTACAAACTGAAAATGGCTAAAAAGCATTCCTACATTTAAATTCACAAGATTATTTTAATATGAAAAGAAATCAGTCTCTTTTTCCTTGAATTTTTTAATGTCTTGGAAATAATTACACAGCTTTGGGCTGCCTATATTGAATCGAGACTGAAGTGAAAACCATGTATTCTTTCTCTCTTCTGAAAAATGATAATTTTATCATTGTTAGAGTCAATCTTCTTTCAAAGATATAATGACATGTTTTCATCTTATCTACCCTTAAAACATTGAATCTTTTATATGAATTGGTTGACAATTTTTGAAGGATAACCTTTTCAACATCATAAAATAAATGGATGTGGTGAAGGATTTAGATTCAAAATGCTTTACCAGTGCACTAATAATTTGATGAGCACTGCTATCATTTTTCTAAAATGGCATTAGATTAAATCTTATTCCTCCAGCAAATTCTTTTGAAGAGTCTCACCTTTAGAAGCTGATGACACAAACCAGCTTGAAAATGTGATTGTGGTTTTCGAAATGCCCTGTCACTAGAGTCAATTTCTTTATGATTTATGAAGAATATTTTGTATGTTTCTTTACAAATTTTGTTACATTAGTATTAATATTTTAAAGCTAAACTTACAAGGACATACATAGTTACTGCTCCATAGAAAGATCTTGTTTCTGGTAACTTGGCACTTTTTTCTCCAGGCATTCATGTCAGCAGCACACAACCATGATGTGAAAGGAAATTGCTTCCAACGCCTCTAAAATTGCTTGCTTGGCTTGAATTAATCTTAATCGAATTTCTGTCTGAGATGTTTAAAAGCTTACAGAATCTCATCTTTTGAGCACAGCTTTGCTAATTTGATTCTACATTCCAAAGTGACAAGAAATTTTGAGACCTGCAGGGCTGCCGTTGCTGATAATGTTTCTATGCAGGTGGCATGAACCACACTGTTCATTAATGTGACATACCTTTATAATGAATGTCCTCAAATAATAGTAGGGAAAACAATGAACTTGCATCCCCATTTAGCTGTGTTGTCCCCCTGTCTAAAGTACCAAATGTACATTCAGCCTTGAGAAAGAAAAATACAGTGCATTAAATTTCAGAGACTTAAATTGGGAAGAAAGCCAAAGTATTAGCCTTAAAAAATGCAATTATTTTTAAAATCCAAAACCTAGAATATTACCACAGTAGAGAAATAACAGAAGGAGCAAAGACTTCACCAAAATTTCCTAAAGATAACTTGCTGACATCATTAGAGTCAGCCCACAGTAGAGTATTTCTAGAGTTTCTAGTCACAGAATCACAGAATTACCTGGTTGGAAGAGACCTTCAAGATCATCAAGTCCAACCTCTGTTCCAACACCTCGACTAAACTAAACCATGGCACTGAGTGCCACATCCAAACTCTTTTTAAACATGTCCAGGGATGGTGATTCCACCACCTCCCTGGGTAGACCATTCCAATATTTTATCACTCTTGTGACTTCTACATAAACTTATTTGTATATAAGAAGGACAAGTCAGATGATCATATTGTCTGAAATAGAATGGTAATTTCAATTCTACAGATTACTCTGAATGCCAGAATGTGGTGATGGCTCCAAAACCAGAGTACAAAATAAATCTTTTCTTAGAATCCATACTTCAGTGCAGGTTGCCCATTGCTCAGTGTGGTGGGGCTTCCAGGCTGGTCTAGTCCCTTTTCTGAGGGAAATCAAGGCCCATATTTAGAACTGTTATCTTGTGATGCCTGTCTGAGTGGTCTAAGTGTCTGACTCTGCTCAAAACTCTGAGCTGTGAACCAGCTGAGGCCATGTGGTTCTTTGTCTGCTTGTGCTCCTCAGACAGCAGCCACTGCCTCTATCAATGCAGTGGCAGCAGGGCAGGGGGCACCTCCTGGGGGACTTACCCATTCCAGCTGCAATGGGATGTGCCATCCATGTTCTTTCAGTAGTTCTGTTGCATTGCACTTTTCTGTGTATGCTCTCAGCCTTCTACTTTTGTTATTCACTCTGCCAAGAGTTGTGCAGTAAATTTCTGCTGACCACCGACATGCTGAATTTGGCTTACAAGCTTATGGTAGTAAGCGTTGTCTTCCATTTACTGAGGAATTTTACGCAGGTCAGTTGTCCACCACAATTTCCACATTTCTCAGGGCTCTAGTCAGCTTATTTATTTCCCCACTCCGTGTGCTAGTGGTAAAAGGAGCCTCATAATCTCTTTTCACATTACAGTTGTTCGTGTCTCTGATAGTATAAGGGTTAAAAATTATTTCGGGTTGTAATAGGTTGTGGGAACAGTAGGTAAACCTTAGGTGTTACTTTGTTAGGTAGAAGTGTGGTCACGAGAACTGCACCTGTTCTCATGTGGGGGTTTTTGCAATAATTGCCCTTAACAAGATGATTGTTTAGTAAAAACAAGTAAGAACGATAATCCAATTATAACAATCATGAGAAACGTTTGTAAGAACGATAATTCAATTATAACAATTATGAGAAACGTGAGGGTAGTTGGATGAAGGGGGGCTGCGGCTTATGCCTGGGTGGAAACAATATATGTAATAGAAATGGTAAAGTCATGCTCAAGTTCAATAGAACAATATTGAATCGACAATTAACTGCTGACGGTTATGTAGGGGACAGTATAAAGCTGTATCCATTGCAGATCCATGTCGGAATCGATTTGGGTATGGTACCCCGATTCCCAGAGCTCTTCAAATAAAAGCACCTGCATATAATCATTCTGTGATTATGTGTTTCTACGCTAACATCTCCTCTTATATAGTACTGGTACTTTCACTACTTGTACCAAAAATAGTAGGGAAGAAAACATAAAAATGTCTGATCAGTGCTGGCTGGGATTTTTCAGATATTATAAACTGTGCTATCACCCACTGATCTACAGCCTGCACTGATACAAATATCAAGTGGAAGCCATCCACACCTTCTCTCAGAAACTGCACAACTGGAGAGATTCCAGAAATCATATTGTCCCTGTTGGGACACAGCACTACAGTGTGCTCCCTGTATTAGTCATGAGATTGTCTTTAAAATGCAGTCCATCACCTAGCTAGAGAGACATCATTTGTTCCAGAAATTACACAGCTCAGAGTGAGGTATTTGTTGTAAGTGTGCATGAAGTTGCAGAAATATTCAAAATATGTTTTCCTGTCAGGAGACTGTTTTCATGCTGTAACCCCTTCAGCCCCTAGAGGGTATTTTCACACTTGATAGTAGTGAAGTCTAAGTCTGATTTAACCTAGAATTATGCAAAACTTGGGTTGTGACATGTGCTGAAGGTCACATAGGCTCACCCCAGAATAAAGCAGGGATAAATTACAAGTCAGGCTACATTGCACAGTCTGATTGAGTTTAGAATATCTCCAGGAATGGGAATTTCTACAACTTTTCTTGGAAACTTTACAGTGCAGGTAGATAGATAGATAAATAGTTAGATAGATAGATAGATAGATAGACAGATAGATATAGATAGATAGATAGATATTGCCTCCTGTCCTTCCACTGTGCATCTCTGACTAGAGCTTGTTTCACTCTTACCTGCACCTCTCCTTAACATATTGGAAGGCAACAACTGAATTTTCCTTTAGCCATTTCTTCTTCGGACTGTAAAACCTCAGTTCTCCAAAGCTCTCCTCACGAGCCCTTTTTGATTCATTCTGTGCATTCACTCATATCAAGTGAAGTCAGAAAAATGAAATAGAATCAGTCTGTATTTGCTTGATCTAGTGTAATAGTTATGTAACTCTGCTGTGTTTCCTTATTCTGAGTGTATGTGAGGTAGAAAGCTCTAAAATGACTCATGACCTACCTGGGAATAAACTCTAGTCTTCTGGCCTCTGACTGAAGTTTTCTGACAGATGAGCTATGAGTCTAGGTTTTAATGTCAAGTTTTAATGCCAAGTTACCCATTTGGTGGATTTTTTTTTAAATTTTGCAGCAGGGATTTATCATTAAAATTGAGCAACTAGGATGTCATGCTTACCTTTGGATATCTGGTCTGAAGAGTCTCAGAACTGTAAAGTGATGAACCTCTCATCTTCTATCCTGCTAGCTGTGTGGTAGACAAAATAGTCTGTGTTTCTGCCTTCAGGAAAGCATTTGTTGACAAGAAAAAGACAGTAACTGTGAGACTTTCTCATAGCTGCTCTTCAAAAACAATTTTTTTTTTTGCTGACCCAGTGTTATTTTTCACAGTTCTGTCCTGAGAAAGATTCTGAGTGATTCCCTGTCATGATTATGACAGTTGTATATAATTTATCTTCATAGGATCTAAAAGTTCTGTAGGACCTAGGTACCACTGTATTAGACACAGCATGTTCCCCATAGATTTCCTTCTCACTGTTTGTCTGAATGTTTTTTCATATTTTCATACCTTTTTTTGGTATTAGTTGTTTGACTGATAGGGTGCCTCACCTGCATCAGATCTAATTTGAGACAAGTGATGTATGTGAGCTCTTTCCTTTGTGTTTACTTTAGTGTCTCATAGAAGTTTCATTATGCAATGGTTTCTGCCTCAAAGGATTCACAATTTACAGGCTTATTCTTACATGGAATCTTCCACTTTCACCCTTGCACTCAACTGAAGAACTTGGCCAATTTAATTTCAGTTTTAAACGTTTGTGTTTGTACTTGTATAATTAAGATTTATTTTCACTCTCACTATCCAGTAATGGCTAAATATATGTAGTACAGAGAGTGTAGAGGGAGAACAAGACCCTAAAAGTGAATATTTCTACAATTTTTAAGTCATGAGTTTAGAGGGAAAAGATTGTTTACTGCCTTATTCCTCCCTATGTACATGTATGTGTGTTCACACAAGCACACAGTGTCATTCTTACACAGAGAGTGTCATTGCCAGGACTGTCCTGGAGTTAGGGGAGATGAATTGACACAGGCATCATCACAGACATCATATGCCAGTGTTAGTTAGAAAATTCATTAAGTGTTGAAAGTTCCTTTTTTACTTTGAAATCTACAGCAATTTGATGCTAATTTTTCATTATTATACATACTTCATGTTGTCTCTTTCAGTTTAAGTACCACTTACCTGTTTAAAACACTTTTCAGTCTTCACTGTATACTTATTTTTCATGCACCCAGTAAGTGCCCTATATTCATTGCTATTTTGTAAGAATGATGGGTACTTTAAAATCAGATTTTACTTTGTGTTAACTCAGATGACCTTGCCCTGTCTTCCTCACTTACCCTCAGATTTTTGTGGATATGCTGTAGCATGTTCACTAGAAAGTTTTCCATTGGACCATTGTTTTACTCTTATTTATGGAACTTCTTGCAGTCTCTTTTCTTGACATTCAAAAGACCATGCTCATGAAACATCATAGATTTTGACTACCGAGAGAGAAAATTACATTTTACTGAACTCCATAATTCTGTGTTATCAATCTTAGTGGAGTCCAGCTTAGTGTCTAAAATGCATGTTGATCACTCACCAGAAGATGCATGAAGATAATCAGTTTAATCTAGATTTTTATTCCTTTGGAGTAAGACAAATTGTACTTGTGATATACATAACAAAAGTTTTTAGTTGGCATTCCAATTCACTTGCTCTAAGCAGAAACAAAATTGCTTTACGAACACTTAGTAAAAATAGCTTAGGGAGAATTAACTAGAAATATGAGGGGGAAAACTACTGTGCATACTGAGATATCAGAATAAATATTTAAATTTAAAAATATGTTGTTTCTGACATCTCCAAAAATCCTTTGTGAATGACAGTGATTATTGAAGATGGATTGTGAGGGGTGCTTGGATTGCCTTACTGTGACTTTTCACAAGTCACAGACTTAATGCTGCTTTAGCAGAGGCAAAGAAAGGCACCCCAGGAGTAACTCATCCCACCTACTTTTCAGGTAAAATGCACCTAGAGGTGTCTGTTTTACTCTGAGTATAAAGGGAGTCAGTGGTTCACTTCAGCTGGATGGAAATAGAAAAGCTGTAGTGGAATTTGGGTGAAATCTTTTACATTTGAGGGCCCTTTTTCCTTTAATTCCTGATAGCAAATTTGCAATCAGCAGTTTTCAAGTTATGACCAAAAGTTCTGTTGCCATAGCAGCAAGTTTCTGCTTTCAAAGAAAACAAAGGGCAGTGTAACATATACAAAATAAGCATAAATATTTTTGTGGAAAGAGGGTAAAAAAAAGTAAAGGACTAATATAAAGTGCATTTATAGATGAAATTACACAGTGTCATTTACTTTCTTCCTATAAATGCAATTATAATAGAGAGTGTGTTTTCTACCAGGCTGGAGCAAGGGCCACACAGAAAAGCCTTGATTTCTTGTACAGGAGATGGTGTACAAGACACAGCCCATTTAGAATTCCTGAAGAAGGTTTAGCAGAGGTTAGAAGTGGAATAAATATTAAAATTCAACTACTTGCTATGCTATGCCACGGCTAACTGGTGTTAGTATGGTTGTTCACCCCTACTATGCTCTCATTTTCATATCATCTGTCTCTTGCACTTGATGACAGATACAGAGCCTTAAGTGGCTGAGCATTTGACAAGTATTATGGAAAGGATGTGATGAAATGAAGGATCTGTTCTTGATCTAGAAAAAGAAATCTATTTTAAAACACCTGAGTTTTATGGGAAAGGTTAGTTTTTGAAAAATGGCAATGCCAGCAAAGGTGAAAGGTTGGAAATGGAGGATGGAATGTGTTCTGGGAAGAGAGGAGCCAGGTTGCCATAGTAAACACTTAGAAGCTGATAGCACTTGAATTTCAAATTATAGTTAGGCAGTCACTACACCTCTTACTGCATGCCAGTGTTAGACTGCTATGACCTGTTTTATGCTTATTTGCTACTTCCCATGCGTTGCTTTGATCCTCAGTCTCAGTAAAATTGCACTAACCAAGAACAACCCTAAAATAAATCCTTGGAATAACTTACATCCTGTCCTCAAAATTCATAAGTCACTCAAAACATTTTTTTTCTTTTGCACTGGTTGCTGTTACCTGTTAGCTCACATGGTGATGTTTCTCTGAAGCATTTACCTCAGAGCTGATTTCATCAGTCATACTTTATTATCTTCTCAGGATTTGCTTACTTTATTACTTCTTAATTGGTTTTACCCAAAGTGAAAGTTAAAGAAAAACCGGAAAGGAAAAATTAGGTCAGAACAAACCTATCACTAGCAAGGGGAGCTAGCAAGTGCTGGTGTGTTACTTTGCTTATGTCAGTGCTCACACTGTAACTCGGCCTATGCCAAGCTCCTACAAAATATTCAGAGAGCCACATCTTAATTAGTCTCTTAAAGTTAATGAGAAGAGTGTGTGCACAAATCAATCTTGATTTTGTCCCCATGTCTTACCCTGGCAACGTCCATGAATGGTGAAGGTCAGGTTTAAGAGGTTGCCGGTCCAGTTGTGCAGAGTCTTGCAGTGAGGCTCTTGATGCTCTCACAGTTGTGTGCATTTCCCACCCATGCTTTCCATACACTGCCCTGCAGACCTACAGCTGGCAGAATTTTAAGATAACTGAACTTTCATTGTGTTAATGCCACTTTCTCTTCTAAGGCTGTCTTCCACATACTACTTGATAACATATGTTCAAGGCCAACTCTTTAAAATTCCTCTTTTCTTAATTTCATGGTCTGCTTCTTGCCATGGTAAAGCTTTGGCAATCATTGTTCTTTTATTAAAAGATATTTCCCAGTTTATTTTAATGTGTCAAAACATTTCTTTGGGTTAAAAGTAGTGAATAAGGAGATTTGTGTACCTAAGCATTCTACAAGGAGTAGCATGATGATTCCATGATCTGCATGCTTGATTGTCTGTAAGACACAGAGATGCCACCCCAGTCCTACTTGGTTGGTTTTAATTTGTTTATGTGTATGGATCCTCTTCTAGAAAAATGTTCATTTTAGCAAACTGCAAGCTCTATTTAGACATCTTGGTCTTCATTTTTGATTATTTTTATTTTATCAGAAATAAATAGATTTCTGAAACTTATATGAATTTAACCACTCCTCCCCAAATCTCCATATACACCTGAGATGATTTTGCTCAAGTTAGTGCTTCAGAAGCTCTGGCAGAATTTTGCAAATCATAAAGATAACAACTAGTAAGGGATTTTTGACTGGATTTGAACAAATTTTGTAAAGCAATATGTGTCTATTTTTTTGCTTTTGTACAAATGTATTAATTCAGTCATAATGAGTTCAGTGTTTTGGGTGTTTTGTTTGTTTGGTTTCACTTTTGAATTTTTGTTTGGCTTGGGTGGTTTTGTTTGGTTTGCTGTCATTTGGTTTTTTTGATGTTAGGGACTTTTATGGTGTGGTGCTTTTGTGGTTTTGGAGTGGGAAGTTTTCACTGGTAAGAATGACAGGAGCATTAAGGCTGCCTAAAAAAAACAACTTAGCAGGTATATTCTCCCACTATTTTTGATGTTAATCCTACTTCTAAGTCATGTTCATTTTTAATTGTAAAGAAACATAGAACTCCTCATTTCCCAGCCTGTAGCAGTGAGTCATTAATGTGCAGAAACTGGGAGAAGGTGTGGATGAAGGGTCACAGCTAAAGAGTGTTTCACAGTCTGCTTCTGCTCCTCTATCACCTTATGGTGCTTTCTATCATAAAATGGCAAAAATTCTATGATTTTTTTTCAGACACAACAAACTTTCTATCTTGTAAAATTTATTCTGTTACTCTGCAGGAATCTTTGCAAGTCCTCTCCAGCTGAAGCACAGATTTAGGTACATTTGTGCAGTTCTATAAACTGCTGTGTCATCATCTTGTGGTTTAATACCATCTATTTTTCCTACACTAATTAGCATTTATTTAGAAAAAACAAAAAATTGTGCCATTAAAAGTGTGTGAATATACCAACATCAAAAATACTTTATGTTAGGAAGTTGTTTTTTCCTGAAACTTCTATGAAAAGTAGGCAAACGGAAACACCGGCCTTTCCTGCAGTAATTTGCAAAGAACTGTGTGAGTAACTGTTCTACTCACATTTTGAAACCTGTAATTTTCTCTACCAGTGCCAATCAGAAATCAAAATGACTAAATGACACTTAATTCAGTTCAACAAAGCACAAATACTAGGACTAAATAGCAGACAAATGGTCAATACCCTAAAATGAAAGTGGATAATGTACCACGAACCTTTCAGAAGGCACTGTAGTAATTTTTTTGAACAGCTTATAACTCTTTTTTTCTTTTAACTGCAAGAAATAAGAACAGCAACAAACCCCAAACTTTTAAAAAATATTTGCAGAATATTATTCTTTTAAGCTAAAAATATTTACTCTGAAATGACTTTAAAATAGGTTTATGAGTTATCAAAATCCCAGTAGAAACATACTAAATAAAATCATTATTGTTAGGACACAAATGGTGAATTTCTCATCTGGTGGATGTATGAAATATATTCTGAAGGTATTTTATATCTTCTAAGATAATAGACTGTTTATCTTTGCTCTAGCATAAAATCTTGTATTATTTCTGAAAATCTGAATTCCATATAGCTCTAACAACCTTGATGTCTATAAAGTGGGGAATATAATACCTCTCTCTTGTGATTTTCCACTTTACATTGCTGCAAAGCTTGATGTTATTGTTTTCCAGCTCAGAGTCATCACCTGCAGATGGGGCTGAACCTTGGTGATGTTATTTCTTCCACAGGCTTCTTAAATCAGGAATTCGGTAGATATTCATTAGAAAAAACACATTCAAAGGTGTGGTTAGTCAAATTACATCCAAGTGCCTAACTCTTAATAATTTGTGAATTGTTAATACAATGGTTTTTGAGAATGAGCCTGTGCTTATACAGGTGTATGCCAGTTTCTGTGACAGTAATTTTATGTTTTGGAAAGTCCCACATTTTCAGAGAAGTAAATAAGAAAACTAATCTTAAATATGCCTAATTTCAAACTATACTGTAAATAATCTAGAAATGGGACAATTATTTGAGGGGAGGGGAAAAAGGAAGCTAGTGCACATTTAAATAATAAAAAAAGTTTTAAAAGCACTGCATTAACCTGATGTATTGTGCAAATTGTGCAGACAATTCTAAACTTCTAGAGATCTACTTGAGATCCCAAAAGATAAGAACAATCCTCCAGCACCACAACAAATTGCTTTTTTTTTCTTTTTTAATGAAGAAACACTTTTTTTCACTTACAGTATTCAGAAAATGCTGTTAATGATGATTTACTGAATTTTCCTAACAGAAACAATAGCCATCAAGAGGGATGTGAACTGCATGAACTTTCACTATTTATTTATTTATTTATTGATACCTATTTGACTACTCTAGAAAAACAGTAGTAGCTTGGCAGAGCAATTGGCATCTTTTTTTCCCTGTTGTTCTATTCACGGTTGCATTAGATATTCCTGGGCTTACTTTGTGTTTTCTTTCCTCTTCCACCACAATGTCAAAGTGTTTTTTGTGGTGTGTGGTTTCTTTTTTTACTAGCGCTTTCCTTCTTTAGCAGATACTCCTGTCTTTGCTTTTATTTGGCCTGGAGACAGACTGCTTGGGTAAAAATCAGTTTTGATGGTGGTGCAGGAGTCTTATGTGGCTGAAAGCAATATGTAATTCATCAAATGTCCCAACGAATCTGTTTCTAGATTTTATATTCCTGTCTGCTTTACTCTTTCATTCAATATTACATTTAACAACAGGCTTGGATAAAAGCAATTTAATGCTATTTTTAATTCTTTAAAATGTTGTTGCCTGGTTCACTCATGCCAGCAATCTATGTAGGTAGGGTAGATTTCTTCACGTGTAGTGTCTGAAAGTATTTGTTTTTAAGACTTTTCTTGTGCTTTGAGTAATCACTTCAGTCATACTGTGTGTTTGGTGAATGTTTTTTGAGTAACTTTTAATAATTCATAATTTCAACATCCTCAATGAGAAGTATGTTTTAATAGAGGTGTGCTTGGTATGGCAGATGTATTTGTATTTTCTTCATATTTTATTTTATTCTGTGTGCTGCTACATTAAAGATGCTTTACATCTGTAAATGTATGTATTTGGGGATTTTTTAAATATTTAATTGCACAGATACTAAATTATAATTTCCCTATACCATAAAAAAATTAATTTCATGCTTCACACAAAATTAGGCAATACACACTCCTGTTGCAAAATTATTTTATTTCCTAGTTAATATGAACTGTCTCTAGATACTGATTGCCCAGTATGAGTAACTGAGGCAAATAAAATTTATTTATGAATGTAATAAATCTTGTAAAAATTTTCTCTATTTTCTCTATTAAGTATTGTTTTATTGTAATTTATATAATTGACTGTGGTCTGGTAGAATAGCTGTTCAGCTAATTGGAGCAGTAGGGTTGAACAGGTGTTGGACCATGGTTGGGTGGTAACTTTGAATTTTTATAATGTATTTTGGCTCACTTGCATGCTGCTTTTTTGCTCCATTAATTTATTTTTTTTTTAATAGAGAGGCAACTAAGAACAAATAGGACATTCTATGTGTTTATTTACAACCCTTGCTTCCAATACACTTCACAAAAAGCAAATGTTGAAGTGTGTATTCACACTGTATAACTTCAGATATGTCAATGTCATACCTGGGTTAAGAACTGCTCTGAAAATTGTTAGACTGGATGGTGAAGCAGAAGGATGTCTAATTATATCCTGAACTTTTTATTGGAACAATTAAAAATTAATACTAAGCACAGAAGAGAAGGGAATGCAGAGCTTGTACAATGTACTTGAAGGAAAATACTCAGTAAACTACCAAAACATTCAGGTTGTTAGTGAATTTAACAACCTGGATTGAAACCCTTTCTCTGCAATGTATAAAGCACTCACTATGTTTCAGAATTGTTATGAGCTTTTTTGACTTCCTGTGCATTAGAAATTTGTAACCTTTTTTTTAATGAATCTCAACAATCATTTAAAGCAGATGGAATAGAAAGAACTAACAAAATAAATACCTACCTTAAGCTAGGATGTAAGTTTAACTACTTTTATCACAATTTATAATACTCAAATGGCACAGAATAACTGATTAATGTTTTGAATTAATTTTTGTTTTGCTTTTATATAACAAGCCCAGTAGCACACCGGCCTAATTTTAATTGATTAATACTATGTTATGCTCTCTGGCATCTTTTGAGCTATCATCAGCTTTTTGTGCAAGACGCAGAGTTTCTTTCATGAGATCTCCTTTGGGTCTTGATTACATCCAGTGCTGTTTAGATAAATTTTCAGTGAGGTCAGAATTTGATATGTTTTACCTGTTAAAAATTTCTCCTGCAAGGAAAGCAAAGGGTAGGGATTATGAAGAAAAGAGTAAAATTGATGAAAATATCAAGTGACCTTTGCTGTGTGAGCCAATAAGGGTTTGGTGGGGATAAATGTCAGCCAGGAACAGAGACCTGCAGCTGCAAGAGTGCATGTGGCCTTTATCTGGGCACTTTCCTACCCCACCCCTGGCCTTTCAGACCAAGACAGGAATCAGTTGGGAGCTTGACATTGTTCTTAATGTAATCATTAAAAGTGATTTGGGAATCCCTGGGGTGTAGATACTTTGTGTATGCAGTGGGTGTGGTGTCTGTAGGAATGTCTGTAGTGTGCTTTTATTTCTGGCAGAAAAATCCGTGTGATCTGCAGTGGCAGGAAAAGAGAGAATGGTTACCATGAAGAGAAAAGCTGTTATCACTCCTGCTGTCATTTCTTTTGGTGACTTGAAGGCACATACTTGGGGTTGCAAGGTGGTCCTGTAAGCTCTCCGCTCACCTTTACAAGAGATGTAACTTTCAAAGGCTACCCTTCTCTTGTTAAGACAATGTAGTGACCATGAACTGAGATGAAAAAATTTGGACCTCATTGAAATACACAGGTTTTCAATACCTAGAAAAGTTATTCTGCATTAGTTTAACATTAAATCCTACCTCTATTATAACTATTTCATGGATACCTTTTGGAGAGAAGCACAAAGGTAATGTACTACAGCTTTGCAAATAATAGATTCTCTTTGTAGTGTCATCAGTACAGTCATTTATCTACTTCTCTTTTTTTTAAACTATGAAAAATTATTTGAAGCACTTCAGCAAAACCTCAGTATGGTTGATGGAACTCTGCACATTTTTTTAAAATTATACTTTGTCCTGCAGATCACATCTGTCAACAGTCACACTTAAAAACATTTCAAACATAACTCCAGGTTTTTTAGATGCTGCAAAATTAATCTGCCCTCTCATACGCTTCCCATACCTTATAACCCGTTTGTAACTTACATCAGTTGACTTAAAAAATTAGTAGATGTGCTTTATTAGTATTAAATTTTTAATACATTCTTAATAAGATTTTTACCCTGGCAGATGGTTACTTTGTTAAATAGTACAGTAAACATTTTGTGTAAATGGAGCTTCCTAACTGTATCTCAATCACTTTGTTTTCTTTACTTAGGCAGAGGGTATACTTCCTAATGTACTTACTAGGGTATACTTACTTATATACTTACTGATATTTATTGAGATATTTCCCCTATCAATCCTGTTCTCAGCTGAAATGCCATTTTACTGCTGTTTTTGGAGACCCTACTTCTGGACAAGGATGAAAGGAGTTGTGATTTACAGAGGGAGATTGAAAAGAAAGGTTTTGTTGGGTATGGAGGAGCTGTGCAGAGAGGAGTGGTTTGAAGAGAGTTGCTGCAAAAATCCAGTGCCAAAGGTGTTTTTGCAGCAGGACTTCCCTGGGCTGTGCAGAGGTGGTGGCAGGCAGATACCTGTGCTGTGCAGGGCAGGGATCCTCTGCTTGGACTCTCCTCTGTGCCTGGGCTGCAAGGGAAGGGCAGGGCTTGGTGTGGGCACCAGGCTTTTTGGGGGATGTCTGGCAGTGCCCAGCGAGCAGGAGCCTGGTGGGCACTGGATGCCAGGCTGGGGACAGGAACCCTGGTGCTCTCACCTCTCTGGTCAGGGGACTTTTGCTGCTGAAGTTCATGGTTTATAGCAAGGGGTTAATGGCTGTGTTATTGTCTGACGTTAGCTCAGTGCTCACAAGGCAAGGAAATTTGCTTAGTAAAAGTACTGTGCAAAGACTCAATCTCTTATGAATTTATAAGCCAATTCAGCAAAACAGTGTTGAGGCAACACTACTGGGTACCAGCAAATAGTCCTTACAGGCTGTGCAATATAAACTTTTCAATGCTCATGGGTCAAAGAGAGGGAAGAAGATGGGTTTTTGAGATTTGAGTCTGCATGAATATGCTTTTGCACTGTGCTCCACCTCTGGGATATGGAGTCTTTGGACTTGGAGTATTATTAGCTTGGCATCCCAGGGGTATGGAAAGAGCCCAAAGGGAATGCACACATTTTCCATCTAGGTTAGATCCCTGCTGTATTTCAGGAGACCATTTTCCTCCTTCTTAACCTTTCATGTCTGCTACTATTTTAATAAGCAAGAATTTGTAGGCATGAAAGTTTTCCAATGTAAGTCAGCCACATCCTGGGTTTATTCTGGGATTTATAAATATACCTACAAGCTTTTCAAACTTTCTTTTTCAGTAAGTTCTTAAGAGATGGCAAATTCATTTCAAAAGCAGATTAACTTTATAAAAATGCTTCTTTTTTTTGCTCCCAGCTGCCAATTAGAATTGTGTATTTCTTCATTTTAGCAGCCATCTTCTATATTTTAACAGAGACTACTATTATTACCTGGTAGTCCTTGCATAAGATTTTCATATAGACAGCATCTTACTTTCCAAACCACATACAGTCTTTCTATGGAAACTTCTATCAAGGGAAATACCCTGTTATTCCATAACACATGCACAAAGCATATTATTCAAAAAGTAGAAGTGGGATCCATAACACATGCACAAAGCATATTATTCAAAAAGTAGAAGTGGGATCAAATAATTTTCTTTTCTCTAGTATAAACAATAAATTGCATGACATATGTGTGGAGAACTATGCCTTTGGCCATATTTAAACTTCCTTAATATTTTCTGTATTCATCTTCCTGATTAAAACATTTATAAGAGGCTGCATTTGGCAACTCTTGAAACTGTTCAGATAGTCACTTTTAAAAGAAATAATAAGGGAGAATGTCTTTTGTTGTAGTTTACTAGGTGTTCTTTTTAAATTATCGATAGTGTGACCGTTACAATTTTCTCTTAGATGTGGTAGATTGTGTTTAGCAATGACCTTTAAATGTTCTCATCATGGTACATTTTAGTCACTGCTTCTAATCCTGCGGGAAAAAGAAAATGAAGCAAAAAATGTCTGGCTAAAAATATACCTAATAATATTATAAATAACATAAAAGATAACTTTGGCCTTTTTCAAAGCTCTTAACCTGTCAAGCCATAAGCTGCAAATGGTATTACTATGCAGGAACTCCAGGTTTTGCCAAAACCTTTGAGAAAAATGAAGGAAATAGCTGATATTAATGGCTCTCAAAATTCAGGAGAGCTTGCACAGAATATGTTACTTCTAAAAGGCATCAGCTCTTTATTTTTGTCAGAGAAGAGCAGTAAAGAATAAAATGTTCCCTTTTTCTTTCTATTTTTATAGTGTTTTCTGAAGTACAATAATAGGCTAGAGAGGCATACTCTTAAATGTTGTTCTTGATCATGAGAACAAGAAAAAGAAAAGTCTGGCTCATTTTATTAGTTAGAGTTAATTTAACCATTAATATGAGTAGCTAATATTCTTCATACTTCATACAGTTGACAGGCTTCCAGTTTGACTCTCCATTCCACTTCAAAGTGCAGTTTCATCAATTCAAGTGTCATCTTGACAACAGAAGGGGTCAGATTCAACTGGTTCAAAGCAACTTAACACAGTACCACTTCTAACGCAGCCTATGTATGAAAAGAAAAATATTCAAGACCCCTTTTTTGCATTTGGATCTGTATGAATGATTCTTGTTAGGTTATTAGTCCAGTGCTGTCTTGCAGAAATAATAACTGAGGAGAAAAGCTAAGTGAATATCAGTGAACACCATGAGTGATGATCATTATTCAGCAACTAAATTCAAGTTTTCTGTTTTCTCTTTTACGAAAACCCATGTTTGTGTAGTTTGATGTTGACAATATTTAGCCTATTTGTTTTATTACCATAAAACAAATAGGCTAAATGATTAAAGTTTAGGTCAAAGACACTGTGATTCAAGAATAATCCTCTGTTGGATGTTGTCTCTGGTATGCAGGAACCTTGCTTTTGAAAAATCATTCAGGGCTAAATGTCAGGAAATTGAGTAGGAGGGGGTTAAAAGAGGACCATGTGTATCTTTTGATGTCTTACAAATTGGACTGTGTGACTTAATTGGATGAAAAATTAAGTTACCTGTCAGTAGAAACAGATTTACATGGCTGATAGTGCTTCTAGTGAAGTAAAGAATGAGGCTCCATGTGTTTCTCTTTAATAAGGAAGGTTTGGTCTCATATTTGATATTCAGAAATATTTTATTTGCAAATTGAGATTACATTCTGTCTTGATATGGTTTCTCTGAGCTTTCACTGCAAAATTATTGCCTGTCTCAAGGAGGCTGGAAAAGAAAGAGTCTTCATTCAAGGTCCAAACTGGGTTCTAAAGTTCTTTTGAGCACAGGAGCAAAGTGCCTCAGTGTCTGTAACTCTCATGACTTCAGGAAGAGGCAACAAACACTTCTTTTATTGCCAGTTCCTAGGATAGTAAGCAGTTGGTGCTTGTTTTTAATGTCTGTTTCCTCTTCCTGACCTAATGTCAGGTCCCTCCCTGAAAATTCTAAACATTTCCCTTCTTTGACCTTGTGCACGTGTTTTTCTTTATCCTGTTGTAGTAAACAGCATAAATAGGATGTCCTATATGCTTTTGTATGGTAAAGTTTGAAGGCATGAGGGTGCACATTATTTGGAGAGGAACAAGGGTTACAACACAATGTGAAATCAGCAACACAGTCAGCTCTGATGTTCCCAAAGAGTTTGGAGTATATTTGGATCTTGTTATTCCTTCTCATCCTCTTGTCATTAGGATATGAACAGATACTGCCTCTTCTCAAAGTGGAAAACTGCAGCCATTCACCAGGTGATCAAACTGCCATTTGTTTTCAATTTAAAAAAAAATAAATTGTAGATTGAAAGCATGGAACACATGACCTAAAATTAAAGGTCTGAATGATGTAGTAAGGTTTAAATTTCATATTTAAAACCACAGACCAAATTTAGGCTATGAATGAATGGCACAACTGCCTTTAACAAGATTGGGATTTTTTTTCCTTTTTTTGTAGGCTGGAACTTAGGCCTCAGGTTCACATGATCTGCCAGTTCTTGATTAAAACTCGCTCTTGGTCTTTAGTTATCCACCAATTACAGCAAAATAATATCCACTAATGGCAACTCTCAAATTGTCCTTCACAAGATTTTAATGTAATATCTTCTTTGGCCTTGGGCTTTCAGAACCATGCACCAAACTGACTGTAAATTAGCTCTAGAGTAAAGAACAGAATATTACACAGAAATGTGACCCTGTAATAATTAACAAGGTGCCCCAGAGGGTTCCATGTATTATGATACTATTTTCTCTTCAGACACATTAGTGGCCCTTGTGATTCCTTGTAGATTCCAGAGTTGCTCTTATCCAGATGACTTTGCAGTCTGCATTAGTGGACCATCTGTCACAGACCTTCCAGTTGAAGTAAAATGTATTTTGAACCTTGTGTAATTGATTGCCTAAACAATAGATTTTAACAAGTTGTTCCTATTTCATCTTGAACTTGAACTCTGATATATTTTTTGAAAAGATGCCATTTATTTATGCCATTTATTTATTATGCATGGGGTTTTTAAAATAAAGGCTTTAGGGATTTTTGCTTGTTTGTTTTTATAGACATAATTTTAGCTTTAAAAGCATTTCTTTAATTACTTTATAAATTACTATTGAATAAGACATGATTATTTCTCTGTGTTAGTAGACGATGTTCTTGTGAAAGGCATTTAGGATTAGTTTCCTGTTTTTCATGGCCGCAAGTTCATTTCAGTGATCATGTACACGGTATCACTTTTGTAATTTTACTTAAGATTCAAACAATGTGCCACATTTCTGTTTGGTTTATTTTGGTTTTTACCTTTGTGATTTCCACAAGGAGTCATGAATAGACTGAACTGATTATGTTGATATGAGGATTTTACATGTGTAAATTTACATTTACTTGTACACTCATTTATAGACACAAACATGTTTGCCTGCTTGCAGGTAAGTAAGACTTCAAATTTGTGAGATACGGTCCTAATCATAATTTATTTAACTAATAACTTACTGGTATTCAGTGATCTGATTTTCACTTACCATTTCTATAACGTACTAGATGTACCACAATGACATAAAATGGATATATTTTTAAACTACTTTCATTTGTTTTCAGATTTGGGCTTGGGCTTTCTTTCTACTGCTTATTTTTAGTTCCTAACTTTGGAGGTTGTCATTTGAATGAATGCATGAAGGTCTCCTCAGGGTTTTTGTCTTGTTTAAATAAATTGAATTGAATTGATTTAGTGTTCCTATTACAATTTGTTAAAACGACTCAGGCTGTTGAGGGATATAATGTCACTGGGCTTTATTATGAATTACAAAGGCAGAAAAAAAAAACGGAACTGCTCAGCAGGTTGCTTTGACATTAGTTCAACCATTGTTTATTATGCACAAAGTGCATTGTGGCAAAATCTTTGATTGTGTTTAATTATATATTTTTATATTGCTTCAGAAAACAAAACAAGTAAGCAAGGTAATTTTTAGTTTCCTTATATGGTTCTTAGTTTTAAATCAAGAGTGTCCATTAAGTAATTATAATAATCATCTTAATTATAGTAAAAAAAACCCAACTATGGTATTTCTTAGTCCATCCAGAGAATAAATATTATTACTTTCTTATGTTAAGCTGTCTAGAAACTAGGAATACTGGCTCCACCTATGAAATGACATGCTGGAAATCAGTGATTTTGAAAATTCTTTGGAGCCAGGATAGAAAATGAATTGGACATTGATGGCAAATTAAAAGGGCCAATGTGACTTAAGGCCTAGAAGCAGAATAATAGCAAAACACAGTGGAAAGATGGATACTACCTTTGTATGAACAGGACAACAGAGTTCTTGGAGAACTAGGATCCCTTTTGGAACTCGTACATTGAGAAAAAAGTTATAACATTAGAATATTACACGTTATAATATTAGAAAGGTTTGAAGAAGCCCCACGAATGTGGTGGTAAGACTGGAAATGAAGGACTTTAAAGCTCCCTCTGGAATCAGGTGAAGGAAACCTTCCTGCCTGTGTGATGCACAGCAACAAAATTTTGCAATAAATACTGCTAAATTGAAATAAAATTACTGATAAATAAATACGAACTATTGATTGTTTTTATAACAAAAGGTTTTGTTCTGGAAAATTCCTAGGGACTAAGACATTCTTTGAGATCCATTTTTTTAAACCCCTTTCAACTATGTCATTGGATGCAAAATATCTCAAATGTTTTCATAGAGTAATTTTTTTAAAAGGCTCTAACTTAGACTCCATAAAATATAGAACACCTGTCTCCAGTATATTTTTGATGGCATCACTCTGATTTATTACTACAACCTCTTATCACAGCAACCATTCTTTGATAATGTGCAGAAGTGGAACAATAAATCTCCGGTATAACATCTGAAAAACGTATACATTATATGAATTTAATTTAACAGTGTGTGAAGGTTGTTGTGTTGTGGTGGTCTTAGGAATTTAGAAATCTGTAGCCAGTGGGAAAACATGGACATTTTCAGAGGTGGAATCAGGTTATGGATGGCCACAGGGATGGTGGCTCTGACAGCAGGCCTTGGGGTCCTGGGTGACAAGGCTCATGCCTGAACTTCAATTGCAACCCTTAAATTCAGAACTCTCATCTCAGAACAGTTGAGATAACAAAACCTCATTGATGTTTTCTCTTGGATTCAACATCTAAATAATGTCAAGGATCTCAGCCTAAAGATCCAAGGTGTCCAAGGTTCCATGGGAGCAAAGATGTGAATCTCCAGGTTGTTGTTCTCCCCACCAGGCGGTATTTGCTCACACCATGGTGTGGCCCCCATCAATTCCTTTGAGCAACATGAGGAAAACTGTAAATTCCTTACTGGTTCTGAGTTATTCCTGATAAATTACTGAAACCAAAATAATTTAGGCATTGTAAAAAACAGCCAGAAATATAAGATCTGCCAAAGTAATTCTATAGCAAGCACGGTTCCTTGTTTCACTGTAGGCAAATAAGTGAAATAAGTGAAATAAGTGATGCAGTATTACACTGCATTAATGAGATCATTATATCTGTGCCCTCTATGCTTTCAAACAGATACTGAAAAATTGGAAAACATTCCTCCAGGAGCCACAACAATTATTTAAGGCCAGAAAACCTGACAGGGAATGAAAGACATGAAACTCTATCTAGTTATTTAATTTTTAAAAATCTCTACAAAACCCTGAGAAGCAATTTAATGTATTTATTGGTAGTCCCACTGAGAGAAAAATTTCTAAAAGCAAAGAGCTCTTTAATCTATCTGGTAAAGATATAAGAATCTGAGGGTGGAAATATTCAGATTTTACCTAAGAATTTCGAGAAAGCAAAACAATGTATGCATTTTCACTCCAAGTATTTAAATCTGGAGGGGTGTATTTATGTTTTGGTTTGAGTTTTTTTTGCTTTTAAAAAAAGGAGTTTTAAAAGTTATAGGATTGAGTATGGGCATGTTTATGTGTAACTATGCTGCAGGACGTAGGTGTCAGGCGATGACAGATGACAATAATCCTCCTTTCTTACCTTCCTCAAATATAATCTCGGTAATTTGCAAGTGAATACACTATTAAGATGCAGAAATTGTGGGCTTTTCCTTTATTTTAGAGTGCTGCTCTCTTATGGATTTATTATCATTAAAAAAGCAGTAAAATTAACCAAAGGTGAAAGCCACTCCTGGCAGAAAGCCAGAAGAGAGAATGTGCTCCCGTTATATTGTGCTTGAGACCTGTTATGATGTGGCTTTATTGAAAAATTTGTGGGACTAGAATTCTTGAAGAATTATTCTCCAATGATTTCTTGTATGCTGTGCTGATACCACTGTTATATCAGAACATCTCAGAAATCCAATTAATTTACAATCTGTAGCACTCACAAGGAACTATTATTTTCCCAGACAGAGCTGAGTGAGATTAAAAAGTTTCCGCAAGGTCAAGCTCAAAGTTACTACTGAGGTAGATGCTAACTAGAGACTAAAGAAAATCAAATTTTTATTCTATTAATTTAAACTTTTCTTTGTGGAATATTGAACAAAAACAATTGAGAATTCTTACAAAAATTTATTAGAAATAAATCCACAAATTTGTATGTGGATAAAAGCATTATGGTTTGTTAAAGCATTTTTCCTTGAGTTAGAGGAACATTTTGTACATAAAAAGAACCCCCAAACAAATGAGAAGTCCTATTCACAAAACGATTGATGTTTTGCTGTTATAGAAGAAATGTTTGGGTGTGGGTTTGGTTTCTTTTTTTCACTAAACAGAGTTTGTGCAAAATCATTAGATCTGCAGGTATTCCTGTTAGAGATAAAATAGCATTTTTTTCAACCTTTTCTTTGAAACACTTCCAATGAAACAGTTCTATTTCCTGGTTTTACAGCCCAGTTCCTTAACTAAAAGTTCATTCTAAATCTTTAGGGCACAGTAACAGTTATATGGCTACTGTTTTGGTTCAGAAGTAGTTTTGCAATTAATTTTAATTCAGATAATCAAAAATAAATTCTTTATTATGGAAGAATAGGTCACTCAGATAAAACAGAGGTTTATTAGGTTGCCATTAGGTTGTTTTTAGGTTGCCATTTTCCTATATGTGCAAGAGGTTTCCTTTTAACATCTATCGTTAGAGAGTTACATAAGTGCCATGTGATTATTTCAGTGCAGCTCTCTGGGGGTTTATAACTTTTTTTGACATAAAAATCTAACAAAGTTTAAAATAATAATAAGGGACTGTCAGACCCTTAAAGAGTTCTGACAATACAATTCATAAAATTCATTTGACTTCTAAGATAATGAAATTCTAGAAAATGGAAAAGAGAAGAATGGAATGGAATTCTTTGCATCTCCTTGTGCTCAAATTTCTGTTTTGGAATTGAAGTGTAATTCTATGACAAATGAGGCACAGACTAATGAACAGACCTGGTAAAATTTTCCCCTATTTTGCCCTCAGTTCAGAAAGACTGAAAAGAGGCAATTTTGATTTTGTTTGAGAACATCTTTTACAAGAATTATTCACAGATTACTTCAAGATGTTTACAGACTTTGCAGATTTTTCTTGTTCTCTTGAAATACTTTTTTTCCCCCTGCCAGTTCACACTGTTACCAGTACAAATCAGATGTGTTTGACAGCCACATCTGAACTTTGGAATATATTTACATTATGTAGTTGAAAATAGTTAGAATATATTCTAATTTCATATAACAATGGATTTCAATAAACCATTAAAATCAAAAGAATAATAAATACCTGGAAAGTGATTTATAAATATCTGCTGTTTTTACATCTGTATGTATACATACTTTAA
Source organism: Petroica traversi (assembly GCA_025920805.1). Taxonomy (NCBI): domain Eukaryota; kingdom Metazoa; phylum Chordata; class Aves; order Passeriformes; family Petroicidae; genus Petroica; species Petroica traversi. The sequence continues at coordinate 14,650,004 of JAHLSL010000018.1, read as the reverse complement.
AAAAGGACTTAATTGCATACTCACCTTGAAACACATCATCATGTGTTTTTAGGCTTGTTTTGCAACTTTGCTGCTTTGATTTGCAATAGATTTAGATTTCTTTTTGTAGCTCTGCATCTGCACCTAGAGACTGAGTGTGAAGGTAGGCAGGGATAGCAACATTTTTCATACATTTTGAGTTTCTTTTCTGCAACAAAATGTTGTCTGGTAAAGTTCCAGAAAATACGATAGTGGTTGACAAGGAGACAGAGAAGCTTCTCATTCTTTAATACATGCACACTTCTGTCTACCTGAATTTCATCATTATTCTCAGAAATAAAGCTGAAGCTCCCATTCCCTCCCTGTTGCAATCATAGGGAAGGAGGGGAGAGTATTTTTTGGTTTAAACACCAAGTAACAGAACCTAAGGGAAGCTGCAACCTAAATGAAACTTTGGCCTGTGAAATTGACCTTTGAATTCTAAAGCAATAGGTGACTGAAATAGTTCCTAGAAATATGGGTATTTCCATGGTTTATCACTCAATGCCAGTATATGTGTTATGGACTTACCACCACAAACTTGCATAGTAGAAAGATTTAAATCCACTTAACTGGATGAAGTTCTTTGTCTCACAAATATGTTTTGATGTTCAAAACGAAAACAGGCAAAAAAGTTCATAGGACCATGAAGGCTGAAAAAAACCCCAAAAAACCAAAAGGTGCTGAGCCAACTGTCCACCCTCTATCACTTCTAGGAATTGCAGATTGAAAGGACAAGAGACAGCAATTACAAACTACAAGGGAAATTCCGCTGGAATATAAGAAGAAAACAAAATCACAATGTTTAAAATCTGGAGTGCTGCCAAGAGAGACTGTGAAAATACCATCCTTGGAGATACATAAAATTTACCAGATAAATGTTCAGCCATATACATTATATGGTTATTTATTCTCTGCTTTTAATCACCCTCTGCTGCCCTTTGGTCAACTGTCTGATAAATCAATAGAGTAAATACTAGCAGTAGTAACTAGTGAAAATTTCTTCATTTTCTTGAAACTATTTAGTGGAATTTACTGGTACAGATAGCTAATTTTCTAAATTACAGTGAAACCAAATGCTTGAAATAGAGAGCTTAGAAAATAAATTGTCAGGAAAGGTTTCCTTTCACATAAAAATGAGTTAAGAGGGATATAACTTCATACTCAAATACAGCATATTGTAATTAGTTTACTCTATCTTTCTTAAGGGAAAGAAGGTAGAGCACTGAAGTCATATTTCAGGTGTAATTCAATTCTTTATGACGAACATAGTTATTTTGTAGCTGGCATGTAATGGCCAGTATTTTTGCACAAGCCTAGCCTACATGCCTGATGTTATTAAACAATGCTGTGTTGCTTATTAACATTAACATTAACATTAACTTACTCATTCAGTGCATTGGAGTATTGATCTGTCTTTTTAGGAAATTGCGGTAGAGTTTTACTATGAATCATGTAGCATAAAATCATAACTCTGAGATTTCACTGCATACATTTCATAATCCCAATAGGCTTAGTGAGTAAAATAGTCTGGTGAAATACACACAGTGGACTTTCAGCTGGTTTTCAGTGCGCTGACATACACACTTGTCTAGGACCTCTATATACACCAATGTCACAGGCTCCAGATGTCCGATGACAATTCGAATTCTGCAAGAATATTACTCAATTAATATTTGTAAAAATATTTTAGTAGAGTTTTAAAAAAGAGTTTAATTTGTCCATTTTTCCATTTTATATACATTCTTCTATAGTTAAGAGGAACTTGCTAAAGTCAGACAGAATAGAAAATATAATTATACCAAAACAGCAATTCTACTAGATTTTTGTAATTCAAAACCAGATTGGTTTCCTAATTTGACTGAGTGGTCCCTAGACTGTCTTGCATAATAGAGCGTATCTAGACAGTTTATCGTATTTTGATGAATGGTACAACCTGTGGGAACAATTAGCTTTAAAATACAGCTATAAAGAAAGTGTTCTCTTATTTGATATTCAGGAAATATTCAAGGCACTGTGTCAAGAGTAGATGGAAAGTTAAGGCAGAAAGGTTGACAAGGCTTATGCAATGCTCAGATTGAATACTTAACAGTGAGGAAGAACTGGAAACATCAGAACATTTTTGCTCTATTTCCAAACCTATTTCATTACTCAATTTAAACTTTCAGTTTGAAACTTTAGCGTTCCATACCTTCCTATATACTCCTATATAAGGCCTTGAAAATGAAGATTGCTAAACAAATGTAAGGGATTTAAAAAATTTTATCAGTTTAAGTAAAATTTACATAGTTACTCTTCTATTTCAGTGGTAAAGGATGAATGTGACTACATTGGTGGGGCAGAAAATTTTTGGGAAATAATTGTTTAAAAACACATCTATTGCATAAGTAAAACTCAGTAATATTACAGGAAAAATGGTATCATATCCTGTGTTCTGTCCTCTACTAAATACTAGCTCTGCATTCCTGGATTTATTTATACTACACTCTAAATGATGGGGGTTTCCTTCAAGAATTACAGAAAATGTGTATGTTAAAAAAGTTTTTAAAACTTTTTAGCAATACTCTTAGAATAGTACATGTACAAAAATTCAAACATTATAAGTTGTGATTAAATCTAAGACTTACAAATCAAGTATTCTATCAGTGTATCTTTTTGGTATTAAGGATAATAGCGGAAATAATACAGATCGTGTGATGAGATATTTATTGAAATTAATAATTTTAATTATTCATAATAGTTTAATGCTTGAATTAAATTAATTAATTGTATCTATCCTACTTTGATGTAGGAATGTTTGTGCAGCTGGTAAGTGATTTTATTAAAGTTATATAGAAATAGAATTCTAATGCTTTAAATATCCAGTTCTCCAGTTCTCAGCCTGTTTCTGCAGGTTCCTAAAATGATTTGCTAATATTCACAGCTTTGTGGATGCTGTAATTTTAAAAAACCCCCAAACTAAACCTTATGATTTTGTACTTCTCTAACCGAAGTTCCTAAAGATATCTTAGAGACTTATTACTACAATTTTAACAGTAAATTTGCAAAGTGTGGACCACATAACTTTGTTCTTTTCACCTCCTCATTCTTAGCCTGTTCTAATATACCCATTGTGAGGGATCAGTGCTGGTTTTTAGGATGTTATCAGTTCAGAATGCATTTCTCCTTGAAAAAAAAATGAGCCAGGTTCTGACTTCAGAAAAGTAAGTTTGTTTCTGCCAACTTCATTGAGTTTGGTCCCCTCTAATTTGCTATTCTTTGTGTGTCACGGAATAGATAACAACATATCATGTAAAATTGCATTTATCTTCACAGCAATGCCAGAACCTGACTAATCTTGTCCTTTTAAAGATACGTTTTTAGGGGTCCAATCCAACAATCACAAATATCAGATATCAAGAAATTTCTAGCAAGCCCAGCAAGTGCTAAATAAGAGGTGATTCATGTAACAAAATACAGAATTTAAAGAAAAAATTTCTATGTAAAATCCAACCTTAAATGAGTCCTACAGCTATCAAAAAATTCCTGAAACCTTTTGAACAGTTCTTGGAGCTGATGGAATCCTTGAGCCCTTGTTCACAGAATGGATCAGGTTGGAAGGGAACATTGTGGGAGATATGGTGCAACCTCCCTGCCCAGGCAGGGTTGTCCTGGGACACTGACACGGGATCCCATCCAGGCACTTCTGGAATAGGTTCCTCATTTGATCAATAAATTCTTCCCTTCTTCTGTAAAGCATCTTCTTCCTGCGTGTTTGAGCTGACGTAAAGTTTCACCATCAGAAACACAGAGAGGAAAAGAGCAGGGATTACTACTAAATCCTAAGAGGGTCTTTTCTCCCGCTTTCCCCCTCCCCTCAATTATGTTGTTTTGGATTTATATATCTGTGTACCAAGAAAACAAGTACTTGTCTGTGCTATTAATGCACAGGGAAATTCCCAACAGGATGTTGATATGAATTTTCCGATTGTACTTCAGATGTTTAGCAGTTCTAAGTAAGAATAAATCTCATACATATTCTAGGGTTCTTGAAACAGAATTTTAATAAATAGCTTAAGTAAAAATCAAGTGATATTTATTACGTGTTAGATTTATTTTGCAGAAGTCAGTCATAAATTTCTGTTTGGATAAAAATTACTTAGAAATGTAAATGAAGTAAGTTTAGAAGAAAGTATCAGAACCCATTCCTCATTTAAAGATTGAATAGGATTCTTGTTTAATTTTATAAATGCATCATGCTTTATTAAACACAGTTAAATCCTGTTGCCATAGCAATGCATTCCCACAGAATAAAATTACTGTACTTTCCTATTGTATTCCCTTATTGAGAGACAGTTTCCACCATTCTGATGCATTTCAGTTTGTATAAACACTAAAAGAAAGAAGTATTTAGTAAACAAATTCTCAGGTTACTGTTTTTGATGACGTAATGACAAAGAATAGCAAAGTTTGCCTTCATGGTGTTTTTGGGAATGAGGGGATGGAAATATGAGACTTGGTTTTCTCTTTGTTTTTTCCTTGTAAAGTAAAAATCTATTTAAGAAATTAAGGATCAGAATACAAGATTAAAGTACCTGGAGGTAATGTGGATTCTAAAAAATCTCTATGCTTAAATACAAGATATGGAAAGGTGTCTGGGCAAATTTCTGGACTTCAATTGACCCCAAAATTACAGATACCTTATAGCTGCACATTGAAATGCTGCCTTGATATATTTTTAAAGAGGTAGTATAAAGGAAAGCAACTTGACCTCTTTTCATAAATCTGCTATTGCACCCACCACAGGATCACAACAACCCTTATCTAAGTTTTCTGGATGCAAGTTTACATATGCATATATCATACTTAAAATTTTCATTACCTTAAAATTTTCAGATAAATATTCTATTTTTTTTTACTTTCTACTTTTAAGGAAACCGAGCAGGATCATAGTAAATTACTTATGCGTCTTGCAATGTATGTTCATGTATTACTCTTACAGCGTAACTAACATTATGAAATGTCTTCTGATTGAGAAGGGCTCGTCTCTGAGGAGTGGCATGGCTTTTGTGTGGGTAGGTTTTGCACTTGGTTTCTTTGCTAAATATAAGTCAGAAAGCATAGACTAATTTATCCTCCTTAAAGAAATTAATTTCTTTTAGCCTTACTAGCCGTACCATGGAAATTCTTTGTGTGTTATTGAAGATGTGCTGCTTCCTCAACACCTGCTGGTCTAAATTACTTGGAGACACTGGGAGTATACTTGCTTTCACAGGTATTTCTAGCAACTAATTGCCTGTGAAAATTCATTTGGTTATTTTCAACTTGAAATGACAGGAAGTGTTAGGAGAGCGGTAGGTGAGGTATATTCCCAGCTCACCCACCTCTAATTTTTAATTCTGTTGATTGAGTTTTTGCATATAGACTGCATTGCTGTTCCACTGACTACTGTATCAATAATTAAATAGTTCCGATTTTATTTCTATATCAAACTAATCCTATGCTATTTTGTATGTATATTCCATAAGTAAAATGGAATAAACAGGAAAAACTGTTCTAGTAAATTGGAAGAAATGGCCTGTGCTGTTCTGGACTTTCCTTGTTATCCCTTTGTACAATCAAAATTATTCTCGCGATTGTCAGAGTTCAATAAAAACGTTACTTTCCTACTTTCCCCTGTCAAAGTCCTGTAGGATTCAAATATTTTGTGGCCATGTCTTCAGATTTCGCCCAACTACTGTTCAAAATTTAGCTTGTTAGCCAAGGATCCAGAGTACTACTGCAAATAAAAGCCTCAAAATTTGACTGGTTTTGCCACTCATAATTCAATTTTTTCCCAACACAGCATTTAATAGAAATATTTATTTAGTAGAAGTTGGAGACTGTGAAATCACCGGTGTTCCCTGTTGTGTGGCAATCACACTTGGTTCCATCATTTATAAATTTATGCTACAAGATATTGCACATCTTTAGCATTTACTTTTCCATGAATATACAGATATGCACAAACTGTCTATTTTCTGCTGAGTATTCTTTCACAATTTCATCTGCGAATTAGACCAGGCATTTTAAAATGATACTTGCCTCCCTTTTCCTTTTCTTAGATAAGTTTGTTTGTGAATTTTGCTTAAAATATTTTCTGTATCTTTCCCTTTGTGTTGCAAAACACATTTATAATTAACAATATCTGCAATTTTAAATTTTTCTATCTTTTCTTTTTACCTTATCTAGCTTTTTATGTACATTGCCTGAAAATGGATTTTTGGAAGCTTTTCAGCACTCAAAGGTCTCATATTATCTGCCAGTTAATGTCTCTGATTTCTCTATTGATCTACTATCTTTTTTGTCTGCCTTTCATTTTTAAACTATCTCAAAGAATATCTATCTCTTTCTTTTACTGGTTAGACAACAATGAGAAAATTGTTCTCCAAAATAAGCACAATTGATGCCATTTTTTGCTTGTAATTGCTTATTTGATCTGTCAGTCATCCCACCAATTTCAAACACAGAAATAAAAGTTGGACTAGAGAAAAATAGAATGAGGGTGAGTAGTCTTTAGCCTTCTACATAAGGCTATAAAGACAAAGAGATTTCTAACTGTGACTTTTGTCATATCTTTGAAGAATGCACTTTAAACACAATGGTTTTATGCACGATTTAGCAATTGAACAAAATAAAAGGCAGATTTGGTATATTAAAATGTTTAAAAGGCAAAAATAAAATTTTATGCAAAGAAAGAGCAAGTCTATAAGGAAAAAGTTACAGATATTTGAAAGGAGGGAAATATGTAAAAGCAAGATAGAAATGTGTCTCAAATTAAGTAGATATCATATTACTAACATATTCTTGGTAGTTTTCCTGGAATGATTCCATGTTTTGTACTTAATTAAGTGTGGGTATAGTTTTCTTATGGCTTTTCATTTTCTGTATGAATGGGATTACAATAACAGTAAGTGAAATAGCTGTGCTAGAGATCCAAATCTGAAGCAAAAACAACTGTACATCAAAAAACAGTGAATCTGAAGACATTTGGCTCCACATGTTCGAGTATGTACAGAATAAACCCTTCCAATTCAGGTGTATCTGCACACCAAGAAGCGTCAGTCAAAGAAGATGGGTAACATTAAAAGAGATAGAGGACAAAGGAAATAATTATATTTAAAATATGTGGTGCAATCATTATGACATTCCCACCATGACACTAGGTAACAGTTATCATTCTTGTTCCCAATTTTCTTTTCTGTCATTTTGCTACCCTGTGTCATACCCAAAGTTACACTAGATTCCTTGGGGGCAAATCCTCCATCTTAATTTATTTTGTAACCTGCCAGAAGTCTTGGGGTGCTGGATAATAATGTGCTTCATCTCATTAGCTTGCAGATGTATTTTGATACAAGTAACAGCATGTGATTAGTTTGCTAAAAAGGTTAGTTGAAATCAGGGTTTTTTCCCTGTTACTTTCTCCTCTCTCTGTGTAAACCTGTGTGTGTATGGACTTTAATGCAAATACTTCTTTGTTAGACCTCAGTCCTGCATATTTATTAAAACAGGATAGTTTCAGAGTATAACTGGACAGTACTTATTCCTTTGTTAAAAATTATTTTTTGTTTTTTTTATTCAGTCTTATGCTTAAAAGGGAACACAGGTGCTCAGAATCTCAAAAGATGTTCTCAGAAATACAGCCTGCTTATGCCTAACTCAGGCAAAACTTATGATGAAATCAGAGCAGCGACAGCCTATAAATCCATGAATGTCTGCTGTTTGTTAAATATCAGTTCTCAGCTGCTGGCTCAGTAGGAATTTTCCTTGAGTGGTACAGGATTTCTCCATCTTTCATTGGCTTCAGTGAGCATTGAAAGGTGCTCAGCAGATGATGGCAGGTAGCAGTAGAAATTTAAATGCCCAAATCACTGAGCATCTGAATACCAGGGCTGAGCAATGGTCGGTGATATACCTGCCTAACTGTGGGATGTCCTCAAAAGGGGCAGTTGTGGTTTCTCTTCCCCTCTCCTCAATTTAGTGGTCTTGATGGAAAACAAGTGTTTTGGGGGCCTTTGTAGTAGTTTTTTATTATAATGGAATTGCTGAGTAACCCCATATGTGATCACAAATTGAATAGATTTGATCAGAATATTAAATGAAGGATGGAAAAAGTGGAAACTACTGGATAGCATTGTGTTGTGATGTGTTTTTCCAATATATTTTGAAGCTGCAACCAGTGATAGAAGAGATCTCACAAAGTTCTGATTATTTATTTACTAGCTGCATATAGAAGGGCTACTTTAGTTAGAAATTATCAGCATGAAGATGTTCTGACCATTTTGTAAAATCGCCGTTTGACATTAGATTGGTACATATATCTGGAAATTTCCTTTGCTGGTATTTCCCTACAGATTCTGGATAATTCTGGATTTTCAAAAGTTTGAATTAAATAAGCCACAGCCTTGAGCCTTTTTGTAATCAATTTACTCTCATCTACAACTGGCACATTTTCTTCCTAGGAGCATTGGTCTTTAAAAAGCAAATTTAATTCTTTGTTGTGATAAAAGAGTTAGTGCACTTGCTTCCTTTATTTTCAGATAAATCCCAAATCTAGTGGAATATGTTCTCCTACAATAAATAGTGAATATACTGTTTGGTGACCTAAGTAACAGAAACCAAATTGCATTCTGCAGTACTCCAACTCCTTTGTATGCCTGTCTTATTTGCATTTTCCAAGACAGTTATACAGGTAAATAAAATCAGAAGGAATAATTATTATTGATACACACCTGATTTGGTGACTGCTAAAGGGCTTTCAAGCCTGGATCCATTAGCAGATTTAATTTAGACATGCAAAAATTATTTGTCACTCTGTTAGTCACCAAAATTCCCTTGGTACCTATCAGAGCAAAAGAGGAGCTGCCAGAAGGCTCAGTGCTTCCATCTTAAATACCCAAGGAGGAATCGTAGGCAACAAGCTCAGTCAAACTGTTTCAAGATGACTTAATTTAGGTGAAAGAAATGCCCTTCCTTTGTTAATCTTTGTTTATTTTAAATAAGAAAAAAAGTCTTGAAGATTGACCTCAATGGAACAAGAACTGTGTCCAGTGAGCTGGGTTTTTAAATTTATTTTAATTAGATATTAACTGATTCTCACTATCTGACTGTAGAACTCTGTAGTTAGCAGAAGTTTGTCATTAGGAACTTCATCAAAGGCTTTCTAAAAATATAAATCAGTAATGTCATCTGCTGTTAAAATTTGTAAGTTCCACTATAATATCCACAAAGCTAGTTGGGTAGAATTTTCCCTGTGCTGTACTATGCTAGTTATCCCTTATTAAATTATTGCTATCCCTTAGAGGCATGCTCTGAAATACTTCCTACCTACTTATTTTTTCAATGCTATTTCTCATTGCTAATTACCTGAAAAGATGTAGGTGACACCTGACCCAAATTTTTAAGAGTAAAAATAGTGTTTTCCAATCTTTGAAAAAAGTTTGTGCTTTTCTTCCGATTAACGGGAGATTTTAAGTTCTGTATGATGAGACAGCCTCAAAACATATATGAGCCACATATTGCATCTTCTCAGACTCTTCATGGTTCAAACTGGAAGGCAAAGAAGGTGCAAAGAATGAATTTTGAAAGTCAACTGCTTGCCATTTTGCCTATAGTTTATCCAGGGTCTGAAACAGCTCACACAACTTAGAATAGTTAACAGGCAAATTTGAATGGTTGTGAATTGCTGAAATGCAGTATAATCTGCTTTGTACTCCTCAGACTAAGTTCACCCAGCGATGTTCCTCACATGCCAAACAAGTAAACAGGTAATGGTGAGTCCAGTACTCTGACAGAAACATCCTCTTCCTCCAGTAATTCCTCTAAGCACAATTTCTATTCTGTTTGCAAAGAGGTTAGAGAGTGTGATGAAACTTGGCTCCAAAAATACATTGCACAAATAGACTTTTTCCCCAACAATGAAAGCCTCTATACCCAGAGCTGCAATGCAAACACTTTGTCAAAAGATGAGGAGCTCACGATTCCTCCCTCTGTCAGGAGGAACCATAGAACTTTTGGTTTGGAAGGGACCATAAAGATCATCTAGTTCCAATGCCCTTGCCTTGAGCAGGGACACCTTCCACTAGACCCAGCTGCTCAAAGTCCCATCCAACCTGGCCTGGAACACTTCCAGAGGTGGGGCACCCACAGCTTCTCTGGGTAACCTGTGCCAGTGCCTCACCATCATCACAGTAAAGAATTTCTTCCTTAGACATACCTTAAATCCCCCTCTCTCAGTTTAAAGTCATTTCCCCTTGCCCTATCACTACATAGAGCAGTATTTCTCCAGCTCCTTTGTAGGTCTCCTTAAGGCACTGGAAGGTGCTCCGAGGTGTCTCTGCAGTTCTCTTTCCCAGGCTGAACACACCAGCCCTCTCAGGCTGTATTCACAGGATAGGGCTCCAGCCCTCTGATCATCCTTGTGGCCTCCTCTGGGCTCACTGGGAAGAACACCAGCAGTAAGAAAAAGACAATTTTCTAATTCAGTAACTTGTTATTTCTAGTACTTTGCCTTCAGAGTTCTGCAGAAAATTCACTAAGTGCTCTAGGCAATGCTCATCAAGAAAGTTATGTAGAAAAGAAATTAACCAGAACTCATAGTTTACATCTGGCAAGTCTTAAATGGCTTGATGTAGAGTGCCATGGAATAGTTTGTTTGTTGATTTAGAAAGAATGCTTCTTTACAGTGAAAAGAAATTAGTGGTGACTAAGTACACTTCAAAGATCTGCTGTGTGATCAAGGACAAGAGATTGAAATGAGAATTTTACAAGTGTATAATGTTGCTCTGTGCTGTTATTAATGACAGTCTTTGAAAAACAGTCTTTAAGCAATACTTCCTGTTTAAATTTTTTTTATAATTTTACCACTACTTTAAAATAATAATATTTATAAATGGGTGGAATATCAATTCTGGTAATCAAACTACTTATTTTATTCTCAATATTTTAAAAATATTATTTTTATAAAGTATTTTCAACTTGTTCACTAATTTCAGAATAGATTCCTTCATTTTACTTTTTAAATTTTCTTCAACTTTAGTTTTTATCCTTGTTCTGGATGTTTTATTCCATAGTTGGCCAAAACACTCAGGAAAATACACCATCTTATCGTAAAGGACTTACTGTTTTCATGAAGAGGATGAAACTGCTTTCTCTCATCATCACTGGAGAGATTTACAGAGAATATTCCTAAAGAAATTAGGTTTGTATAATCTGATTTGAACAGAAGTTATGTCAGCAACATTCTATTTTCCTTTCACTATCACTCAGTTTAAAACACTTATAGATGGTTTTATAGATGGTGTTAGGGGGGTTTGGAGGTCAACCATTATCACTGAAAAGACTTTAAAAATGCGACAGGTTATTTCACCAATATCTGCATTGCTCTGCATCCCTTGGGAATTGTGGGCTGACCAAGAGACAGGGATCCTGCAATGGAGAAAAGTTATGTTGCAGCCAATAGAGAGGCCCAGTGCTTATATATCCTTCTTCCTCTCATCAGTCTTATCCGTGTTGTACTGGCATTCTAAAATTGTGTTCACCCAAAGGTTGCTTGAATTGAATCACAAGATAATAGAAAGTAACCCAAGATCAGAAAGGACAAACACGTTCAACGTTTCGAGCTGAGCCGTCTGGTCTCAGAGCTGTAACTGATTTATTAGAAAACTCTTCTTTGCCTGGGTAGGACCAAAGGCTGTTTGCAGGGCATGTAAACACCATATTGTTCAATTTATGACATGGCAACTTATTAGTTTTTGGCAGATTTAATAAGGTCTCTAAGTAAATAAATAAATACTGATTAGTCAAGGAATTGAAAAAAAAAATTAAATACTCACAGACTGCACTGAGTTTTTCTTTATTCACTTCCTGGCACCATTTAGTTCAGTGCAGGAGAGAAATTAATTTTCTGAGAAGTATTAAAATAGTCTAGATGATCAAATCAGAATATGAGCCTCAAACAATAAAGAGAGGTCACTCGAGGAAATGCCTAAGGTAGCCATTTTTTCCCAGCTCGGTGAGAGATTCCTTGACTTTCAGAGTTTACTGTTGAAAAAAATCCATGTATATTTATTTACAGAGTCATGCTTAGTGATGGAAATACTTATGAGTGGTGCTACCTTATTGTTACTTTATTATGCTTTACAAGAGTTATATGAGGTTATATGTCCTAAATATCCTGTATATCCTCTTCTGTGAAAAAATCTAAATGAGGCAAGTTAAATATATTAACACAACATTTTGCAGAAAGATAACTTGTGCTGTATCATTTTTTTCTATGAGCTACAAATTGTCTCATAAGTCAAGAGAGATTGAGCAAAACAGAACTGGAAGTGACTTAGGAAAAATTATCAGTAGAAATAAATAACATACACAGAGTCAGTCTGCTCTACAAGTTCTCTTTATGGAACACCAATTTTCATTGATGGACTGTAATATTTTAATAATATTAATAACATAAATATTAAATGCTGAAGCATCATTAGTGCCTTGGTTGAAGGGTGGTATTGACAGTGGTTTCAAAGTAAGTAATAAGCAGGCATGTGAAGGTAGACAAAGGGTTGTGTTGCACTTTTTTACCCTTTCTCCTGAAACTATTATTACTAACACAAGCAAAGATAGACAACAAGGAGGAGAAAACAAATTGTTCATAACTTTTGGTAAACGCCTTCACAGACAGCACAGAGATCCTGCTTCTCAGAATTTTCAGGCAGCTCTCTATCAAATAATAAGGAAATGGTGAAGCCAGAGGAGAAGTTGGTAATGAGTTTAGAAGAGTTTTTTTCATTCTATTTGCCATAGAATTTGCAAGGAGAGATAATGAAAGTCCAGGTTCATTGTAGAGAGCTGAATTTATGTCAGCTCCTATTCCTCCAGTGCTTTATGAAAACCAAAGAATTTCCAAATGAGGAGTTCACTCTGGCTTCAAACAAGGTAAATTAAGTTAGCTCACCTGAAATATGGATCGTCCTACAAAGAAACTTATTTTGGTATTGTGATAATATAGCAACTCTAGGAGATTGTACTTCAGAATCTCAAGACTTGCAACAGAAGTGCAGCTCAAACTGGACTTCAGTTCTATGCTCTGTGAAAATTGCTACTGCAAAATATGCACAAGGGGTGAGTGAATGTGGGTAGAGAGGTTAACTTTGACCAGTGCAAGTATTGGGGTTGTGGATTGCTAAAAACAGAAGGATTTTAAAAAGGGGAAAATTTATTAAAGCTGAAGAAAGATGACTTTTAGAGAGGCATGACAAAAATGAACTTATTCTGTGTGGCTTCCCAAAGAAGAAGTGACTTAATTATGAACTAGAAATACAAAAATAAATGCTAAATGTTGAAAGACTATTTAAGCTAGCAGAAAAAAAAAATAGAAACACCAGGCTGGAAGCTGAAACCAAACAAATTCAAATGAGAAATAAGGCACAATTTTGCTGCAGCAATAGTATTTAACCTTCAGTGCAAAAAGCCAAGGGCAATGTGACTCTCCATCTCTCTGCCTTCAAATCAAGACTAGATGTTTTTCTGTAAGATGCTTAACATAAACTGCTAAGCTGAGTGGAACTGAAAATGAAATCTAATGACCTATGACATACAGGGTCAGAATAGATGATCTAATGGATCCTTCCTGTCTTGAACTATATGAAAAAGTTAATGGAGCTGAACCATTTTACAGAGATGAAGAATCTGTCTTTTATGGCCATTACTCAGCACATTTTTCCCTATATTTTTCAATTGGTCTGTGTAAGTAGATTGTGGAAATGGTTTTCCTTTGAAGATTTTATTCCATGTATTACTGTACTGCTATACAGACAGCTATCATCTCCTCACATTGAATTTTTTTTCAAGAATATTTCAGTTTTCTGAAAGTATTAATGCTATCCTCATCACTATCTAATGCCAAACAAATATACTTAGCAGTAGGGTCTTTGCTCCCACCATGTTTTTGTGTCTCTAATTAATTCAGATCTAATCATTCACTACATCTTCATTCCCATATTTCTTCTCCTCTGTGTCTCTGAGGTTTTTGGTAATTAGAGGGCTGGAATTATGAGTTCACATAGTCTTGTGGGGTTTTTTTTACCTTCTTTTTCTTGCCTCATCTTTAAGCAGAATTTTATTCTCACCTCTCTTCTTGCCCTGGAGGTCTCTACAACATCCCTAGTGCTATCCGTATTCTTTTTCCTATCTAGTAGCTTAATCCCAGATTGATTCATTATATTTCTCCAAGGCTCACTATAGCAGTTTTTGAGATCTGATTTTTCTCTTGATACACACAGCTCTACATCCCCCCACAGTCTCTTTCATGTTTTCGTCTTCCAGAAAGTCTGGAAGCCTTGTGTTTAGAATTAATATTCTTTCCTGGGAATAAATCATGTTTCTCATGTAAGTACTACACTGCCATGCATTTGATTACCAGATGTTCATATTTTGAATATCATATTTCTGTAATGGCAGCTCCAGAAACAGTATCCTGGTTGCATACTGGATGTAGAGGCACCCCATGAATATTTTATAATTCTGCTCATGGAAGATTATAGCAAAGTGTCTTTTATAGATTAGTTACACGGTGAATCACTTGTGCCATCATTAAGGAAGCCCTTTTTCAGGATTATTGTTGGTTCTATTAGTTCTAAGCTTCAAGTCTCAAAGCTACAGCATAAGGAACTGTGCACTTTTTTTCTTTTAGTGATAGTATGCCTAAAATAGGGGGACTTGTTGTCACTGTTCTGCTCAGGATCTGAACTTTATGAAGTGCGGTGGGAATTATAGTTATGAGTAGTTGAATTTTCCCTAAGTGACTAAACTAGTGAGACCTTTTAATTCAGTATCATAACTTTAATAGCACACAGTGTCAGAAATTTGACTGGAGAGTGAAACTGCTGTTCAAAAGGGATTTTTTAAAGAAAATGTCCAACATTACTTACTTTTTGACATGAAGCATATCTACTATTTACAAGTTAATATTTCTCTTTTAGATTTTTGGGTCATTCTCTAACTTCTCATGATGCCTTTTAGAAAAGGATATTCCATTAATTGGATTCACCTTTGAAGTTAATGTAGAAGGTATGAACTGACATGCATATCCCAAACCCAAATGTATTAAAATTATTTCCTGTCTCCAACAGTTAAACAGGAATCCCTCTCTCCCAGTATCTAATTATTCTATATAACATGAATATTTTTGAGGATTTTTTTACTAATTTTTTTCTTGCTGAAAAACTCAATTGTTTGAAATTGTAGCAGATTTAATTCTACTTATTCTATTCTCTACAGCTGAATCATTTCAAACCCTTGGTTCTCTGAAGTTTTATGTCATGTGTACTTCTAAAATTTCTGTCAACTGGCAAACATTTCTAAATGTGTATTAGGGATGAAAATATTAGTAGCTAAGACTTGCAAATGGTAAAATCTTAAACAGCTTGGTACCTTGGCTCTGGGGTAGAATTCAGACCAGCAGACTGAGAGAAATAGCATTTCTAAGAAATTATTTATTCTGGTCTTTCTTTTAGAATGTTTGGATTTGAAGGAAATTTTAGCATGCAAAATTTCTGACTGTCAAGAAGAAAGTAAACTGTAGATAAACTTCAGATGTGAGCTGGAGCCCTTGTGGTTTCCTTTTGGTGGCTAACACTTCATTAGTATCTTGCTTGTTATCAGTTACAGTCCTAACACTTGAACCTGAGTGGGGAGGAAGACATCATTTTCCTGCCTCTAATACTGAAAATGCTTTCACTTTGCAGGATTTTAGATAGGGGTGCTTTTCACTCTTATTAAAATGTCTTCCGGATTTGACAATTTAATCAAGATAAGTTCATACACTAAAATGTTGGGGGAAATATGTCTTGGTGGAAATAGAAATAAATGTTGAATTTAAAATTACAATATTAAGGAAAACTATATACCTAACAGAAAATACTGGAAACATGGACAGTTTTAATTCATTGGGGGGAGGGGGGGAGTGGTGAGGGGGCACTATTAGAGTGTAGACTCTGAAAACTCTTAAGTATTTAGTGGCCATAGAGATAGAAAAAATTGTACAAGTTTGAAACAGTCAAAGTTCACCAATACAAATGTGCCTGTTGGATGATGCAAGCTAAGCTTATCTTCTTTCTCGGTGTTTTTGATACAACTGTAAATCTGAGCATGCATGATACTGAAAACAGTTTCAATCAGGCACGCAGGATGCTCCAGTTGTTAGAGAAGCACCATTTCCTTGGAAAACAGTGGGGGAAATGCACAAATTCCAGTGCTAAGAAATAACATTAAAACCTGCAATCCTATATAAAATGCTTATTCTCCACTCATTTGTTTATGTAATTGTAAATATACAGCATTGGTGAAATTATGCAGTGAAATATATGCTTAAAAGAAAACTTCACTGAACATTTTTTAATAATTCTTAGCCTTTACTTTCTCAGTTATGCTGGCTGTCAAGCTGATATTTTTGCAGAAGTGTGTGTCACAACCATGGGTTCTTACTCCTTTTTGGTAACATTTTTCTCCTAGCTATCTCTTGGGTTTTTTTCCCAGGTGCACTACTTTACATTTATCTATATAAAATTTCTTCCACTTTGAGATGCAGTGAACTCATTCTTCCAAAAATGAGGGCAGTTCATGGCAGAGAAGGCTGTTTGAAGCATGCGTTAGAAAAGTTTGCTTGGGAGTACAATTGTGTGGGAGAGTAGTAGAATCCACAGGCAACTACTCTCTGCAGAGGTTTCTATCTCTGACAATGGGCAGTCATACAGATTTTATATTTACTTTGGAGCAGTAACTCCTGAAATGGAGAAAGTACCACGGGAATGCAGATGCAGAGCCTGAGATTCTACTTTTTTTTTCCTTTTTTAATTTAAAAAAAATGTACATGAAAAGTACTGTTTTCAGCATTTCCTTTTAGTTCATAGCAATTCTTCACCAGGATAATAAATACCAAATTATTTACTTCAGAGGACTGAGAGGATTACTTAGTTAATGTTTAAAAAGCACTTTGAAGATAAAAAGCACTATTGAGCTGCTTAAGACTTACTGAATAGTTAATTATCTAAAGGTCCCATTCTCCCCCCTACAGGTTATTTCTACATAGGGGAGAGTCAACTCTGAGCTTCATGTCATAGCTTTCAAAGCCAGGCTTTTAAAATCTTATTGGTTTCAAAATTTGGGGGTTTTTGAGTGGCCTGAATCTGATTCCTTTGAAGTCAATGGCAGAAGTCCAATGCTGAAAAAAAAGTTCACTAGAGCATAATGTAGCTGTTCAGAATAAACAAGTAAAAACAATGGTTAGAGCCCGTATCAATATAATTTTCATTTTTTCTTCATGAGTATATATGAGTATTTATGGATTCATACATACACTCACGTGTGCATACATAAGTAAATGGGCCACAGTGGTTTGAGGACAAGTGAGAGAGAATTTTTAATTTGGGACTTTAAGCACATGGGACTCATTTCTTCACTAAGAACCTTGCTGGGAACATCCATGGGCAAAATGGATCTCATGGCAAGACCTTAACACTACAGGTGTATCTTTTATAACAGGGCTAGGGAAATATTAAGAAGTCTCCACCAGGTGCCTGCTCTCTGGACCCCTCACAGCTGACACAGATACCTCATACAAAGAAACAGAGTAAAAGGAAAGAGTTTTTGAACTCAACATTGGGAGTCAGCACTTGTCCATGACAGACTTATTGAAGATAATTACTAGTCCTATTCAGTCTTAGCTGTTAAAACTGCTTAATTCCTTCAGTCTTAGCTGTTAAAATTCCCAAAAGTAATCAGAGTAAGGTAAATGTTACTCTGAGGACAAGAATCTCCCTTTGAACTAGGTAGTCTGGAAAAAACACATGACAGATGTTTACTGTAGAAGATACCAGTCCTCCAAACACCAACACAAATATTTCATTTTGCAAATATTAAATATCTCTTGATTCTGATATGACTTAGGGCTGATTCTGATTAGGACTTAGATGTTAAGTATTTCTTAACACTTGCATAATTATGGCCTAAATTTATCAATATACGCCTTTGGAGAAAAAGTTGTGAGGGTTATATATTTAACTGAAGTTCATAATTGATTCTTCCCTAAGACAAAGAGCAGTATGTCAACCTGAAATCATTTAAATTTGACCTTTTAATGTGCTACAGCAGCATACTATCTTATGATTTTAGCTGTGTTGGCTCTTAAATCAGGGTCTTGATGTAAAAGGTCATACTGAATTCTTGAGTTGAATTTTTAACAAGGACAACTCTTAAGTTTTTTGTGATTAATACCAAGAACAAAAGAGTGAGATTTGATTAACAAATTGCTTTCTGTATACCCTATTCTGTTGACAAACATACACTAATTGAATGACATGAAGCACAGCTAAACAAGGTATGGTCAAAACACAATACTGTGAAATAAAAAATGAGTTGATCTTCATAGTAAGAATGTAAATCTTCAGTTAAAAAAGAAGGTTTTGCCCACGTGTGTCAGACATTTCCAAAGTGCAGAGATAATTATCAGTTTATGGCTCTATGCTTCTAAAATATTCCTCTCCCACAGGATCTCATGAAATATGTGTATGTTTACAGGAAATTGTGGAAATAGTGAGTCATCTTTTCAATAATTAACACAGGATAATTTCTTGAAAAACAAGATCAGCAGGGTTTTTTATCTTGATTACAAAGAATTTTGGTCAGCTACTTTTGGATATGCTCAAAAGAAGCAGAATTTTCAAAGTAGTACCTAAGTGTCACTTGCTCTTTGGGAATGCACTTTTACCACTAGTTGCTTCAGTTCTCTAAACCTTAACCTTGAATCTATCACTAGGATCTTTTAAAACTTCATTTTCTAACGCTATTGGGAGCACAAGATGCTCCAAACACGTGGAAATGGCTCAGGTTTCTCCAGTTCTGTAGGCTATGGAGATTTTCGTAAATACAGTTGGAGAAATTGAAGGCAAGTGTTGGTCAATGCCTTTTAAGAAGGGCTAGAGACCTGAATTGTCTGTTTCATCATCAAACACTGCAAAAAGGAATGGAATGATGTCACACTAAACGTTATGACTTAGCTAAGTTCAGTGTAAGTCAGAGCTACAAATAGGCTGTCTCACAAAAATTTCACACAGCAAGCACTACTAACCAACCCTAATTACCAGTCCAGAGAGTCAGAACAGTGAAGTGCAGGGGAATGTGGCACTCTCTCTGACCAGATTCTGTGTCAAGCCCTTGGGCAGAGGCTCAGCACCAATTCACAGCAGTTCCACCTCAGGTTGGATGTCCACACAACGCCAGCCTCTAATACCAAGTGTCATTATGGACAAATACTGATGCAATCAGATCACAACACCCCCGTCCAGCAGAACCATTCCCTGTCAATTTTGATCCATGGTCCACATCAAGGCTCAGATCCTCTTAGCATGTCAGATGTGGCCCATTAGATCAGGCCTTTTTTGCAGTGTCCTTTTGGCCAAGGCTCCTTAAAATGAGTCATTGAGTCCTTGGTTAAGGCAAAACCGTAGTGTTACCATGTGAAATAAAGGACATTGTCTTTAGCACTCCACTCAAAGTAAGCATTTATTCCTGTCAGATGGCAGTTTGTAAAACTCTGGGGTGTTTTTCTACTTCATGTTTCTGCATACTAAAAGCTGGAGCTGCTTGAAGATGGTCTAGTTCACAATGTAAATTACAAGACCTATTTGGGCTTCTCCAGTTCACATCTGAAACCACAGCTCCAGGGGGAACAGGAATAACATATAAGCAATACAGAGAGGATGTAATTTCGCCTTGGCTGCTTCTCCTGTTGCAGCAACTGCAAGAAGAAAGGGCACAGAGTCGCCACAACACATAAAATGTAACTCCGGGATATTGTTATAATGATGTAGAAATATAATGAACTCTTTCAAGTATTTCTTATAGACAGCCCTGTAGAACCTAATGTTATTTTCATAATGAAGAAAATTCAGGAGCTTTATTGCTAAAAAAATAGAACAAGTTATCGCAAATGCTCAAACAGAACATGATGTCCAGCATAATGAGTGTGCTAAATGAATAGCCACAGGATACAGAAATTGTTCTACAAGTCTTCTCCATTAATCTTTTAAGAGAATGAGAATCTGCTACAACATTGGAATTTTGTTTTGGTACTTTCTAATTCAAAGCTTGTTGTAGTCTTCATTTCATTTGGAGCCTGCAAATAGTAGCTAATAAAATTTGACTTCATAGACAGAGAGTAAAATAAATAATATCAGTACTCATCAACTAAAAAAGCAAAACCTATCAACGCACATTTTAAATGTATGTAAAGAATACATTTCTGACCTGCGGAAGTATTTTAAATTCATGCATTGACCTGTATGACCTTTTTATCAACGTACCCCACATGAATAATGCAGCCACCCCAAACTCATGCTATTAAAAATTGTAATAGTTGTCTGACATGCACAAGCAATGTTACACCAGGGATCTATTTGGCCCAGAGCATTCCATTAAAACACAAAGTGAGTTTCAAATGTACATGTTAAAATGAAACATCAGCTATAATGAAAAAGGAAGCAGAACAGAGTGGGCTTTAGATATTAGTGTGCATTTTTCTTTTGAGAAAATTTTGCCACATTTGTACAATACCTAATGCCATTCTATATATGAAGTACAATCAATCCATATTTTATTATGCTTTTAAAATTCTCCTGTGAAAGGTATAAGGCAATCAATGTGCTGTGCTCTAGAGAAATGTTGGTATTGTTTGATTTGCTATTGCTATTTAATATTTAGTTTTCAATTAAACCTCCATTGAAAACATTGTATTAGTTACCATACAAGTACTGAGAAAAGTGTGGCCCCCAATCTAAAGTTCAGCATTTCTGTTTGAGTTATGAAGCATTGCTAAGCTTAGAAAAAGACAGGTAAAACACAGTAGAGTGGACTGGTTGTTATTTATCAGTCATATGTTATCCCCAACATTCAGAGACCAACATCCGTCCAGCACCTTCATGTTCTTGTAACAGTTCATATAGTTGGATACTAAACCTTAGGATACCTAAGAAATCATCTTGTTGGAATTAATGGGGTTTTTAAAGTGATTTTAAAGACCTTTGACACTGCACAGCAGAGTACTGGGCACTACACAGTTTGAAAGATTGTCTTCCTGACACTGCAGAGTTCAGCCCTTCCCTTTAGCAGGGAGGAATTCAGGCATGGCGAGAACTAAAAAGGTGCTTGTTGGTGTCTTCTACCAAGCAGTGAATATACCTCCACAGACATCCTTGATGTGACAAGTGTATTCCAAAGTGTATCAGGGCTAAAGCAACAGGGGATCAATGACAGGAGAAGACATTTAAGACTATGACAATCCTGAATATCTTCTGGTTTGAGCTAAGAATGCAGGTGAAAATTCTTTTAGTGCAATTTTGTCATTTCAGTGGGGCTACTAGTGAGGAAAGTGTTTTTCCCTGGCATCAGCTGCACATAAAAAAGTTAATGCTTCTGGGAGGCAGGCCTGTTCCCAAAAGACAATGCATGCAGCCTTTGGATTCCTATTCCTGTAAAGCCATTGCAGATACTATGTACATTGGCATTTCTCAATCTCAAATATTATCAATAAATTCATTCCAGAAAATGAATACCTACATTTATGCACTGCTCCCCACTGAAAGGTGCTTATAAATAGAAGGAGGCAGCCAGTGTTTCACAGCTTGCCAACTTGAAGGACATTTGTGTTAGAGTTGTTGTCATTGTACACACCCTGTGATTACTTTTATGCAGCCTCACAGTTTTATGTTAAGGCTAAATTTTTATTCCACTCATTTGGCATTGACTACCATGAAAAGTTTTTTTTCATTTCCTTGCTTCATTCTTCAAACTGGAACATAATAAACAATTTCTTAATATTCTGAGAGGAAAAGGGCAGGTTTTATGTAACAAAACAATACAAAAGTTTAATATTTCATATTAATAAGGTAAACATCAGATATCAGCCTATGGTGAATTTTGTCACAAAGTGGTAAACAGGGATTTGGAAGAGAATACTGAGAAGTCTCTTACTAACATTTTAGTACTGTTGAATTTGGAAAGTTTATGAAAGTTTCCATCATGTCTAATTACTGTATTTGCAAGAGCATTTCCCAACACAGAAAAGGGCTATACTTAGTAACAGCCAGCCTCCCATCCTGCCTAGTTTTTCAGCATTCCTGCATTTCTTGGAGGTCATTTTTAATGACTATGTACAAGCACCTGAAAAATCAGGTGCATAAATTTACTACCAATTAAAGTAATAAAAAAAAGGGAAGAGGAAAATGTAATTACCAGTTTCTATATATAAGTCCACTCATTATCATGTGGAATGTGTGCATGTTTATCTTGTGCATGTTTATCAGGTAGCAATTACCGAGGCACAAAAGAAAAGTGACGTTTTCATTGTGTTGCAGTCCTGAAACTGCATATAACATGAGGCAAAAGAATCTGCTCTCAAATTTATATGTCAGTGCTTAATGTTGAAAGAATGTTATCATGATTTAATATAGCAAATGCTTAATTATTTCTGTGTAACATTTCCCCACATTTAATATCACTGTCTGTCTGGAGTGGCTGTTGACCTAGTTTTCAATTAATTGCATTGAGAATTAAAAAATTATTTTAAAGCAGTGATTTTTCTTTACTGGATTACCCATGACAGCTGAAATTGTGAATTCATAATTGATAAACTTTGTTGCCACCATCAATAGTGAACTGGCATTATTACACAAAATCTTACAAAGTACTAATGGCATCAGAAAATATACAAAATGTTGAGAATATTCTGTGATTCTGTGAACAACCAGTGTGCCTCTCTAGTAGATAGCATTTTAATCTTTCTTTGAATATTTCAGATAGGTTTGCTCTTGGTTTAAAATTTAACTGCTGGAATAGAAAAAAGAAGACAACCTGGTACTGACAATGTCCCTTTTATACAATAAGCTTTGGTTCGGTTCTTCAGTTATCTCTTCTCTTAACTCATCTATCTTAATCTTATTTATCTTAACTCCCACTGAAACCCAGAAGAATTTATATACCTAAATTCCTCTGTAAATATGATGCCTAAAAGTGAGAACCCTACTCAAAACTGAGGTTCTCTGCTGCCTGAGGGGATTCAAACCCAGTATTCTCAGAGGCTGAGCTGGTCCTGCTTACATCCAGAGCCAAAATACCACTCACTCAATTTAGTTGCCATCAGATGACATAATGGTTTTATAGCTGTATTTATTTCACCAATTTTCTTACTGTGGTTCAAGGATTTTAGTTCTATTAAAATGCACAGATGGAAACTAAAATCCACAGATGGTAAATACTCCCAAATATCTGTGACCTCTCCATTGTGCATCCAAACATAACCTCTTCTACTTTTTAAACTTTTTTTTTTACTTTTTAAACTTTTTTTTTCCCCAGAAACACCTCTAAAAGTAAATATTAAAAGAATAAATGGCTAGCAATTAGCTTGTTGCCGATACCTCAGAACACAGGATGACTGCATACAATTTAAGCAACATCTAGACTGTAACTTCTAGCATCAGAGACATTAACTGTATGCTTTTTTTTTTTTCCAACACTGTAATAGCTATGGACTGTATTCAGTACCTGCTGGTAAAATTAGCCTCAGCTAACTGTAAACTATTTTTCTCTCTCTATTTCATTATTCACCACCATTTGTTGTTGATGTCTACGCCATTAGCACCATGTGAATCACTTTAAAGTAATTTAATCAGCCAAGTTCTCCTGTCACTTAATCCTGGTCAACTTAGGCTGCCCTGCTATTAAGTTCAATGGATGAAAATTAAAGGAGATCATGTTGTAATATAAATTGCATGCTTATTATTTGTATTTCAAGTTGAGCACCCTTTAGTAGGTTTTCCATCCTGCATAGCTCACTTTGGTGACAAGGGCTAACAATGGCCTTTGGTAGCTGTTAGTGAAAGAGCTCACAGTCTGCTAACTCTCAGACCAGTTATTATTCCCCGTAAAACTACTTTTAAATATGCAAGTCAAGCTTGACAATATTGGCGTGGTGATCCATGGACATTCCTTTATCTGCAAATACATAAGAAATATTCAGGATTTTTACAGAAAAATAAAAATCTGTGTTTTTCTTTTTATTCACAGTGTTTTCCATATTGCTGTATAAAAGAAGGGCTGAAGACAGAAATGTATGAGAAGATCAAGGAAGATGAAACAGGGGCTGGAATTCTGTACAGGCTTGTAAAATTATAAGATCTCATATGATTAAACTTGTCTGTAAGACTTAATTTGTTAACTTGTGAGATTTTCTGTTAATTTGTTTTTCTGTTCCAAAGTCAGATTTTGGCTTTAGGTAGAGGACCAGGACCTTCATTGCATTTTTGTGATCACATATCAGGACCCAGGTTGTTCAAGTAATTTTGTGGGGTTTGTCAGTATCTTTAAGAGTACACTTCGGATAGTTTTTTGTAAACAGGAGAGGAAAATGTCTCTCTAATTTATTTCCGCATCAGTTTTTTGTGCAAGTAATCCTTTCTGCTTAAGTTTTTTGTGATTTTTTTTAAATAGTCAATCTTTGCCCTTCTGACCTCTCTGCTCCATATAAATACGAGGGCATGTTTATTTTCATGACAGGAAGTACAGAATTCTCTTCACTCAAGAATGATTATTTTTACCTCTATGCCTTCACATACACTAATAAAGAAAACAATGCTTAGATGGAGAAAAAAGAATGAGGAAGGCCTGTATTATACTACTGGTTCTTCATCTCCAGATGGTAGAATACTGCAAATCATGTGAACTCAGATGACAAATCTCCAAAGGAAGCATTTCCTTACCAGTTATGCCTTTTTATAATGCCACAGAGACAGATGTGGTTCATACCAATCTCAGGCCACAGAAGCAGGAGTTGCAAGTAAATGTTGTCAGTATCCTCAGGTATCCTCACAGTTCACTAGGAAGTCACTAGGTAGCTGAAGCAGAAAGGCCCTTGCTTCTCCCCTGTGCCTTTTCTGTTTGACAGTTCCTAGAAGGGGAGTCTGGTGTCTCTGGATACCATGTCTACGATAAGGTTTATTAAAGTTATCCATGAGCACTATCCAAATACAACATGTCTGTAGGTTTTGAAAGATGTATTGCATGCATAAGCTGATTTATATGCTGTGCACATAATTTTAAAGATGAATGATGCTTCTCCCCCAAGTGGAAAAGACTTTGGAAGCTTTGGTGCCGCAGTTACTTGAGCTTCCATCCTTCACTCTGAAGGCAACTAAATGAAGTCACATGTCTAACAACACAGAAACACTGCTGAGCAGCAGCCACTCTGCCAACAGAGTTTGCTGACAAGAAATGATTAACAAGAGAAGGTAAAAATCCCAGGCAACACTGATGGTCCTCAAATAGTCTTGTGTGAAACAGAAACACTGTAAGTTAGAATCTTGAATTTTGAGGTTTGCAGTTTTTTAGCTGTACAATAATAGAAAACGTTAGAGACTTTTGTGGAAAGTAAAATAGGTGTTCCATAAGTGATCTTTTAAAAAAATTATAATGTTGGATTCTTCTATTGCAAAATGCTTCAGATTTTATACCCACACTTTTGCATTTATACTTTGAATTTTTAATTCAACAATACCAAGTAATATCAAAGCAGCTGAGTATTTTAAACATTATGTATATCAAAATCAAAAGGCATTTTTGTCTCTGAAAAGAGCACTCTTGGGGAAGGATAAAAATACAAATATTTTCAATAGTTTTTCCCAGAACTGATAGAAACTGGATTTGTTATGCCCGCGTAGTCACTGTCTTATTCCAGTCTTAGGTGTTTATGTGACTGGATCAGCTTTGGAGGTTATAATGCCATCAGAAAAAAATAGATAAATACATAGATAGATAAAAAGATAGACAGATAGATAGATAGATATACACACACACAGAGAATGCTTGAGTACTGATATATATAACTGCCATGCCTTTATCATTCCATACCTTTTCTGCTCTTTCCACTGTACACAGGTTTTTATCAGAAGATTTTTTTATTCTTTTTTTAGTTCATTGGTAGAAGTACAGAGTAGCTTCAGGATTTATATATATTTTCATTTTTTTCTAGTCCTTCAATTAGTAAGTTTTTTTCTGTTTTGTGTAAGTGCATCTGTTCAGTTATTTTTATCAAATTCTATTGAAGAATGAAATCAGTTTGACAAGACAGAATGTATCATACATTTTCCACCTGTCTCTAACTATTCCACAGTTTCTATCTGAAAACATGTCTTTTTTCTCTCCTAATATATATAATCTAATATATAATATAATATGATTAAAATATAATCCTTATTTTCCTTTATTCAACCACACATTTTCCTAATGTCTTATCAGGAAACTCCAATTTGATTTCTACTGCTAGTGAACAGTTTCTTTTCCTATTTTTGATATATTGACTGATATTTAAAGTTGCTGCCTTCAGCTACCACGAATTTTCATCAGAATTGAAGCCATAGTTAAAGCAAATATTTTTGTGTTGTACTGATTATTTTGGCTTTCTACTATCTTATGTTATGGATCCTGCAATTGAATAAATTCTCATTGACTTTTTCCACGTAGTCACTCCATGAATAATTTCCAGCATCTTAGGAAAGTTGCTGCCAGTAAAGACCAAGAATGTAAAAGCATGGACTAGAGAGCCTTCTTGCCCACATTAACCCTGCCCAGCCCAGAATGGTTTCTCTGTCACATGGCAGGGGAGAAGCTGCATCCTGTTCTTTGTCTTTTTTTAGTGAAACCAGGTGATGATGATTATTTCCCAGTCAAACACTTGATTACTGTCTTGAGAGTAATCCATGTTAATCCATAACTTTGAGGGCCAAAATTGTTAATATGAGTTGGGTAAAATTTTGTGGGGCTTTGCTTGTTTGGGGTGGTTGTTGTTTGTTTGCTTGGTGTTTCAGTAAATATTTCTTTTTCACCACATACACAAAACTTCAAATATATAGCTCCTATTTTATATAAAAATAGTTTTCCTTCTTTATTTGAACACATTATTGATGTGAATTTTGAAAGAAACTCATCTGACTTTCTGATCTGATAATCTGTAACAGATTTCTACTTTGTCATTGTTAATATTTTCCTCTATATGCACTTAAAGCCTGTACTCCTAATTTACCAGGAGTTCTAAGAGAGTCAGATGTAGAATGCTGAATACGGACAACATCCTTTACGTGGTCTATCTTTTTTCAATATGCAATAACCAGTTATATTAGCATTCAAGTCATGAATCAAGTCTCAGGAATGCCAGTTAAGTTCAATTTCTTTTCCACAATAAGAATTTCTTATTCTTTTTATCATAGAGTTATTATGGAGTCTCATAGGATTGTGCATTATCGACTGAAAAATATTGCCTTTTACTTTGTGTGTTTTGGTTTTTTTGTATCAGTTCAGTTTATTCATGAGAGTGCAGATTTAAATCTAATACAGTGACAACCAAGCTAGCTGTAAACAAGCTATCTTGGGTGTCAACATCTGTCATGTTGCTACAGCATAAAATTCAGCCTAGGCTAATTCACCTGAAACTGGGATTGCATTCTGTTTGCTTCCTTACTTCATAATATTGCCCATTTAGTTTCCTCTCAGCTGGCCGAATCACCTCTCAAGAAAGTTTGATCCACAAAGTTAAGCTTTCTACTCCACACTAGTTTCCCAATTAACAGTAAAATTTCTGTACTTTCACTGCTAGATCTTTCCCAATATTGAAAATATATCCGCTCCCCTTCGTTATATAATTTTCAAAGTCCTTTCAATTACTTGTAGTTCAGATCAGTTCAGGAACCTCTGAAAATGGAGATTCCCATCACTATTAAGTCACTAAAACAGTGAAAGAGACCAGGGCTTATGAAACAATGCACTGATGCATGGATGTGCAGTGATATTTGGAAATCATGCACTAACCTTTAAAAAAATGTACACAGGGTTTAAAACAAAACAAGAAAAAAATCTAAAGTCTCTCACACTTAGAAATGTATCACATTTTTTCCTGTTACAACATTCACTTCCAAAGCTCTCTAACTGCTTCTAACTTCTTTATTTTAAACAGGAGTGCCAGATGGTATTTGCCCTGAGGCCAAACACACCTTCTATGTCTTGTCACTTCTTTAGTTTTAATGTGCCTTTTAAGAGAATGATACCTTTTCCAAAGCAGCAGCAAGGATGTTAATGCATTTTTCGAAGCTCCTCAATTCCTCTAATTTACCTTTTGCTTTTCACTATCTTTATGGGTAGACTGATGATCATTGTGACCATCTCATGGCAATCATTTTCATTGTTTGTTCACATCTCATTAGTAAGGTAGGAAAGGCAGTGAATTTGTTTTCTCTGTGTAGCTGAAATAATTATCAGCCTACTCTACTGCCAAAAATAGTAAAGCAATTCAGAATCAATTATGTTGCGGAAGACCTCTGAGATCATCCCACCTATGGCTGAATGTCACCTTGTGAATTAGGTCATGGCACTCTGTGACACGTTCAGTCTTAAACACCTCCAGGGGTGGTGACTTCACACCTCCCGGGCTGCCCATTGCAATGTTTAATCACCCTTTCTGTGATGAAATTCCTCCTAATGCCCAACCTAAACCTCCCTTAATGCAGCTTGAGGCTATTTTCCCTGTCCTGCCATTAGTTGCCTGGGAGAAGAGGCCAACCCCTCAAAATATTCTGTCAGGGACCATAAAAAATCATGTTTGATATGTTCTGTTTACTTTGTTGCACAATTAAGACCATACAGGACAGCAAATGGCAACTGATTTCCTCACTTGATATTCCTCACTTGTAACTATTTCATTAGTGCTTCACTGTTCTGAAAAATTCAGCATCTTTCTGTCAATCCTCTAGCCCTACACAGCGAGTCCTGCAGCATATCCCATGAACAGTTGAGAGTCTTGGTCTGCAGTGTCCATTTTTAAGGTGGTCCATGCTTGCTATAATATTTTCAGCCAGCCAGCGTGTTTTTCTCTCCCTGGGTGTCTGATCCAAAGCCTGCTAAAGTCAGTGGGAGGGCTGGAATCATCTTTGCTGGGCTTTCACTGTCCATAGCCAGTCTCTCCTGTCACTATGTGCCTTTCGCCAAGTGATTCTGATACAAAGAAATAACTTGGAAACAAACAGAGAAATGTCTGTGGTCAAATCCTACAAAAGTTTATTTGTACTGTTTATTCTCAATTAAAAAACTGTTTCCACTCTGAAGATCTACTAGTTTACCAGTCAAGAAAATGAATGCAATGAATTAACTGAATATTTGTACAACACTACGCTAATTTAAATCCAATTGGTGTCTTTTGTTCAAGTTCAGAGAAGAAATAAAGAATTTTTCAGGATAATGATTAGTTACGTCTATTATCTGTTCTTTTTTAGAGTTCTAGTAAGACAGAGCAAAAAACGTTTTGAAAGGTCAGTCAGAAGAAAGCATTGGATTGTCTTGTCCTGTCCAATTTAAAGGGTAGCTAAATGGCCCTGGAGTTCTTGCAAGACCAAGTTCACCAAGGTGAGTTTAGTTCTGTCGGATTTTTCTCTGGAATAAACTTGATTGGCTATTGGGGCAACGTATTTTTGTATTTTTGTATTTTGAAGCATTTAGAACTTTTTTTAAATACTTGGGAACTCTACTATTGTTTTTTATGACCCTAAAAGGTCATATCTATTCTGCAGTCAGAGCAACTCTGCAGGGAATCTTATCTCTGACATATGCCAAATTTTGCAGAGTCTCAGCCATCTAATTGCACATCATGTACAGTGACTTTTAAGGAGTGTTTTCAGAGCCTTGAGACTGCTATTAACCTTTAAAAAGTGCTCAATCCTTTTGCTGTGTCACTGCCTATCACCTGTTTAATTTTGGTCTTCTATGATTGTTAAGTTAGAAAATATATATAAAAAAAGAAACAACCTAGATTGTCACAGGTGCTGTATCTGGTAGTGAGAAGCCTGAAGTTCTAGTCCATCCTGAGAACAACTGGAGTTTTTTCCTTCTATTTCCAGTGAAACCATAATGGAAAATTTTCTCTTTAAGCTCACCCTGCTGCCTAACAGCTGGTCCATTTTTCACCATCTGTGGGTAGCACTGCAGTGATGTGTCTGTATCACAAACAAAAAGGTGTTCTTTCTCTAAGATTGGTGAGGAACACTT
Organism: Petroica traversi; assembly: GCA_025920805.1. NCBI lineage: Eukaryota > Metazoa > Chordata > Aves > Passeriformes > Petroicidae > Petroica > Petroica traversi. The sequence continues at coordinate 14,619,839 of JAHLSL010000018.1, read as the reverse complement.
TTGCCTCTTTAGCAGCCCCACACATTTCAGTGTGACCCCTGCCTTGCAGCAAGGGGAGATGTGCAGTACCTGACCCACAGTGACAAAAACTGTACAAAGATTCCTTCACCACAGGAATATCTTAGTGTTGTGAAAGTAACTATGAAAACTGCATTTTGTGCTGTGCATTCCCATTCTGTGATGTTACTCTTTCAGCTACTCCTGAGTTAAATGGAAAACTTACCCCAAATGTGTTCTGTTGAAGTAAAATTTGGCATTTATATAGCTAAGATACATGTCCAAAGGTGTTTCTGTTACAGGTATTTTTTACTTTAGGACTGTTTTGGTTTTCTTTTTTTTTTTCTCAAAGTAATTTAATTGTTAAAAGCCACCTGTAATTCCCATATTAAATTGTACAATTCTTCAGAAAAGTGGGAGTGCCTTCTATGCTTCAAGGGCATCTCTCTATATTTTACTTTTTTTTTATTTTTTATTCACACAAATGTAAGCCTGAATAGTATTTCAGAAGTATGTACTTCTGGAAAAAAAAATGATTGAAAAAATTAATAGCTCTTTATTGGCTTGCTGCTTCTTAAGGAACGTAATACCACACTTTTACATTGCAGGAGTTAATAAATTATGGCAAATTCCTCAAGGCATTATCAAACTGTGTGAATTTGTGTATCTGATCAAATATTTATTAGTTGCAGTCTCTTCCTACACTGATTTTCCTTTTCATTTATTGCTCTAGGCCTTACTGCAGAGCTCTTAGGTGATACTCATGGGCATATGCCCTCAAAAGAAAGGCAATCGTTATGAAATACCCAACTTCAAAACAACAGACTGTGTGAATTTTAATTTTTGTGGGGAATTTTTTTTAAGTAAACAGACATGCTATTTAATTATCTCTTATGACTCATTTACTTGATCTATATTAAACAGAAACAAATCATCTAAGCTGCTAATAGATTTTTAATTTTGATTGATGTCCTAAGCTTTTATACTTATATTTTCAATTTTTATACTTCTATTTGTGCTATAATTCTACAGAGAGTGACCTGATTCTTCATTCATTGCTTACATTCTCAGTAGAGGTCTGCTCTCTATTGTTCTACTTTTCCATAAACATGTTGAGTGTGCAATTAATCCATTGCACTGAACTAGTCTGAAACTTTGAAATCAGTAAATGTAATAACTCATAGTTGAATAAAAAATTCAATATAAATTTTTAAAAAAGAAATGTTTCAAACTTCCCTACCACTCTCAGTTTCAACACTGAACAAAATGTTCATTTCAAGAAAGTTTTTTACTTTGTCATGCTGGATAGCTTCATAGGATAGAGGAGTGTCTTCTGGGTTGTGATCAGTTATGCTTTGCAACAGGACTTTGCTTCTGTGAGCACCACGCAGCAAGTTGTCAGGATCTCTTTTGTAATTTGGACATCCATATGACTATTTTTAAATCAATTGAAAGAAAAAAAAATCTGGTTTTGCTCAGAAAAATAACATGTCCTTAGTTTTCCTGCATTTCTGTAGAGGCATAACAAACTCTGGAGTAACCTGTTTTCAGTAGTTCCATCATAGGAAATGACACTTACATAGGGGAAATCAGAGGCACTATCTTCTTATTCCTTTCTCTTTAATGTTCCTCATAGATTCTCAACTCATCTCAGAGGACTTAAGCCAAAATAAGCCATGGAGACATTTTGTAAATAATACTCTTTATAATATCTCATGTTCTCTTAAATGGAGACAACCTCATGACTAAGTTAAATTGGCAGACTGCTGCAGAAATCAAACAAATGCACACAGGCAAAATAATCCTGAGTTATGCTTACAGGAATTCACATCTCATAAAGGACGACAGGGAGAAATTCTTGGGGTATTGCAAAGACACAGACCTGGGAGAGCCATGCATTATTTAGATTCATACAAATAGATGAAGAGGTGCTTATGCTGAGCCTATGACGAGCCCTAGGCAGTCTTGACAATTATTAATAAGCATAAGCATCATAAACACTGAAGCACCCTGCAGCATTCTCTGCCATCCAGAGCACTGTGTGTTAGACCTCACAGCAACAGGAACCAAGAAACCAAGCCTCCCTTGTCCCCTTTCAAAGAGGAATTTTGGTGCTGGGCCACACAATGCATAGAATATTGGTTATTTCAGAAGTGAGATCTTCTTTATGATTGATAGACAGATGGATGAATGTATCTCCTGTGTGTGTTTATATACTCTTGTATGAAATGTGAGAAATAATCGTCTGCATTTCCATTGTTCAGTAGTAGTAAACAAGAAATGTCTAATAAATAATCACTGACTGATACCTTTTTATAGCTACATAAACAAAGTATGACCTGACATGTCAAATCTTAATGTTTTTTTTTCTTTGGTATTATCAATCAAACATACATATGGACAATTGATATAGCTAGAAGGAATTTAACATTAGTCCTCAAGGATAAAGAGCAGAGCTCTAGTCTACAACAATAAATCAGCTTGGAGAAATAAAATTTTTTAAATTTAAAATGTTAATAAAACAATAGTCATGCTTATGTTATCCCATTAGTTTGGCCCTGGACAGCGGTTTAAAGTATTTGGGTAATTAAGTGGTACTATGTTTCAGATTCTGAATTATTTATGTCTAATAAACCATCGACACCAGTGAAGATTTTTCCCCACCACTAGAAAAATATCTGAAGTGTTGAAGCTGGAAGGGAGCAACTCCATTAGGAGTTTCATTAGGAGAATACTTCTCTTCTATTGCTTAGCAGAGGTTCAAAGCTATACAGAGCAAAATACTCTCCCATTCTGTCCTGGGGAGTGCTGCTTTATGCTGATCCTTTTCCCTTCTTTGCTCTTTCCTTCCAAGTTCTGAGAAAAGACTTGAGGAGCCATGTGATGTTTAATATGGGTGCATGAGGTAAGAGAGATGAGACTTTCTGTCTATTTGATTCAGACAAGTTTGGATTTTGATGTGTGTTTGAAGAAGGGTAACTGCTGCATACAACTTCAAAAAGTGTCTGTAAAGATGATTACTCTGCTTTCAGGTAAGTAAATATCTGTGTTTGAAAACTACATGGAATGAGATTCAAGGTTTTGTAAATTATTATTGCCTGTTTAGTTAAAGCAGCCAAGTATAAATATTTGTAATAAAATATTAGGATTTAAACATTTATTAGATCTGCTTTTATTTTATGAAATGTGCTATAATTTTGTAAACTAAGCTGAATTTAATTCCAACATCCTTAGTTTCTTTCTTTCTTTCTCCAGAGATGTCAACGTGCCTTGTTTTTCATACAGAGATGGAGAGATGATAACTAAAGTATTTCCTCCACCTATTTACATATGATAGCTGGTCTCTAGAGAGATTACTTAAGGATTTACATGAAGAGTTTCAAAGGTAGGAATTGCAATTTGGAATCTAACACAACTGAGAAAACCCCAAGAACTCTGTTACAGAAATTGATAGAACTCTTGCTTTTCCATATGGAAAATGCAAAGAAATTAATTTTATTTTTATTTTCTGATATGAGCCCATGTTTCTAATAAACTCCATCCTGTAACTACTGTAAAAATGGTTTCACACTGGAAGGTGACCTTTATCTATTCAGCCATAATTATAGAAGAAGCCTAAACAAGATGAGGGAAAAAGTAGTATTTGTGATTTTACATGCCATGGTTAAAGTGGAGAAATGTAGAGATGAGCACCCTTATTTCATCATTGATTATTGTATTAATTTACAATGATGATGACTCATCATTATTTTGAGTGTTAAATCTCATCTTGCAAATGATCTCACTTTAAGTTTTTTAATTTAAACAATGATTTTTATATGAGTGGTAAAAGGAAAGTGACGGCATTTCGTATAGAGCTGGATTTCGATTTTTTATTAATGACGTCTTCAATCTCAACTACTTCTTTTAATCACACTTGCACTTTCATTGGGAAGCATTTTTGGGAGCAAAACAATAGTAAATTCCACTTTATTTGCTGGGGCTTTGTGTTTATCCTATGAAAGTTCACTTGGGCTTCCTTCCCTCACCACTTTTAACTGAATCAAAAGAGATGAAATAGAAATTTGAGAGGATGAAGACACTCACTGTTCCCAAAGAGTGGGCTACAGGTAATATGGAGTTACAGGACTAACCATGTGCATTTCTATCTCCCATTGGGGAAATATCCTGAATTATCAGATTTCTGATCATTTCTTGAAGCATTCCAAGAAGAAGTATGAGGAGAACATGATTGATTCTGTATCTTTTTCACTGTTCTGGCATCAGAGAAGAAATGGAGAGCTGAACTATCGGGCTATATCCTTAGCTGAAAAGTTTTGCTGACAGGTGTTGTAGACACAGCTCTTCTGGCATTTCCCAGATTGTGGGGAGATTAAGAATAAATTGTGAAGTAACTTTGTGATAGAGGCTGGTATAATAGAAGGCGAGAGGAATGACTGAGGTATTTTCCTATTTGAAGTCTCGGGCAGTCCTGAGGTCCTTGCCCCAAATCCTTCCTGGGCTTCTGCAGCAGGTCTGTGGACTTTGGATAATAAGTCTGGGTTGACAAATAGCAGTAAAAGTAGCTGGGATAAATCAGTAGCTTTTGTTTTCTGTAAGAGAACTGAACTTTATTTTAAAAAAATTGCTACAGTTCTTAGAATTGTAAGGGGTAGAGGATTTTAAATAAAGTTTGAGATGTCAGAAGTCACAGTTAGGAGGATGTGCTGAAAGCCTAGGTGTAAGGTAAAAAACTAACCAGCTTTTGTTTTCCCATCACTTTCTCCTCTAAAATATGATAACCTGTCATGTTTTGGGTTTGTTGTGGTGGTGGTAGTGGGTTTTCCCTGTGAGTTCTTACCATTTCTATTCAATTGTATTTCCACTCTGTAAAGAAGGATTCCACATTGGGATTTCTGGTGGTCAGATGAAAGCTTCCTTCTTGGCAATGTATAGGTGACTGGGTAATTTTGGATGAGTCCTAGAGCACGATGCAAGGCTCACTGTATATCTGTGCTTGGTCTGAACCAGTAATCATGGGTGACAGAAGTCCCTTAAATATCATTTCTATTCTAGGCAGAAAGCAGCACTAAAATATACTGTCCTCAGCCTCAGCACACAACTGTGATTATGCTGTTCTTAAAACACAGGCTACTGTCTGTATATTTAAGTATATTCTAAATGCAGTAACACAGTTCACTGGGCCTAAATCTCTATTGTCAGGCATTCAGAGATGTACTGTGAAATATTTAAACTTGTCTTTTGTTGATGTATTACACTGCATACAGAGGTAAATTATTCTTAAATCTTGCAGGAGAATATACATTTGGTCCCAGTTTATTCTTTTGTGGTGAATTTTGTTTTGATAAAATCACTCTGGTATATCTTTATTTGTATTATCAGGGATACTGTGGCTTCAACAAACATCAGAGCTCAGGCAATATAACCAAATTTGTGTCTTTGCTTGAAATGACAGCTAGAAAGCTAAAAGCTGAGTGTGAATGGAAATACAAATTTATGTAATTAGGCACACAAGCATAGTAATCTTAAATGAAGGTCATATCCTTACAAGGAGATTTATAATGAGGGTGACAAGTACACATGCTGCTGAAACTTAACCCTCTGAACTGTACTGCATGGAAGTTGTTGTAATGATTCATTGGGTTTGTGGGAGTCTTTAATTAATTCACTGATGGGTGAAATTGCTTGTGTCTTGCTTTTATTGTCTCTTTGTGACATTTGCCATGTAATTATCATCTTAAAATGTTTCACAGGATCTCCCAACTATTTTTGGTTCTTGGTAAAATCATTTTCACTGTTGGTCTACACCATTATGATCGATTCTTGAAAAATAATTTGGTCACAGTATTATAGCACAGACTCCTAATGCCCAAAACTTGGAACTTTGCTTAAATTCCAGTGAACCTATATCTCTTTGCATTGAAACCAATGAGGATCAGTCACATTGCTCCTCTCATGAGTCCTGTATTACCTGTGAAAGGGTAAAAACTTTCTTAGTTTCTTTCACCAAATGACTTGTGATTTTCTTATCAAATTAATAATTAGCAACAATGCATGAATTTTTGAAAATGTGAATGTAGGCTGACCACATTACTAATCACATTTCCCTTCTTTCTCAACAAGGCCAAGCTGCTTTTGTGAATTTCACTTGTCTCTCATTTAAATCACTGATTTATAACAATTTAATATTTTTTTTCAGCACTTTCTTTCATAATTCACTGTAATGATCTAGTTGCAGTGGTAGTGTCCTAAATTTGCATCAGGTCTGTCCTTTCAGATCCTTCTCTGTGTTTATCAGCTTCACTGATACTAAATATTTGGGGAAGAACATTCCAATTTAGATTTTTGAAAATGGTCCAAAGAAATCAGAAATTCTGAAGAAAATTGTGTGAGAAGTAGATGTCTAACTTAAAGCCATATTAAGTAGCAAAAAGATTAATAAGACTGGCAAAGTTTATTCAGCAGAAATGTGTCTTACACATTGTTGTGAAGGATTATGGATGTCTTTTATACTTGGCAGAACTAATGGCTATGAGTCAAGCCTGGCTGTAAGGTTTTATGCATGTGCAAGTTTCTTTAAGAAAAGCAATTGAGAATGGAAACTTCATTAAAATGACAGCTTTTTTTAATCAGTCCCCTTCACAGCTGTCTTATTCTAAAGGGTATGAGAATGATAGCTGACCTTCTGGGTATAGGAATGACATTTAAAAACATTTAAAAGTACAGATTAATCCAGTTATAAAGGGAAAACACTTTCTATCATTTCTTTGTCTTTGGTATTACTGTTTTGCAGTGATAATCTGTTTTAGTTGAAATCTGTGGGAATTCACAACTGATTTTAACTCAACAAAATGTGCCATCTCCTGACATGGGAAAATGACTGACTGAAGAGCTTAAGGTTGCAGAGTTTTATTTTTGGAAAGTATGCAAATAGACTTCCTGATGTATTCTAACAAAACTAACCTATACTAGGCCTGATTTTTGTGACTGCTATAAGCAGCTTTCCCACACTGCGGCCCCAAGGATGTGTGCTTGGGAAGTGGGAAGCACAGATTTGAATTTGCAGCAGCTGAGGAGCACAAACCCACTTTTTTTTTTTAACAGATTAGCCTAATTTATGAGTTGTTTTGGAAAAGGCAGGTATCATCAGCCAGCTAATCTTCAGGAAAAGGGAGTCCCAAGCAATTAAGTGCCTGTCTTCAGATAATTATTCCAGTCTGCAGAGGATGCATGTGTGAAGGCCCTTAATGTGCTACACTGTCACTGGGACATTTGGTGGCATTTTTGGCTCATTGTTATGCTCACAGATGTTTATTGGCAGGAACTGAAAAACTTCACCCCTAACCCTGCCCCCCCCTCCAAATGTTTTTTTTTGGTCTGTTAGTCTACTGAGATTTTTTCTGTCTTTACTTACTTCTAAGGGGAACCTGGGTGCCTAACTTCCCTGGATCATCTTGGACAATCCTTGGATTAACCTAGGAGAATCAGCCATCTAAGTTTTTGCTGCTGTTTAAACTGGAAATACTTTGCTCCTTTTCACCCTAAATTAATACACTTGATTTTCAGAAAATTGTTGTCTTGCTGTCTATTGCTACATTTGTTGTTAAAAAAAAAAAAAGAAGAAAAGAATTTTTATATACTGGTATTCTTGCAGGGCCATGAAGTCAGATGAACTGGATAATCACAACTGATGTGGTAGTAACAGTTGTTCAAGGCTTGGTCTAAAATTAGAAGAATAAACTGGAATCAGTCCTTTGATTTTTGTCCCTACTGCATTAACTGTGTTAGTGCTTTCACAAGTTCATTTATAACAGAGACTGGGCCTGATAAGAAAAATTCTGACAGAACATTTCTATCAGACGGTATTAGTTTGTCAGGAAAAAGTGGAAATGTAGCAATTGCGTTCCATTTTTCAATGAAACCAGACACATTTCTGGTAAAATCCTGTGTAGTTTCCCAACAGTTCACCTGACCTCACTGTCACTGTAGTAGCCCATGGAAAATTGCAGACCCAGGGACTGTGGGGGAGCCAGGGACTGTGGGTCATCTGGCTTCCCAGATAACAGACTATATTTAGTTTTCCAATCACAAAAGCACAAATTCCCATTTTTTAATTCTAAGTCCCCTGAAGTCTTTTAAGGGCATCGCTTTTTGCAACCTAAAATGTTTTTAATCGATGTATTCTGTATTCTAGAATATGAACTCTATAAACCGAGAGGAGAATTGTGGGGGTTTTCTGCAGTGGTTGCATTTTTTTTAAAATTTGTTTTTGTTTTGTTTTTGTTTCTTTTCTTTTTTCCCAAAGTCCTTGAAGGTGGAGAAAAGGCTGTTAGGTTTTTATTACCCCTGTAATAGATAGGTTTTCATTTCTGACAGAGCACTGTGCTGACCAAGTTATCTTATCAGAATATCCTAACTACCTTCTTCATGCTGTCCTTGATAATTACAATCATCACCATCAGTTTTGTGAGCTTGAAAATGTGCAGGGACTTTTGCTGTATCTCCTCCCATCAATTGTGTCTAACAGGATCTTTAAGAAGGCATTGGACAAAGAGCATGGTAACCATCTCACTATGCAGAAATCTGTCTTTTGTTAAAATATGCTTTAACAAACATTGAAAAGAACATTATCTTTTCCTCTCTTATTTCTATAATATAGTCTTTTACTAAGCTGATGCTCGGGAAAAACTGACAGGGGCAAGAACTGCTCTTGCTTTACAGCTGAAATATGAGCAAGAAGAAAAAGAAAATCCTGTGCTTTTTAGTCAGTGTCTGTTTATGACAAATGCATCAATGAGTGGTATTGCAGGTTTCACTTCAGTAGTTTAATCAATTGAAAAACTATGGAAACTTTTTATTACAGTACTAATATAGTTATAAGCAATTATGAGCAGTAGAAAACAGGGGTGGGATTTGTCAGAATCTAAGCCAACAAATCATTAAGTCATAGTTCCATCAACTTCAATTTATAAGAAATTTTAAGGCAGTGGAAATCAGTCTAGGCAATGTAAATTTCCCTGGTGTAAAAACTGAACTGGATTTTTTCATTTCCTCATTTTTTCATCAAAACCATTGTACCAGTGCAGGATATAACACATTATTGATTTGAGTTTCTCTACTACCCATTCAGCACCAAGCCAGCAGTGTGCTGAAATGATGGCAGGTCAGAGCATCATGTGTCCATTGTTTCTGTCACTGTCTCTCCTGAAAGAAGGCCTTTTTGTGCCCTTAGGAGCTGATGCATTCATTTTTGCTCAGCAAATAAAGGGAGTTTAAACTATTCTAAGAGTAGCATAATAGTTCTGGATTTCTAACACCTTCCCTTTTCAAAATCTACCTATTTTTTACAATGAGAAATTACACAAAGGTTTCAGTATTTTGGCTTGACGTATTTTTAAACTAGCAAAGCCTTGCTCCATACACATATTTTTCTATACATGTGTGTGTATAGGTAATTTTTTACATAATTAATTAATGCACAGTAATGAATGGTTTATAAACAAGCTATGGCAGATGTAGTCATTACAAGAGATGACAGAGTTTTGTTGCTGCTTTTTGCTTTTTGGCCTAAAGCCATTTAAAAGTAGTTAATGGAATTTCATTTTTCACCCTGGTATTCAAACATGATAAATTTTCCCATTAAAGATCCCTGACATTCTCATGTGACAGTAGATGAAGTTGAGTGACATAAGCCTCTGCCCTCTTGTGGCAGATCAGGTTGATGAAGCAAGCAGTGATTAGAGCTATTTTCTTCAGCAGTGTCTCTTTTCCACGATGTCTCTATAAAACGAGAAAAAGTTTTAAGGTTTCAGCCTTGCAGACAAAGAAGTCTTCACCTAGCTCCTAATGGAATCAGGCCCATAGGGAGAAAATTACTGGCGTTTCTGATTCATCTCTGCTATTCAAATTCTGCTTTCAAGACTGGTATTTTCAAATTTAAAAAAAAAAAAGGAGCCCCTATACCATGGTGATGGGTAAAGTTCTGCCTGCATAAGATGACTCATATTTTCTGCAGCTTACAGCAGACAAATCATTAAATACAGGATTAAGTTGTAACAGTTCAATCCCATCCTCTGAAGATTCTAGGAAGAGTTAAATGAAGGTACATTTAATCAAGGCATATTTTAATATTAGTGTTAAACAGAGAAAACTAATGTGTGAATGTCCTCATATTAAAAGGAATCAAAGGAGTATAATTTGGACATTCGGGTAAGGAAGAAACTCTGTTCTCCTCTGTTGCCCTAGCAGCAAAGTATTTTTCAATAGTATTTTTCAAGGCATTTGCTGATTCAGTAAATTCCATTTCTTGTTTTGAGCTTCTGACATAGTTTGTGGATGGTTCAATATGAGTAGAGGTGTAATAATAGAAAAATGATAGTGACACATGGGTGAACTGAAGTAGAGTCATGGAGAATTTGTGAAGACAAACTAAAAAGCTCTGGGTTCATCAAAAGCTATAGGGGGTTATAGTAAATTAGTTAAAAAGCAGAAATACAGAAAAACGTAGTTAAGGGAGACAGGAGAATAGCTTTGCTTGTCAGTGCAGAGTTGCCCTTCCAATTCACTCTTGGAACAAGATCAGAAGGGTTGTCTTAGAACCAATTCCAAATAGTAAAAGGCCGAGAAACTTCTGAGGGGAGAGAAAGAAGAAATAAAAAATTATTTGTAAAAAAAATCGAATCAAAACAACCTTCCTCCAAAGAAACAACAGCAACAAAATCCACAAATGCAAACAAGCAAAAGAATCAAAATGAGCCTAAACCAACTAACCAACCAACCAAACTACTCCAGGTACAGCAAGTAGAAAAAAAGTTCATTATAAGTATAATGTTGTAGTAATGTATTTATTTAGTAATGTATTTTATTTGAATGTTGATACATGAGCATAGATCTGAAGTACAACAATTAGTTCTGTTTCAATCTGGAGTTCAGTTCTTTAGGATCAGCCATCCCCTCTGTTTAATGAATAAAATGTGACACTCATGTAGCAGATTTTTGATTTGAACCTTGTAGTGCAGAGATCTCTCCCCCAGATGCTTTAGTGAGCACCAAGATGTGCTTCATGATTCAATACCAGCAAATGTGTCCACTATAAATAAAATCATACCATAAAACCATATAGTATTCAGATACCAGATTACTGAATAAAACTCTCTGTAAACGTGGTAACACAAGAAAACAATTGAAAACCATAAGGAAAAAAAGTAAAAATAGGAAAGTAAGAAATACCAGTTCCTAACGTTTGTAAGGCCAGTTTAACAATGTAATAACATCTGGGGTTTTTTTGTAATGCAATGTCTGCTGAATGTCCTAGCCAGTCAATACCAGAGAATATTCTAAGAATCAGCAACAGAATGCTATTGATTTGGGGACATATGAGGAAAAACAAGAACAAAAGGTGAAAGAGAGGGTGATGGAGCCTTTGCCATGTGTTTTGCAGAATGTTCCATGTGCGTTTTGACAGCTTTAGTATTTCTATAGTTTTTAATGAATGGCACCCTTAGAGTCTTCCTACATTGTAGAGTTTAAGACATCTTGACACCAAAATTATTCTCAAAAAAGGAAAAAAATAAAAAGAGAGGGAGAGAGAAAAAGAGAAAAAGGAAGAAAAGTAAATGAGGAAGGGGAAGGAGGGAAGGAGGGAAGGAAAGACAAAGAATGTTTGCCCAAGGACTGAACAGGCAGAACCCAGCTGACAGAAGAAAACAAGGGCTGTGAGTGGGTGTCAGTACTGGGAGGGCCATGCATAGACAGGGTGGGCAGGAAAGCAGTGGAGAGAGGTGAATGGGAGAACAGAGGAAAGCCAGCAATCACTGGTGTTTGCAGTAAACTTGCTTACAAAAAGTATTTTGGTTTCTGCTGGTTTATACATTTAATTGAAAATTTACAAAACCCCCACTGTGGATTAGCATCCATGTAGCTGTGAACATATTTATTATTAAATCCACTTCTTTGTGTCCTTTGTGTACTGCTACCATGAGCAGACAGCCTACCATTTTTCAGACATCTGTTTTGAAAGACTTGTGAATATTTGCTTACAGTAGCACATATTTATCATTAAAGCATTTTCAGCAACTCTTTGAAACAATTAGCTCATAATGAGCAGCCTCCATGCTACCAACCTAGGCTAAAACGCTTATTAAAAACTTTAAAATGTTAAGACTGACTTTAACAAAAAAAGGCCACACAATCATCAGCTCACTCTTGGGAATCTTTCTGAGGTGGTGTTTCTACAAAACAGAAAATAATTGCTGCGAAAGTTCTATTTAAGCTTTTGTGCCAGGACAGTACCTGAAGTTACCTCAGAAGCCACTGAGGTTGAGTGTTTTGTGGCTGATTCCTGAAATGGATCACATGAACAGACCTTTGACATGGTATATCATGAAAGGTATTTGAAATTTTCTTGGTCTCCCTCAAGAACTTTTTTCTTACTTCCTTCATCATCATCCAAGATGCTACCCTGACAACCTAGCTGTAATAACTAGTTTGGACAAGATACTCAAGCCAGGCGGAAAAAGGGAAGGCAGAGAATGTTTTCCTGACACCACCTGGTACAGAGAAGGCGGCTGACAATGAGATCTTGCCACAGGGTTAGACCATAAAAAAGAGGAACTTGTCTCCCAAATAGGGCTTTTTCCTGTGTTTCTTGAACACAGAATAGTGTTGCCAGTATTTGAGAACTTTGACTTCTTAAAGCTGTCCTTGAAAAATGAGCAAGGTTTCTTTGTTCAGCTCCCTCCCAGAGACCCCAGGAGTCGTAAAATACCCAACCAAACAAAAATACAACAAGAAAACCCAAACAACAGAAAAATACTTCAGCCTTGGAACTTGAATTCTTTAGTTAGCTGAATCATAGGAATATAAATAAATAAGTTTAAAATCTCTCCTTCTTCCCCCTAAACATTAGGATTATCTATAATTGCTTTAAGACATACAACCTTCTCTTCTAAATGCACCTAATTTGTACTTTGTTACTTCTAGACACTGCAAAATCAAAAGTACCTAAAAGGGACTCACTAATTTATGTCAACTATTCTATTAGAGGTTTTCTTTCACCACAATTATGCATAAGAAGGAGTTATTTCAAGGTTATGAAAAATTTAAAAAGCAAAAGTGCTATGAAAAGTACCTGGAATACATATGTGCGTGTAAACTCAAGAGCTTTAATGACCCCTTGGTCCAGAAGTAGCCTTGGTGCTTCCTTGTACAAGAAGCAATTTTTGTCATGACTTCCATGGACTTGTGTAGTCAGCTCAGGTGCTGAATCTTCTATCTTAGTTCCTTTTGTCTTATTATATGAATTGCAGTCCCATACATCATATTCTATCCTATTGAAATATATTTCAATTATGAAGAAACAATGAAATTTAAGAGACATTTGTTTATAGAAAGTGGCATGCAAATATTTGGAAGTACTTCCCTTTTTCTTCATGTTCAAACACATTTGAAATAGTGTTCTAAAATGTGCATTGAGAATCACAGTGATAGAATGTTTTCGCATTTTCTAAATAGACAAGAGTTCTTCTAAATTGTTCAGCTTCTACATACATAAATGAAATAACCAATGCATCTTCAGTACACCTTGTTTTCTGTGATTATCTACATAATTATCATAATTGCCCATTGTATTCAATGCATCTTGGTAATAGTCTAACTGCTGTTATATTTTTGAAAATGTCATATTCCTAGTCATTTTCAACCCAAGGGCATATGTGCTTGGCATCATAAATTATATATCATCTCAAAAAGAAATAATCAGTTTATACTTTGCTAACTTGTCTAATTTGGGGGTAGAGGAGGAATCTACTTTTAAAATTTTTCTCTTTTAAATATCTGAGTATTCCTTTAGATCATGATTTTGCGTCATCAAAATAAAATAAAGTTCTGTGAATAACTTGAGCTAAATTACCCACATTACAACTTGACCAAAACATCAGCTTCCCCAGCAGACAGAAAAATAAGGCATATAATAATTTAAGAAAAACCCCCCATAATAATAAAAATAAGCTTTGGTCATTGACATTCAGCAAAAATCCTGAGGTTAGTTCTTCTTCTACTGTTCGGTATATTAATGTGAGCCTTTAAAGGCAAACGTGATTTTTCCTGCCCTTTCTCTGAAGCCACATGTGGCAAACATGAGCTGTAGACCTTCAGCAGTACAGCACCAAGCACAGCTCCAACACCCAGATCACAGCAGTCCATGGCTCCTGTTGGGAAGGTGATTTCCTCTCTTCAGCTCAAAACACATGAGACTGACACTGAGTATTTGGTAAAATGTGCTATTGATATATCCTCTGTCAATATAATCTGATTTATTGTGTCATTCAACCTGGATTCAGTCTTTTAGTTAATTCAAATTAGAAGATTGCTACTTGTTTTGTTAGAGATTTTTCATATAGAGTCCTCTGGATATGTAGGACAGTCTTGCATATCCAAAAGCCTCAAGCACCCAGAGAAAAAAAGAAACACAAACAAACAAAAAAGCAAAAAAATTTAAAACATTATCACTTATATTTATGGTTTTTAAGTGTGTTTAATATAGCTAAAATACCTTAGTATGAAAATATTATACATACACTCAGTTAATGTATTTATTTATTATATTTAGTATAACAATATTATTTTTAGGAGATGAGTACCACTTCAACATCAGCTGGGTTTTGAAGCACAAACCACTTTGAAAAATCAGGCCTCGGTTTTGCATAGGTTGGACATGTCAAAATTGAAGGCATATGTTTAAAACTTTGTAATTATCTCTACCTGTAGAGTTAATAAGCAATTAAGTCTGTCTGCAAAAAAAATTCTGAGGCAAAGAGATCCATTATTTGTGTTAACCTGCATGGTAGCCTTTGTCTATGAAATTTTATGTCTTATTAGTGAAGGGTTTATTTGCTCCTATGCCTTTAGTTTTGTGTTCAGAACACTATGTGGTACCTAAAAACCTGGGAATGCAATTATTCTTTGTGGTTTTTGGAGGGGGGTCTAATTAAGCAGGTCTCCAGTGTTACAGGCACAGCTGTGAAAGAATTGACTATGACATGAGTTATGTATCCCAAACTGAAGGCCAGGTTGCTCTATAGAAGATTATGTTTATTATTTGAGAGCAGAATCAACAACAAAGCATATAATTAACATCAGAGTAATACAGATACCATTATTTTCTCATTTCAAGTGATTTCTTTTCCTTTGTCAATAATGGTAAGTTGTTCTTTTAAGGTTAACATGTTCTTTCAAAGACTAAAATCATCACTGAATCACCAAACTTCTTTGGTGGTTTAGAGTTCAAGAGAGATGGTTTCTATTTAGTTAAAGTATTCCATAGTGCTCTGCAGTGTTAAAATAACCCAAGGAAAAAATCTGAAATATCAAAAACTACATAAAAACTGTTGCAAACTGACCAAATACCAAAACCTAAATGAAGTCAAGGGCCGCACTTTTTTAAATTGCTGTCATTTCCTCAATATAAAATGTATGCATTTCCTCATTTACCTCCAGCATCCAATGGTTTCAATGAAAATGTCTCAGTTGACTTCTACAAATGTGGACAGAGATGTGATACATGTGTAAACAAATGAAAATGTTTTCAATGGGAAAGCAGGACTCCAAGAGTGAAGAACTCCTAACTTTGAAACCTACACTGTATTTAAGGAGATGTGGCAGATTCAGTCTCTAGGCTACCTTAAAATGGAGCCTATAAAGTAGTTTGAGAGCTGAATAAAGTGTAAGTACCTCTCTTAGAAATATTACAAATATTATTTTTTCATAATGTTATGTTTATGTTTAGAAACTCCTACATTCATTCAGATTTATTTAATCCAGAATAATCATTCCATGTATGTTAAAATGAAGGCCAAATGATTTTATACATTAAATAATTGGCTGTTTAGAGAAATTTCTTTATTTTAACCATAAAAATTTTATTTATTTTTCCCCTGAAACTTATCTTCTATAAAGCCTTATTTTAGCCAAGGAATTCAACATTTGAGGCCATGAAGCAATACCACAGATTTTTTAAAAATTTAATTATAAAACTGGTTACCCAGCCATATGGATAAAGGAGCTTTAAATGGCCTGAACTTTACAAACATGGAGAAGTAAGAGAAAACACAAAAAAAAGATGGAATGAATAAGATAAAGTTATGATTCTATAATTATTCTTGATATAAACATCTCTCAGTCTCTGTTTCATATGGTTGATTAGTAAGACTACACACTTGAAAACTGTAGTTTTACTCAGTTCTTTGTAATAGTCTCTTCTGTATCTTTTACTCTCTAAAGCCACAGTCAGTTTTTATCCTGAGAAGAAGATACTAATCATTCCATAATATTTGGATAAATAAAATCCCCACATAACATTTTTTGTGCACCTACAGGAAGAAAGCTGAGTTTAAAACAACTTTCAGAAAAGCAAAACACACTAAATCAGTAAGGAATTTCTTATTTCTTAACAGATTACTATGTTCTCATTTTTGTGTCTATGAAAACACACAAAATCATCTGCAAAAAAACCTAACCTGGATTTTTCCCCATCGTCTTTTTACAGTCCTTATGAGGTGCAAGGTATAGTCCTTCAGCCATGATCCCATAAGTTTATAGGTTAACCTTTGCTATTCTCTGTATTCAGAGCTCCTTCACAAAGTTATGCATTTGGAATTATGAGCTTGTTTCTGATCCCACATGCCAAGAAAACTTTACATTGATTCATGGAGTCTGATTCCCCACTGTGAAGTGTTTGCAACTGCCTCAGTTGTTTTAGGAGCCCTGAGAAGGGATCCATCCCCTTTCCTTCAAAGCTTCCTGTGAAGTGGTGTCACACAGTGCTTACACAATGGACTGCTGATATCAAGGCAAAGGTTGTCCTGTAAATTATTTTGATGTGGGTATATTTCTTCATATTTTCTGTAATGCCTTTTATCAGAAAAATCTCCTGGAATAACAGCGGTGGGGATAGTAGCTTTTTAACCAGGTTACCTGAACTCTGTTCAGAACAGATCTAACTGCAAATTAAAGAGTTGTGATGGACTAATGACTTACCTATGTGATTCTTACTATTATTATCAAAGAGCTGAAACCAAAACACTTCTATCATGGATATATTTAATGAGCCAGCTCAGGTTACTCAGTATCACCACAGCAGTCAGACTGACTGTATATAAAACACTTTTCCATTTATTTTTTTTGAGCCTCAAGAATAATCAGTTATGCATCAATGTAGACTGACTAACCAGCCCATATATCTTGCATTACAGACTAAACAGATGGTTTTTAATCCCTCCCTTTGAAATCATTATGGCCTCTGGAGTTCAGCAGTGTTGAAGACAATAAAAATCCCAGGAATGAGGGGGATGAAACTTTGTAGCTGTTGCTTCAAAATACAGAAGTTTAATATATGATTAATGACTATTCATGGTTTGCATAATACCATCTGTGTGAATAGCAATTTGTGCCATAAAAACTAAAAGGATTCTATCCTGATTTTCCAATATGGTAGTGAAAACTCAGTAGTCAGGGTTAGTCTCCTCTTGCCTTTCTGACATTTGCAGACTTACTGTAGAATAAGTTGGCAAGTTGGCAAATTATTGGCAAGAATGAACTAAAATGAAATAAATACATTGTGGAATTGTGTTGATGCGTAGTACATGAGAGTAAAACTACTGATACAGAGTAAAAAACAGATTTCCCTGAAGTCAATTGGAATTTTGCTACTGGATTCCACATTGCCAAAATTTCACTGCCAGTATACAGTTTGGTTATTTTTGCCTTTAATTAATGTACCATTCATCTGTTTTCCTACCCTTCCCCACTTATTTTCTCTTCCTGCTCTCCCTCCCTCCTTACGTCTCTTTGGTCCCTGTCCTATATCTGCTGCATCTGCCAGGCAGTTAAAATTTAAAATAGCTTTTCCCTTTGAAGTGCTAATACCAGCACTGCTATTTCTATATCAAGTAACTTCACTAACTGTTGTGGTTTGTTTTTACTCTTTGTTTTTTGTGTTTGCATGTGCATATGTGGGTGTTATATGATTTTAAGAGTGAAGAGGTGGAAAAAATTAAAAGAAAGAAAAAATCTCCCAATTAAGTTTTATAAATAAAAGTCAAATCCCAGCTACTCCACATCAGGCTGTGATTTTGTCATATCTCATGAGCTAAGCAGGTTGAATTTGGTGAATAATTAGATAGGAGACCTCTGAGGAAAGCCCAAGGTGCTGTACGTGGTGCACAGAAGATTCAGTAGCTGCATGGTTTCTCTTCAGGAAGGGTGAATCATTGCCTGTGTTGCTCTTCCTTCATTGAATCCATGAGCGGCTAAAAAACATGACAGGTCTGTGAAGAAAATCTTTTTCAGGACATAATACTTTTAATACTTTAATACTGCCAGAAGGTAGGAAGATGTTCTGAAAGGACCACTTTGTACACACACTTATTTACAGTCTTTAACCACCTGGCCAAGGATAGGAAAGTAGATGAACTGTGCACCAGAGACAGAGCACTGAGCCTTTGATCAGTTCCAGCATGTGAAGTATTCCATTTTTGTGTACTGAGCACTTGAGCAATCACTGTTGTCTTCTGCAAGATGTCTCTTTTCGCTTTTGCATATGATATGTGTGTTTATTTTAAACTGTCCTTATGTGACCATTTTACACTGTGCTGTGCATTTATTTAGCAAAGTGAAAAAAAAATGTATTCCATTCTTGGTTGTTAACCTTAAGGCTTTTGTAAGTCCTGACTGATATCACCAGATTTAGAAAACTCAGAGGTGGACATTTTAAATATTTTTGCTTCATTCATGAGTGTGTTGCATCTTCCACATAAGTTTTTTTCATTGTTTCACAGATACAGAAAAAAACTCTACTGATTAATAATGAAGTCAGCAGTTACGTGTGCACTGAGAAAACTAATAATTTGCACAATATGGATTACTCCTAGGGTTTCCTTTGGGAAAGATAATTTGATATAACTGTTTCCTGGTCTGTATAAGTCAGGAATGTACTTATACTTTGATGAGTTTAACAGTGGGTCAAACCTTGATGGCTTTTGTAAAACTAGGTCCTCTTGTATGGTCGTTTCTTTGAGATTATTCTGCTTGCAAGAAACTACACAATCCTGTTTCCTTGAGCAAGGCACTGAAGTATTTCTTCACTTCTTGCTCCAAGCCACTTTCAGCCCACTACCTCAAAAGACTGTCTCCTTTTCTAAGCTTCCTTCAAGGCCCCTGGGGCAAAGTAGAAAGATGCCTGCCTACATTCTCTCTAAACTTTCCTAGACTTGCTGGACAGAGCATGTAGGTGTGTTGGGAAGGTAAGGGACACCTAAATCTTCATACAAAAGTTGAGAATTAAAACCTCTTTCTCCTGTATAGGAATGTCTTTTTGATTTAACAGGTCCTTGAGGTATTGGAAAGACAGCTAGATGTAGCAGTTACAGATCCCAAAGCATAAATGATTCTTATGAACAACTTAAGAGAAGGCACACCTCTGGAAATACGGGGTGGGAATTCTGTTAATCAATTAATAATGATATGTATATTTCTAGCTGAGATTTATATCCTTAATAAAAATCTGTATATTTACATCTGAGATGTATCACTCTGTCACACAATTACTGTGCCCAACAACTGGTCAAAATTTGGAGATTTGCAGATTATTCCCATTAGATGGGGGAGCTGTTAACAGAGATTGATGTTTCATCAGTGCAGTCCCATTTCTTAGAAGCAACATAAAAAAAAAGTCTTCTTTCTTTGAGCATAGCAGAAATTATACCTATCGAAAAAGCTTTTCTTTTTTCAGTGATTCAACCCATGTCAGTTTGTGCTAGCAGCCCAAAAACTGTCTAGGTTTACTCCATGGTACCTTTCTTTGGCATTAATTTGACATGAGCTTCTACATATTTTCTCTTTCTCCACATTTATGCATGTCCTACATGCATAGGCTACATACATTGTGTCACTTTTATTTGTATCCTTGTTGAAAAACAGCAAAACCACTCCACCCACTTCATTCACATTCTGACCTGGCTTTTTGGAGCTTTTGTTTTGTACAGAGATGTGTAATTGTGTTTGGGGCTCAGAGACTAAAGTCATTTCAGTTACTTGTTTCAGCAAAGGAGCATAATGACTTCTTACATCTTTCTTAAATGAAGAGGGACAGCTATACCCAAGAGCTGCAATGAGGTTTACCTGACCCATAATTTTACAGCATTATAAACCACATTTCAGCTGAAACATCAGGGCTAGCAAAACATTAACAGTCTTGGTTCACATTGTGGTGCAGTAGTTTTCCTTCCAGTGATCTCATGTCTGTTGCTCCAGAAGCAGGAAAGGCACTGAGGCTCTGAAGGGCAAGCCTGCAACACACTTTGCTCTTTAGCAAATTGCACAGCTTCAGGAGGATGCTTAGAGATTGTGTACTGCAGACAGCAGACTTGTCTGCAACTTGCCCTAGCTTTGTGTAGATCATTTTGGACTGTTTTCAGGGTGAGAGAAATACAAAAGCAATTGCACTTTAGTTACAGTCTGCTCTGAGATTGCAGAAGGTACAACTCAGCTGGACTAGTAATTTGGAGTAATGTGGGTGTTTTGGATCATCTTATTTCTTGCTGTGATTTTTCAGCCACCCTTCCTCTTTTCTCTTTTCAGTTCTCTGCCTTTAGTGGCACAATTTAAGGTAATGCAATTGATGTATGAGTGAGGGTATTTAAAATCAAGGGCAATTTTAAAAATCAGAAAAAATGTATATAGCAAAGTGTTTCAGTTTCAAAAATTATCTACACTTGTTTGCAATGCCTCAGCAACCCTTCAGGAATGACAGAATTGCCCCCCTTTCAGAAAATAAATCTGTCATCTTTCAACATCATTTGATGTCCTATCAGGAACTTGTGTCTATTGCTTTACTATTACTAAGGATTTCTAACAGTCTTTCTGGCTTCAATAAGAAAAAGCCATTTCATGAAAATTAAGATGTCAGAAATTGATGACTCAATGACCAGTTAAACATGAGAGAAGATGCATTTTTCTGGAATATTTCAGATGTTGCTACTGTATTGAATAACAGAAGTTGCCTATGTCAAGCCCTGAGCTTTAACATGACAACATTCCCTTAAGTTTTATGCAGACTGAAATCCAAATTTGTCTAGATAATCTGACTTTTATAAAGCTGAGAAGAAAAGTACTTTGGAGAATGAGGAAAAGTTGAGTCAAACTCACTCTTAATGAGCACTAGTGCCTTTAGTACCAAAAGGAAGATCTGCTCCCTTATTTTTCAGATATTTAATTAAATGAAAATTAATTTAATATCAAGGCAAAAGACACTCTTTATGCCTTGAGTTTTAGTCTGTGCCTCAGACTGAAAAAAAATAATCATAATTCATCCGAAACCAGAGTTTCCATGCAGTAGCCAGAATTAGTCATAAATCAGACCAACTTCATGAACCTTAACAGATGAATAACTGTGACCAAGCTTTGAATATTAAGCCTTGAATCAAGAAAATGTCATATGGCCTTCAGGCCTGGGATATTTCATAGAGATGTACTATTATCACTTGCTTTTAGTTTTACTGAATCAAGATTGATTCTATCATGCAGTATTCTTCCTTCAGTATAAGTTATTTTCTAGAAATCCTAGAATCCTAGATTCTGTATAAGGTACTCTAATTAGGGATTTCATGTCAAATGTAGTGAACCCCCAGAGAAAATTGAGTGAATCCAATTCTAGCTCTGATGAATTAACTACCAGAATTTTTGATTTTTATGTGATTGAGATTTTATCCGAAGTCTTAGATAAAGATGCACCAAGACCAAATGTTTAGGTGCGGCAGCACTCAAACTTGGTTCACAACATAAAACAAATATTGCTTGAAATATTTCCAATGAATCTGTGTCTATATAACTTCAGATGTTGCAGCAGTGGAGCAATTCATCCAATCATATCAATAAGGTATCAGCAAGGATATTAATGATTTTGTAGAAACATAAAGTTGTACTTCAATAAATAAAAATAGTAAAAGAAATCCAGGCTTTGAAGTTTTTCATACTTTGATAGTTACATAGTTCTACCACTCTCACTGAGATGACACATGAATAAAATTGCCCAGGCAATTGAGTTCTGTAATAAGGAACCTGGAGAATTCCCAAAAATAGAAGAAACGAGTGAAAAGCATAGAAAAGAGGTCCACTCTCCCCCTTCTCTGTCCATGGTGATTTTTCTTTGGATTGTAGTACTAGGTCATTTTTAAGTAGGAAATGTAGCACATCAGATAGACAGGACTTTCACCAGGGTAGTCATGTCTGCTTTTCTCCTTTATGTTTTTAATTATACTAAATTTTTATCCCAATCTCTATAACAGTTGATACCTCATACGCTATCTCATTTAACACCTTTGCTTTCTCCAGAGTTTAATTCTGGTAACCTGGAAGCAGTCATCTGTGTGTGGGCAACTACTGAAATGGAAGACAAGAAAACCTGTATAAAAATTGTGAAGTGGATAAGGACCTGAAAGGAAAAGAGTTAATGCTGAAAAGAGATCAATGCATAAATGGAATTTTCGAGGTTTGTTAAGACCCCGTTCTTATTATTTCTGTATCCCTTAATAAATCCATTAATAATCTTAGAAAAACAGAAAATGCATAGTCTGTGTTGATTCATGACTTGTCAATAGCATGCTCAAAATACTGGAGCCTAGAAATGGTATTGTATTGCAGGATAACAAAATTCAAGATTATGCACCAGAGCCCAATAAAAACCTTTGGTATAATCTGGTAATTTGTGAGTCAAAAGTTGTATGGCATGAGAAAGATTTGTGGCTATTGAGCACAGGAAAAACCATAAGCTATCTACATAGGAAAATCATAAAAGAAAGGGAGACAAAGCCCACCTTTGTCAGTGTTTAAATGGGGATGAAGAGACTATTGTGGGCATTACTAGAAAGAGTTTACTGGAATGCCATCTATCAAACTCTGTCCATCTGCCGGTGTTTAAAATTACTAATTCAAACTGTGATAGGTCATAGACATCATCAGGGAAATCCAGAACTTGGTTTATAGAAAGAGATTGGAAGAGGAACTGTTTCAGTTGAAGAAAACCATGAGTGTTGTATATAAATATATCAAGAGGTGAACAGAAGAGAATCATACTTAGAATGTCCTGAGGAGGGAAGCAAATGGAACAATTTCTAATCAGAGGAGCCAGTGTGAGTTCAGGCACTGCCTTCACTAGGAAGAGTGAAACGAACTGATTTTAAGATGCAGCACTGGATTACAGTAATGTCTGCTAAAAAGCAGAGTTTTGGATTGGTGATTCAGAGATTTTTATCAGGTTCCACTTTTTTACTTTTTCTGATAAGTACATCAGTTTTTGCAGGAAACTTGATTCTCATAAAATGTTTTTGTTTGTTTGTTTTTCAAAAAAAGTAGGTAGAACAATTCAATCTTCTATTGAGTAATTATGCTGGAACACCAGTACTAAGTGCAATGAAGTAATGTGCTGGATATAGTCTGTGTTACACTATTTCTGCTTGGTTTAAAAAGTTTTAAAACACAACTTTACTTGTGTTCTTTTCAACAGTAAGAATAGCTTCTAATATACATGGGAACCTTCAGAATTCACAGATGTGATGAACATGGGAAAATTTGAAAGGAGAAGGCGATTAAGATTTTTCTCTGTAGAAGGCAAATAAGTATTATTTTTTAAAAGAAAATTCAACTGTAATTCTTATGTGCTATTGTGCTGTGTAGTCTAAATGCAGCATTCGAGTACTGAACCTAGAGATTTTTAGTCCCACCATAAGTGCAAACCACAACACAACCTTAACTGTGGAGTTAATTACCCTTTTGTGTATGAGCAATCTACAGCATAATGCAAAAGGAAAACTAACATGTGTCATGTAAATGAATCTTCTCCACAAAACTGCTTTACTTTTAAATTTATTTTCTTCCTCCTTACACAACTTTAAACCTCTTTGCCTACAATTACCTATCTTAGGGCTTGTGATAATTTGGTACATCTCTCTATGTAAAGCTTATGAACTCTGTCTGATACTTGGAAATCTCTATATATAACTGTGTCAGGCTGAAAATTCTTTGCTAATCTAAAATCCACAGGAGGTAGTTTTTGCTCTTGGCACATGATCAATAAGGAATTGTTAAACCTTGATAATATCCTATTCAAATACATTCCCTTGGAGCCTGACAATGCTACCAGGTAGGCAAACCTAGTTTTATAGATGAAGTGAGGCAGAAATAAGTCGGTGATAAATCATCTGTTCTACACAAATTTCATCACCTGACTAGGGAGCTACCTGACTTAGAAGGTAAGGTGGCATCTTGCTTGGTGTTGTAAAGTACATCTTGCATCAAGTACTGGAGGGGGATGGTGAACTTAGAGGACTTCCTCCTATATTCGGAATGAAAAATGAAGGCAGAGAAATGCAAAGGAGTTTCTGTATTTAACAGCTGTTCGGACATCCTTAAAGTCACAGTGGTCTTTTGCCCCTTCTATAAGACTCAAAGTCCAGCTCACCGCTAGTTTAACAAAGGGTATTTGAAGAAACCGGCCCTGCCCTCAGAAGGGCAGCAAAGCTCTGTGCCGGAGGGCTGGGGAAGGAGCCGGTGTTGCTGCCTCAGCAGCCCAAGGCCAAGCTCACATGGACTCCAGTGATGTGTTGCATGGAAAATCCTGGCTCCAGCAACTGGCGCGTGGCCAGTTGTTTTCACCAAGGCTGAGGAGGGGTTTTGGACACATTTGTGCAAATGAGCTTGGTCCTGCTACCGTGGTCACGGCCACATGGATGCCCGGGATGCTTGCACTGCCCGGGATGCTTGCACTGCCCGGGATGCTTGCACTGC
>JAHLSL010000018.1:14495931-14594605 GCA_025920805.1 Petroica traversi | reverse complement strand
GCAGGCGGGGCACGGAGGGGCCGCGGGCTGGGCAGCTCCAACTTGCCGGCCGGGGGGACGGGGATGCTCGGGTTGCCGCGGGAGGTGCGCGGGGTGTGTTCGCTTCGCGTCCCCGAGGCTCCGCTAAATCCTACCCGCGGTTTAAAAATCGCTCTCTTGGCGTAAGTGCCCAAGAGCCGGGCTCACTCTGTCGCCGCTGACGCTGTCAAAATCGCTGTGGCCCCAGCAGTAACAGCAGCGAGCCCCCTCCCTGCCTCCCTCCCTCCTTCCCTCCCTCCGCCGGGTCACCCGCTCCTCGTGAGAAACCAAACGCTGATATTCCATCAGCTTCATCTTCCCCGCGCACGCGAAAGTGAGGAAGACTTGCTAATTAATTTACATACGAGGGAATGATGACTGAAGGAAGGAAAAAATACCCCGTTGCACCTGCTCCGCCGAGACTTGTCATCTGAATCTGGAGGAGAGCTATAAATCATGTAAAGTGTTCGCGGTGGAGTCGGCTTCTTCTGAGAGCTGTAGGATTATGTATCCAAATGCTGAATTTATATTTCCCACTAGGAAAAGACTGAAACTCAGGTCAGATATAAGCTACATCATTTCATTTAAAACAAAACTGTAGTTATTTATTGTAATTCTAGTGTGGATTTTTCTTCTCTCCTGATTAAATAGAAAGTACTATTAGCATATGTAGTAATGATTTACACATTACAGCCTAAAATCTCTTGCAGATTTGGGGGTGGTGGACTGGAAGGATGGTGCTTAGGAATCACATATATCCTCTCATTTTTGCCACACATGAAAAGACTGCGAATTACCAGGCTGTTTTACCTTCTGTGTTTAGTGTGTACAAACCCATATTTTCTGAGATACAGGACGGGGAAAACTCGGCAAGGGATAGCACAACTTCCATTGAAAATTATGACTTTCTCAACTACAGCAACTAAAATCTGTGTGATGTCTGCTTTGATTATTTCCACCCTTTGAAAAAAAGCTTTAAAGAATGTCATGAGCTACTTCCAAGATTTTCACTTACTGCCTCTAAGGCAATACTGTAATAGTTCTTGACACTTGCCTGCTAAATGAGCTGAACTGGGGAGACCTAATGTTCAGCAAGATGTTTGTGTTATTCCTGTGCCAGGTATTTCTTCATAAAATACAAAATGACAGCTTAAGTCTGATGAGAGAAAGGTTTCATATTTTAGAAATTATTAATATTTTAGGTTTGGGAATTTTATGTATTTACTAGGTTTGTTGCTGGCAAAACTGGACTAAGGTTTTGTCATTTCTAATTGAACTAATTTAGATTGGGGTTAATTGCTTTAGTTAATTGCCTAGCATATTTTTGACAAAACTGTAAATGGCATATATTATTAAGTTATTTTGTTCCACTTATGTAAAAATATGGCTTTTTGATTAAAAAGATGTTATGTGTTATAGATGGATCCTGTACATTGCATCAGAATGAGGGAATTAAGGAGTTTGTGTGCTTTGACAGCATGTGTGATTTCCAAGTTTCATAAGTTGTGAGCTTATTGTAAAAGTGTGTGTATGTGTGTGGCAAAAGATTGCTATGCTAGTAGAAGAAACTAATAATAACACAGAAATCTGTGAGGTAAGCAAGAACATATGAGCCAGGCCAACCACTCAATATGCTTACTTTGAAAGCAAGCCTGTATGCAGTAGTTTTCATATCACTGTTCTACAGCAACAAAATAAGGGAGACAAAAATAAGCACAAGCCAGAAATAAAGAGACAAAAATTTAAAAAGAGACTAGTTAGGTGGGGAAAAACATTTGGAAACTGTCTTTCTCTCAAATCCAAGACCACAGGTCATTTTTAAACTAAACCTTACTCACATATACAGCATTTTATGGCATTTGAGGTAGAAGTCTTGGTCTAGACTATAACCAACCAATTAAAAGTGATTATTCAGTTGTTAAGAATTTGGTTTGTCACCAAATAAGAGATCAAATAGAGGTCAAATAATAGGGAACTTTTTTGAACTTGGAACAAGAGAACAATTTGTTTTTTTTTCCAAATTTTCTGTTTCTAACTGGAGATGCTGTAATGGACACCAGTCCACAAAGTGGCCAAAGTTTGTTAATTAGTGAACATTTATTGTTCTGAGATACCATTAAATAGAAACACTATTTTCTGTGTAATTGGCATTCTTCTGCCCAGCACTCTGGCTTTGTAAGACATAAATGAAACATGGGAGTTCTGATTTGTGGTTTGAACAATATGTGTCACTGCGTAAATTTCAGTCCAGTGTACATTTTTGTTTGGCTGTCAAGTGTTGGATTGACTTATATTGGAAAAGCATTTGCTTCTTTTCTAAAACAAAATGAAAAAAAATCATTTGTCAGCCAGAGGGAGGTGGGGAAATGTGTTTGCACTCACCAGACTTTATTGGCCTTTCAGTAATGACTCGGGTTTGATACAAGAGATTGAGGGGTTGGTAAATGACAGACCCGCCTACCTTTTCAACTTTTGCAACAGGTTGAGCACGCTTTTTGGGTCAGGAAACCACAGTGCTGCTTGTTTATTGATGGGCATAGTTTTGAAAGAAGCTGAGTGCAGAAGAGGTGGTTGTCTGCAACATTGTTCAATGTTCACTTACTGCTGTACAAATAACTACGTGACAGCTGGCCAGTAGCTGTGGTCATGTGAATATGCCCTCTGTATTTTCTGTAGCTGTTTTTGCTTCACTCATTGCCATGGAAAACTTCTGTATGGGTTGTTCAATGATTAACATAGAAGTATGAGGGGTGGGGATAGTTGTATCTCTTAACACACAACTCAAATTACAAGATTCTGAGTGGTGACAGCATTTGTGGTATATGTGCTTTAAGTGCAATCAAATTCCCTCTTTGAGTGTTTATTCAGTAAGCAGGAATCCATTAAACTGGCAAGGAGGACAAATATTTAATGAAGACCCAAAGAGGCAATATAATTTCAGTGTGTTTGCAGTGTACTACTCTGTTTAGCTGCTGATTAAATCTTCTGATCTCAAGGAGAGCCTCTAGTCATTTGCTTTGATGCAATATTCTATAAAACCATTTAAGCTAGAGGGGGTAGGAGTTTAAGTCTTAAGATTGTCTTCTCTTAAAGATAAAAAATTGCATGAAGTCCTCTCATAGCCCTAGTTGAACTTTAGTGGGAATAGTGTGAACAAAAATCTGGGAAGGAGGGGAGAACAGGGAGTAATTGATCACTGTAGTAATTCAAGGGTGAGGAAAAGACCTTTCTGAGATAAGACAACAGTCTTGTCTAATTCCAGTCATAAAGTCATCACAATCTACCTTTAAGTATATTGCCCTGTTGCTCTTTCTGGAAAGATGTTTCAAAACCCCTCTCCTAACTTAGAGCTTTCTTTGAGCTTTCAGCCTAAATATATTCTTTGAGTCCTAATTTTTAATCTCTCAATATTGTTATTTAAAACCAATTCCTTCCTCGGTGTGTAGCCCTCAATAAATTATAGACATCGATCATGTGTCTTCCTCAGCTTTTATGTGCTAAGATCAAACAAGCAGAGCAAGCACCTTTTAGTCTGTCTGGCAAAACAGAATAAATAGGAAGATACAGAGGCTGGTAACTAGATTCTCCTGAATTCTGAACATTGTACCTGAAGTGTTTGCTCAAAGTCTTGAATAAGAGTGCCAATGCTCCACCTGGTCTTTTGAAAATACTTTGTCAGATATTGGTGAATATCAGGTCTGTTTTACAGACAGGCCAGGTTGGTTTAATATGTTAGTAGTGAACTTGGATGTGCTCTCAAATGTAAGAGACCATCACAGAACTAATCACAGAAATTCTGCTATGAGTAATCATGTGGCTTTGAAGAGTTGTTGAAGGCTTTGCTGTTTCTAATATACCTTTGCAAATGCTCCTCCAGCTTCTTCTGTAAGTCAGCAAGGACCTCCCCTGTCTCAAGAGGGCTTCTTGTAACCAGTTTTTATCAAAACACCTCTTCTTTTCACCACATTCACAGACATGTAATAAGATGAGTGTGAAGAACAATTTTAAAGAACTCCATTCAATATGTTACCATTAGTCACCTTTATATCAACTTTATTTTTGTGTTGTGCTTGTATTTCCAACTCAATAAAGAAATGCTGGGTGATACCATATCAAATTCTTTACTGAAATTTGGAGAGAGTGGATTCTGAATTTCCTTTCCCATAATATTTGTTTTTAAAAGGATTGGCTTTTCCCTCCCGCCAAGCATTTATAAATATGATTAAGATCCCTCCTGAGCCTTCTCCAGGATAAAGTAACTCAGCTCTTCCTGCCTTTCTTCATATGACAGATGCTCCAAGGCCTGTATTGATGCTGGAATGATTTTTGTCTTTTCTTTATAAATCTTTTACACAGTTCTCTGTATCCACAAGTATTAGCAGTATGCATACTTGCAACCTTTTACTTAGTTTAGTGCTTAGTGTTTTGTAAGTGTTCTGCAGGCCTGAGACTAAACACCCCAAAACTGCAGAGCCAGGGAGACAAAACATTCCTACTATCTCAGGAACCCAAGGTCTCCTGTAAACTAGGGGTTAGCCCACCCCAACCTCATTATTGGGCCCCCTTGTTAGATATGCTAATGTGTAAAGTCTATAACTGGTGTGTGTGATTGGTGGGGGGTGTGCATTTTGTCACACTTCACCTGGTTGAAGTGGATGCACCAAACAGGATCGTGATTAAAATACTGAGGTAAAGACCTCAACCCTCTTAACGGTGTCTAGCTTCATTTTCCTAACACCAGGAAAAAGGCATCAGTATCTTCTCTGTGTCCTGGATGTACATACTGCATGCACACCAGTTTGTCCACGTCCCTGCTGTACTGGGGAGCCCAGAGCAGGAGGCAATATTCCAGATGTGACCTCACTGGTGCCGAGGGGAAGGATCATCTCTCTCAGCCTGCTGGCACTGTTTTTCCTAGCACAGAGAGTGTTGACCTTCATTCCTGCATGGGCACTTTGCTGACTCATGTTCAAATTCTTGCCCACCATGACCCTCCCCATCCTTTAATGCCCAGTACTTTCCTTCTGGTTGGTCCCAAGACTTTTACCAGTGCACAGAGTTATTTCTCTCTGGGTGAAGAACGTGTATTTTGTTTTGCTGAACTTTATTTCTCCAGTCTATTGAGGTGTCTCTTAACGGCAGTCAACTACTCCTTATTTCATATGCTCTGCCAACTCACTGAGGGTGCCCTCAGTCCCATTATTCTGGTATTAAAGGAAAATATCAATATCAGTAGGTATGCACAACTGGTAACGTTCCCAGCAGAATTTTGTGGCACTGATCACAATCCTCCGAGCCCAGCAATTCCACTACTTTCTGTTTCACCTCACTTTCATGCTTCATTAGTAATAATGTAATTGATAATAATAATAGTTAGCAACATCAGTGATAATTTTACTACAGCTGTGTGACCAGGAAAATTAAGAGATAAAAATATCTCTTCACCATTTTTCCTTTCTCTGGTTGAATAGCAGTGGCATGTGTGCATGTACACACCTGCACCAACTGACAGTTACCTTTTTGTCTGTGTTTGAGTGTGTGACTGTGAATTACTCATACCATATGTTTGACGCAGGGAAGACACTATTTTATATGTCACACAGGCACAGTGGGTTTTTTGCATTAAATTTATTTCCCCACCTCATTTTTATGGGGAGAATGAACCTCTGAGCTTGTTATAGTTATGGGGAATTTGAAATATGTAATCTTGAAATTGCAAAATAGAGGTGAATTAATTGCTCTACAGCTGAAGTTAGTGAAGCCAAATAACCTTTCATTCAAGTGAAGCAAAAAAACAACTTGTGTTAAAAAATGCAAGGGTTTTTTTTATGCTTCCTTCAAATAACAAAAAATTTTTTTGAGAAAAATTGCTTCTATATTCTATATTTTCTCTTGCTATCCACACTCACCTTCTTTGCCAGCAGCAGTGAGAAAAGACACTGAACTATCCCTGTTGCAAGCAAAACTTAAGATTTTTAGAGTGAGACTCAGTGCTCTGTGCTCAAGTAATTTAGGTTTGGTCTTGGATCAAAATGTTTTGCTTGAGGAAAGTTCATTCAATACTGCTTAAAGAGAAGGATTTTTCTGTTTGTCTAGCAAGTGGCTGATACTTTTGCTTTTAGCTACAAAAGATATATTTTGTTTGTGTGTTTGCACATAGTAGGGTGATGTAAAGAAACTTTTTAGTCTAACAGCTTTCCATTTACAGAATGCTGCAAAGATAGCAGTCAAAATACTGAAAATGATGATTGGGGTTTTTCTCCTTCTTGAAATGAGGATATGGTGTCCTAGGGACAGTGATGAGCTAATTGTACTTTCGCCTTAATACCTTGATACTGATTTTGAGGAGCAATCTAGTCTTTGCAATTTGGTTCTAAATTCACATTCTGTAGGAATGCCATCAGAAAAATGGGAGAATTTTGCTTCTCTGTGTGTTGCTAAGGCCTCTCAGGATACCTCCAGAATTTGGAAAGAAATTACTCTTGGCATCTAAGCTGCAGTGAAAACAGGTGGGAATAGAAAAATTGTGAATGGGCACCTGTGCAAATATGCAGATCTAGCCTTTGCTTTTATTTCCAAAATCAATATAAATGCATATGCTCATCATCTGTATTTCAAAAAATAATTGCTTCTGTTTTTTCTTCCTTTTGTTGTTGTCTAAAATTTCCAGTTAACACTGTACATCTGTTTAACTTGGAAAGGCAGAGCAAATCCTTTTCAACTGAGGTTATAAAAGGTGCAGATATAGTTATTAAGGAAAATATTACACATTACCCGCAGAACAATGGAGAAAATTATTTAACAATTTTTCAGATTGCTAACCAACCATTTTGTGTCATTAAAGTTTCTGCAAGTAAAGAAAACTGTTTGGAAAGTTTAAAAAGATGTTGAATTTAACTTTTTGTAAAATGCAAGCAGTAGACTTTTTTTTTTTCCCAGAAACTGACAACAGAAAAATGTGTTCTGAGGTTTCATTTATTTGCAATGGGATCTTAGTGGATATATATATTTATATAAAAATTGAAGTAAGATATTAGGGAAATGGATTATTTTGATAAATGGCAAAGTGTCAGTTAGTAGAGATACTGGGTTTTAGACATGAATGAATAAGTTAATTCAAACACAAGCTCAACATTTTTGTTTCTGGATGGAGAAAAACTGGACTTCTTCTGTCCTTGTCATAATTTAGTATTTATATAGTGTTTACAAGGTAAAAAACTCCTTATTGATACTAATGATCTTCATTATTCTCTCTGAAGGCAGGTAGATGTTGTACAAATTAAAGGTATAGAACCAATTTTAGACCTAGAAATCTGCTAAGATTTTGGATTTTGTATAAAAGTGTTTGAAGTTTATAAAGGGCAAACTCTATCCCTCAGAATCCAGAGCCAACTCTTACAAGACATGCTTTTATTTTTAAGGAACAAAGATACAGGTTTTCATTCAGAACACTTGAATAACATCATGTCTCTTTGATAACAAAGTCTAGTCAGATGTAGCTTTTCCTGAATAAAAGTCTTGGATACTATGAAGAACATTTTTTAAAGGTTCACAGAGAATATATCTTTAATTTACAAAGATTATATAAGATTTAGCTTCCTTTTTTTTGTAGAAAGGTATTTACGCATGGAAAGAGGGAGCTTGTCTTTCCTACCTCCACCCTCCTTGGTTGACAGACTTTCCCTCCAGCAAGCAGTTGACAGCAATCAGTTTGAGGATTATTTCTGGAAGGAAAAAGTTTACAGCTTTTCTTCAACAGTAAGATTAAAAATACAGTAGCTGTCATCTATTTCCGTGGCTTAACTGGTTAAAATCATAGCCACAAAATGCCATATTACTCAGCTAAGCTGTTCACTGTATTTTATACAGTAAGCAGAGCTTATTAAATACAGGCAGCCAAGTCTTGCAAACAATAGTTTGTAGCAAAAAATTTTTAAAAATTAAATTTTTACTGGAACTTCAGAAATTTTTATTTATTGTTTCTAGATACACTAATTCTTTCAAATAAGCCTTATGCAGATATTCTAATGAAATATTTAATTTTGCAACCTTGTCATATATGAAGGACATGTAGGTAATTCTCAGGATGAAAGAAGTTCATATCTTAGAACAGGCAGATTCTTGAGCATATTTTAGACTTACATTAATTCTCACAGCACTGAGTTTTCCATTGCAGCATTTATAAAGGTAACTACTGTCAAGTTTAAGATGGAAAATAATTTGCAATTGTCAGCGTTGACAGCTTCTAGTGCTAAATTCTTGAGATGTGATATGAAAATAAATATTTAAGGATTTTTTTTTCCTAGGTTGCCACAGTCAGAAATCTTTTAGACCTAATCCCCAAGCATTGGGCTATTTCGGTCTCACAAATTATGACTCTGCTTCTTTTGCACCACATGCTGCCTTTAGTTTATTCTGTAAATAAATAGTTCCCTTTACTTAGATGGTATTTTGCTGGGCTTTTAAAATCTACTTAATTTACAGAATTTAATTTCATGGCTTTGATTTTGTTCTTTACTACAGAATGTGAAGTCTCGCTGTAGTTTTGGCAACCATTGTATCACTGATTTTCTGGCCGTGGTATTTTCCCTCCTGTTCTATAGTAGAGTAATGAAATATCCTTACGATGCATAGACTTTTTTGTGCTTTTAGGGTTTTCTAAATTCAAAACCTGACATGTGCACTGGAGAATGAAGAAGAACAAAAGGCTTGTTATTTTCATACTCTGCTGCATTCTTATCTTAGTTTCTGGATCCCAAAGTAAGATCCATGCCTGTACGTTGCTAACACCCCTGAGAGGTTAGGCCTCTTTAACAAGTTATAGGGCTGAACATTTGTGTTGTTTTCACTCCTTTTTTAATCCCCCTTCTGTAAAATTTTGGAAGTTTAAGACAGTTATTTAAATGGTTTATGGCTGGCTCTTTATGCTTGTACTTTATCTCCTGTATCCTGAGAGTATAAATAGTGCCAGTGATAGAAAACCAAAGTTTCAAAACTAAATTAATCTTGAAAAGAGAACTGTTATGATAATTCTGCATAGAGCTTTAGAAGATGGAAATAATATAAATCTTCACTAAATAGTCATTACTCAAAGTTAGATAATCTGGTATTCTGAAAAGAGCACTGTATCATTCTTCTTTTGAATCCTTGTGTGGTCACACACACAGAACATGGTGCTGTAATACTCCAAGGAATTGTTCTACTTTGCTTCTACAGTGAAGCAGTTTCCTTTAATCAAATGGAAGCCAATAGAAACACATGAGCATCGAACAGAGCTCTGTGTTGCCTGCTGGGAGATATTTAAATTTGTGCTAGCTTGCACTAGAAGGAAATGCTGTTAAAGCATTTTGTTTTGTTTCTGTAAAAACTATGATGTTCAATGTGCAAAATTGCCATTAAAAAAAATTAGATAATATACTGCTTAAGGCAGTTGTGGAATAATACTGTATGTGTTTTAACATGTTTATTCCTGTACAAGCTGATTGTATTATTTTATACTATAAATAAAAATATGGGCTACTCTGCTGTTTTTTATTTACTTTTTGTGCTCCTAAAGTATTCTCATTTATTAAATGGAAATAATCAGTTGTTTTTATATATTTGTATATATATGGAAGGAAATAATTAGATAGGTCTTAAATTACAAGTATTGTTTCAATCAAGATGATTTTTCATTTATCTATAAATGATTCCCTGCTAAAAAGGTTCAGAAAAAAAGAATGTTAAGATTACAGAGTATTTTTTTAAAATTATGAATCAAAAAATATCAGTTGTCTCTGCATATGGTGTATTATATATGTATTAGTATTTTGATACATTCTCTGTCTGTTCAGCCATGTGTTGTTGATCCTGGTCCCACAAAATGTGTTAATTGTGCACAGTTATTAATAGCAACAGATACTTTATAATTTTTCTTTTGTTGATTTTAATGCAGATAGTAAGATAAAATTTCTTTTTTCCATCTTGTTATAATCTTATTTTTTTAAACAGCTGGTGCAACCAAAGCATATATTATGAGTTGTTATACAGGTAGCTTTGGCTAAAACTCAGAATTAAGTTTTGGGTTTGCATCTATTGAATGAGACACTTTCAGTATGAGACTACTACGTATACGGTGGCTTAAATGTACTGCAGTGTGTAACTGAGGTGAGCTTGTTCTTAACACTTTAAAATGTAATTATGTAAGGCATGAAGAAATTTTAGGCATCATCATAGGGTTGGTGAGAAACTTCTGGAGGAAATGTACCTGTCCATGCACTAATTCAGCATAATATTACCTGAGCAAATGTTGATTGTGTTTAGTAGAATTAGTGTTTTCCTACTCCTAATTAACTTTAAGATAACTACAGGTTCCAGGAATTGGAATTGTAGGGCAAAGCTTCCCATGTTGCCAGCAGGAAATCTGTGTAATTAGCAGAGTTTGTTTCACCTACCTTAATGGATTTTTTATTTTTTTTTAACAAAGAGCTAGGGGAAAATTTCTTTCCCCTTCTACAAATTATCTGAGGAATTTTGCTTCCTAAGTGAACTAATTTATTGTACTACTGGAGCTTCAGGATTCCTCAGAATACAAATTCTACCTTCCAGTTAGTTAGATAAGTATCCAAGTATGAAATAATTTCATCTTGACCTTTTAATATCTAGCTTATTTAAATTTTGCTGCTGAGTAAATACCTACTCAGCTTTAATACATTCCTGTTTAATGTGGAATGGTTCTAAAAAGTGAAAATTGCCATCTAATTGTTAAGGTAATAAGGAAAACATCTTCTGTATTTGAAGTGTTATACATTAGTTTCCTCTTATTTAATGTCAAGAGAATGAGTTTAGGAAGGCTGAGTGAAATGGGTTTCCTCCAAGGTAACTAGACAATCCTTTCAAAGTTAAACTAAACTAATAATTTTTATTTAAATTTTATTAATTCAAACCATATATAGCTCTTCTCTTTTCTCTGCGTTCAATGTATTTCATTGAATGGCCAATATATTTCTTAAGAAGTATCTGTACACACAGACCAATATTTTAGATTTAATTTGGCATAATATTCCAGAGTTTTCTTTTATTGATGTGACCTCAGATCCTATCTGACAAAGTAAGGTGTACTCTGTGTGTTTGTCTAAAAGTAGCTACTTCATAGGCTGAAATCATAGATCCACATTATCTCTCAGTGAAAATGTAGACAAGTTAAAAATAATGTTGTACCTTCATGCCAAATAGATTTAATCTGCTGCATGTGAAACTGTTATTTTGGAGAGGCTAGTAGAGAGTAAATAGAATACAATAAAAAAATTCATTTAATGTTCTTTCTATGGGCAGCAAAGAATGTGAAATGCATTGAACAATAGGGTAGAAAGATAGATGTTCCTGTTTAAATGCAGTCTAGGTAAGAGGAATGTCTGGGATTAATCTAGTGGTAAATTACTTTCTATCCTACACTCATAATCTGTGCTTATTGGACTTGTTATTGTGTGGTAATCCAATTTCTCCATATGACACCAGTGTAAAAGGGAACTGTCTTTGCCTGCAGAGCTCAGTGCCATTTATTTTCCTGCTCATCTCTTTCACAGACCAGAAAGTGATTGTACACTGCATTGCATTTCTAAGTATGGCCTTCTATGCCCTTCATTGGATTCTTCATTTGGCACAGAAAACTGAAGAACTGAGTCTGTTTTGATCTACTGGGCTTGACTTTATAGATGGGGCTCAGATTGGCTGTCAGTGGAGAAGCTGAGCTTTCTGCTGTGAATAATCAACAGCTGGCCAGCAGCTGTATGTGGAAAGGGCTCAACTGTAGAGCCTTGTGAAAAGCCAGTGTTTTATCATCCGTATAATTGGTGTCTGAAATCCATCTGCAGCCATGTGTTAACAGATATCTCAGGTTAGAAATTAACAATCTCTAGCATGGATAGCCAATTCCTGGAGAAAACCATGGATGCTGTAGGAATGTGATGATGCTGTAGTGTTGATGTTGAACCAGCACTAGAAGTCAGAGGGAAGAACAGAGCCTTAAGCCAAGGTTTTAGTCCCAGAACCTTGGCCAAATTATAGTTTAAATAGATGTTGTCTGCCTACTCTGACTGTCTTATTTTGAGAACAGTGTAGACTGAAAAAAAAATTGAAAAATATCCATGGTGCATAGAAGAAATTCTTCTCTGACACTATAAAATATATGATGCCCAATATTCACCTTGAAGTTAGTTTTGCATGCTCATCATACTCAGTTTTTTAACATTAGAAACTAGACGGTCCTTGCTGTGGCAAATGCTCATCTTTTTCCTTGCACTTCATTTGTGGTCACATGATATTAATGCTGTGTTCAGTCATTTCTGAGGCTACTGTTAAGAAGTAACATTTTTTCAGTTTGAACTTCTTCCTATTTGCTTTTATAAAGTAACCAGTTCACTTTTATTCCTGTCTTTCTCTTTTTGCTTTGATTTTTTCCCCCCCAAGCATTGTGAATATTTTTTCATGGAAGACAGTCTGCATGCCTTAAATATCACCCTGCCATTCTAATTCTTAAATTGAAACCTTTGGGTTTATGTTTTTCTATGTAATCTTGGTGTATATGCTGTCTTTCCCCTCTATTTGTCAGAAAGATTAATGTGAGAATATTAACATAGCACGGCACAGGATTGTGTGAGCTGGTTCTTGTCACTCTAGGAAGGACCTCTTTTCCTTTATTGTGCAGTGTGTTTGAATTTGTTGACAGTGAGAGTAGGATCTCACTGGAGGATAAATTTATCTCTTTGGAAAGCTAATAAAGGAACAATTTCATGTAACAGAAGTGTCACAGAAGAGTGCCCATAGTTTTCATTGCTTGCACCTTCAGAGTAAAAAGTAGAAATGGATTCAGTAATTTAGTGCAATTCTTGGATACTACAGTCACAGTAGTTGAGAGCAGTTGGATAAGTGGACAGACAGGAAAATAAGCAAAGCACATTAGTATTCAAACTTATATATTAGATATTTGCTGAAGAAGCACAGGGACAGTATTTTTCACACTTAGGTAGGAGGACAGAATAATTTAAACTCTGTAACAATGCTAACAAGCTGGTTAGCTACTGTCTTTCATTTAAGAAACTTCAGAAAGCTATATCACTCAGTAAAATAGCAATACATGCAGCTGAGGGGTTTTGCTGAAATAATTCTTAGAAGAAATGGGAAAAAAGGGACAAAAGTGAAAAATTAACGAAATGCTCATGACCTTGCGTAAATGAGTGCTTGAAGTGTGAATTCAGATGCTGATTTGTGAGAGCTTTTAGATGGAATGCTAGATGAAGGGGAAAATAAAGCTCTTACTTGCTTGAGATTTATTGTGCTAAGAAAAGTAGAACTTTGTAAATAAGCAAGATTGCACCAGAGACACCAAGTTCCATCATCTGTTTCTTTCTTTAATCAGTAGAAACTTGGAGAACTCTGTAATTTTAAATAGCTGTCTAGGTCAGCTGTAGTTGAGCTAATTCCACCTTTAGCAAGAACCAACTCTTTTCATGCTAAAATAATCAAGATAAGAATGGAAAAGACAGGTTCATCATGCTTTGAATCATTCCATCTCTGATCTGTGTAATTGGCCCAAGGGATTGCCAGAGAACTTCAGTTTTCTCATTTATTTTTTTGGAGTACCAGGAGCACTTTAGTCTATTGAGGAAGTAGTTATTAAATCTGCACAGGGCATACTAACTCGCTTTTGAAAGATTTGCACCTACTTCCACTGAAATGTCTGAGAAGCCAGGCAGGGTATGAGGAGAGGCCTGAGCACACTTCTTGCCCGTGACTTGTTAAACAACTCTTGAGCAACAAGAACTTTAATTGACAAAACCAAACCTAGTCATGTTGAAACTGGGAAGAGTAATTCTTCCAGAATGGAATGTTGATCTTTTATGTCGTGGGTAATACAGTTTTTTTTATCCAGTCTTGCTTAAAAGTATGAGAACCTGTCATCTGCAGCATATGCAGTGTGTTAGATAACTGAGTGTATTAGAAGTGTTATTTCCTGCATGATTTTGTCTTTTGCTGTACGTATAAAACTTGTTACACATACAGAATTAGCATTTAACATCTCTTTCTCTTACCTACGTCTACTTTAAGACCGTTTGTCTTATTCCTATACAGCGTTATTTGTGGTCATATTGTGTGTATTTCTAGAAAATAGGTATTGAGTATTTTGGTTGTAATTTTTCTTTTGGTTTAACAGTGGTAGAGCTAGCTCTGACTTTATTCTGTTCCTTTAAAATTAATTGTGAATACTTCTGTCATAGATTATAGGCTCATACAATAAATTCAGGTTGGAAGATACCTCAGGAGGTATCTCGGTCCAGCCCTCTGCTCAAAAAACGTTGAAGTCAAGCCAGGTAACTCAGGGTTTTCCCAGTTTGCTTTGGAAAACATCTGAGGACAGAGGCAGTACCACCTCCTGGGGCAACCTGCTTCCATGCCTGACTGTCCTCGGAGCTAAAAAGCTTTTCTTTAAAGGCAGTTGGAATCTTGTGTCCCATCTTACATCTGTTGTCTTGCATCCTCCCACCAAGCAACACCCTGAAGGGCCTGACTCTGCTCTCCTGGTGACCTCATTGTAGGCAAAAACTTTTGTTAATAGTAGTTTTATAGATGTTCAAGTACTCTGCCTCACTTAGGAGATTCACTTCTTTCTTGTGGTTCTGATATCAAGAAGCTATCAGAGGCAATTTGTCCTGTGTGTCTTATCTTCTCTGCCAAAGCTGCAGGTGCTTAAAGAGAAGGCTCAGAAAGGCCTTATCAGTGTTTATAAATATCTAATTGGAGAGTGCAAAGAAGATGAACCCCTACTCTTCTCAGAGGTGCCCAATGGCAGAATAAGAGATAATGGGCATAAACTGAAATATGTGAATTCCATATGAACATAAGGAAAGGTTTTTTACTGTAAGGTTGGAGTGGAAGTGTTTGGATTTGGTTTATTTATTATTATCTGGAAATAATAACAGTAATCTCACGGAGATGAGTAAGTTTTATATGATGAAGAAAAGATGAGATGTAAGTTAAAGTGTGGCAACTGAACAATAGCTAAAATACTTTTGTAAGAAATAATTGTTTTTAATGATATATTCTTAATTGCCTTTTATTCAGAGGCATATATCTGCTGAAATGAGAATTAAATATCTTGATGTTCTTTTTCCATCTGTGAAACCACTGGGTTTATTTGCTTCTGTAATGTTAAGCATTTTAGTAAAGGTTGTGGGTTATGTCTCCAATCACTTCCTATTGTTCCAACAGGAAAGAAAACAAAGTATTGACTCACTGACTCACTGTATAACAAAGAAAAATGGTTTGGGATTTTATTATCTCAGATTTTCTAAAGCTAGTAAGAAATTTATTCTGCTAGGCAAACTTTTTGTTCGTTTTTTTAAGATAACCATTCAATATAATTCTGAAGTAAATTTTCCAGGTTATAAACTTAAAAATTTGTAGAAGCATTTTAAGATTTATGGCTTGTAACTGGACATATTCAGAATTACAGATTATTAACTAAATTTA
Organism: Petroica traversi; assembly: GCA_025920805.1. NCBI lineage: Eukaryota > Metazoa > Chordata > Aves > Passeriformes > Petroicidae > Petroica > Petroica traversi. The sequence goes on along the minus strand of JAHLSL010000018.1, from coordinate 14,579,080 downwards.
AAAATATTGTAGGTTGATGGAATGTCAAGCATTTCTGAGATGATATTTAAGACCTTTATTTGCTGATAAGTATGTATAGAGAAATGTCAGGATTCCTTGCCTATTTGGGAAAGTAAATTTGGGGAGCTGTGTCTCATGCAACAATGTCTTGAATCTCTCCAGGGTCATTTGGAGCTGATGATGCCAAGCTGATGAGGCCATATTTGGGTAATGCTGCTCCACAACCCAGAATGTTGAAGATAGCTTGTCCGACAAAGCTGTTTCCATCATGTGATTACACACACATCCCTCTTCATGCCCTGTAATTTTGGCACCTAATAAAGGAAAAATTAGGATTCCAGACTCTCCAAAGTCAATGGTGGATTCAGAGACTAATTCAGGTAAGATAGGAACAAAATCTGCAATGATTTCACAAAGGATCTTTATTTCATGAAAACTTAGAGAACAACTCTTTAATTAAATTATGCCTTTAGGGAAAAGGGAATGTTCATTCTACCCCCATCTTTACCTGACTCCTCCCTCACGTAACTTCAAAAGGAAAATAGTTTTCAGTAGACTGTGTTCCTTGTTTTGGTGTTTGATTGGGTTTTTTAAACATGACCTTTTTCTTACCTGACAGATCAGCTGTTCCAACCTCTTTTACTAGAAGATAGAACATCTGAAAGTAAGACTGAAAATTGTTTCATTGAAAATTGATCCCTGTGCCACCCAAAGAGGTGCTCTTAGCTATTGTCACCTAAGAAGCCCAAAAAGAGAATCTATTTTTAATTTTTTTCCGCAGCTGTTCCACATTATTGTCTGGCTAATTATAATATATGGAACAGATAATGCATGTCACTAGCAATTTTGTCCTTAGGCAAAGCTCTGTTTATGAAATTCTCCTTGAGACCAGCTTTCCTCTGCTTGGAGTTCACTTCCCCACCTGTGAAGTAGTCCTAGGGAAACTCAGTATCCAATATAAATGCATCGGCAGTAGAGAGAAAACCACTCTGAGATTTTCATATCATTTCACATCTGTCATAGAATTTTCCAAGCAAAGATTTCCAGGCTCCTATTTTGACATTAGGAAATATGTCTCCAGTTGACTGGATGGCAGGGTTAGGGTACTCTCTACTTTTCTCTTTTAACCATGGAAGTGATAATCATTCTCTCTCAAATAGAAAGTTGCCTTCAGATTTTAAAAGCATTCTCTTAGTTGGAAGTGAATTTTCCTTTTTGTTCACTTATTATCAATCTATGGTGACTTTGTTAGGTAATTCTTTTTCTGAATTGATAAATTTTGCTAAGAAATCCCTTGCAGATCATTTCACTTACTAAGTTTTGAAGCTTTGCTGTCTGAACATTAAATGTAAATTGAAATGAAGTTTTGTTGAGGCTTCTTGGTTTTGATGCATTTACCAGAAACTTAACTGCAAAGGCAAATGAGATTTTAGAGACAGATATACATACAGATTCCTAGAGGAAATGTCTTTAACCCAAATTTCTGCATTTCTAAAATGTTTTTGTTGATTTGTGATTATTGTAATCATTTTTTCAAAGACAGAAGAAAAAGATACTGTCTTCCCCCTAAAGTCACTGCTATGGAAGCGCTGTTCACATCTTTCTTTCAATTCTGTTTTGTTAACATATTTTTAGAAAAAACAACAACAACAAAAAACAGCAAAAAAACCCAAAACCCTTGAGTAGAAAAAAAATCATTAATTCATTTTCCCTTGTATCTTAGCATCTGGCTTAATTAGTGTTATACCTGCAACTACATCTAAATAATGCTTTAATTCTATCTTGTCTATCACTTTAAAAATGAAGTTTAAAGTCTCTCCTGGAGTAATAATTTGTTTTCTTAAATTTTAGGATTTGTTTTCAGGAAAATTGAAGGAAAATACACATACAAACTCATATTTCTGATATATCTTCCTTCTTATTAACACTGTGTAAAATAGATTATAAAATATATTTTTAATAGCTTATATTTGTTTTAGTTCAGCCCTCTTTTCCTCAGGTTATCTTTTTGGGGCACTGGTCATAGCATCAGGCAACACCTTTTGCCATTTGATTATTGGTACCTGAGCAATGAAACAAAATGGTTTTCTTAAAATGAAAATCAGGAAGGATGGTATAGGGCATGGATATAAAGTACTAGAGAGCACCTGGTAGTTGCTGATGTTTATGTGCTTGGGCAGTTGGTGGTGCTTAAAACTGATGCAGCACATTGAGATTTATTACATTGATACCCACAGACTGTGGGCTAACAGAGACATGGTAAAGCCTTGTCAGGAATGAACTGTTGTGGCTGTAATTGTGGCAGACCCTGATCCCTACCAATTCTACAAGTAACTAAGTTTCCTATAATGAACCTTTTTAACAGCCTAAATGTAATGTACTTAGGCTCTTTTTCCTTGTCTGATAAATAGAAACTTAAAAATATTCTGAAATTTTGGGGTTTGTTCTTTATTCTTCAAAAGAATGACCTACATTAAAGGTGTCACAAAGACATCAGTTTTCTGAGCTGCTTCACTAAGTGATCTATTTTCAAACACAGTACTTAGAGAAAGGCAACCATTTATAACTTCAGGCAGGTAACTAATTTTGCAGAAAAACATTGCTGCAAAAATGATTTAATATCAGTGGTGATAAAGAGCACTGCTTATTGTTCCAGTAAACAAGGCTACCCTTTAGACACTACACAGTAATCTTATATTTTCATATACACATTCACTTACCAACTTTCAAATCAAAATCTAGTTGATTGAACTCAATGAATACACTGGTTTTACTACAGACTGAAGTATTTTGCAATGGTTCAGTGCAGGCCTAGCAAAAAGGTTATATTTGCTTTAATTGCACATTCTTCGGTCCCAGTCTACAAGTTTTCTTTTTCTTAGTTTCCTCCAATCTGTGGTGACTGTACAAATACTACTGTAGCACCTAAGTAAGTGGACTTAAAAGACAGTTATTATAGATGGAGTAAATTTATAAATCAACAATAATTAAAAATATTGCCTTGTTATTATAAAGCAAGAAGAGTCAATATTTTAAATTATTAACATCTTCAGTCACACCTGTACGTAGTTTGAGCCTTGAAGATGTGCCACAGAGTAGATTATACACTATGGCCATTTTTACTGGAGTTATTCATACTGCACTTTGTTAGAGTTGTAGAGTATTGTACTTTTAATGAGTCAGATGTAGAGGTTTTTCAGCTGTTCTGAGAAACTTCTGAGGCTTTTACCTATTCCCATAACTTAGATCTCTGTTTAAATTTAAATAATACTAACAGTTGTTTTCTGAAATTCTTGCTGCTTTATAATTGTTTCTAAGAGCATCAAAGACTAGAATGAAATTGATATTCTTATAGCTTAATTAAAATGTTGTTTTACTGCAGAATGCTAAGCATAACCTTCATGATCAGAGTGTGCATATGAAAGAAGTCATTATTAAACTGCAGGAAAGAACCTGCACACAGACATTCAAGTGTGGGATGCACTGAAGATGATGCTGGTGCACTTGGCAGCTTGCTGTGAGAATACATGGCAACTTCAGCTGTGTCTGCCTGTGTTGCTGTGATGGCAGCTCTGACTCTTAGAGGGCTGATTTGTTTATAAACTGGATCTTACAATAGTAGATTATGTCTGTTTTCCACAAGCCAAGACGTGGAAGGGAAGTGTAATCCCAAACTCTCCCCATGGGAAATGCTGTCTGAGAGCTATAAAAAAACAACTCTTGAATTACTAAAATTGAGGTATTTTGTACTTTTTAAAAATAAATTTGCTTTTATGCTCATTATCAATACTTCTTGTCTTTTACATAGCGGTTGTATTTGGCTTTTTTTTCATTTGGAGGTTTTTTTGGGGGGGGTTGTTTGGACTTTCTTAATGGTCTGGAAAAGTTCCATATTCAATCAAATACAGGGAATGCCATGTTTTCAGGCAGATACAGGACAAGGTAAGACCTAAAGCCAACCTGTATTTGATTAATTCTATACTAATGAATAAGAACATGATAATTTATAACTACTTGTAAAGACTTTTTCTGTTTAACTATGTTCAGTTCCTGAGAATGCCTATAGTGACTATTTAGCAGTGTCCAAATAAATTCAGGTTGAGCATCTGGCTCTTCTTTATGAGTCAAATGTTTGATATATTAATTTTTGGATTGAGTCTTATGTGGATTAGATGACCTAAACTTTATAAAACTTCCTTTCTACTTCTTTCAGGGAAAGAGAAGGTGGTACTTTGATATCTGTTTCTTCTTCCTTTTCTTTTTCCTAATTAAGTTTCTGCAACCATCTGTTCTTTTTAATCTAGTTTGATGCCAGAAAGTTCTTACTCAGGGCAAAACCAGCTTCACAGACAATACACTGTCATCCTTGCATCATCATAAACAGAACTGGATTTTTGCACAGGAGTAACATTTGCGCAAAAGTCTCCAACTGGAAAAAAAATGGTACCGGTGGCTTTCTTGTGACCTTTTTTCCATTGAAGTATTTCTTAAAAGCATGCCTAGTAAAATCCTGATATTTAATAAGTAGCAGGTGATATTGAAAGAAGCTCAAAGACTTTTTGTTCTTTGTTCTCCAATGCAGAATTTCATGTGCGAGGCTACTCGTGCACTGACAGCACTTCCTGCTGTGACATTTTATGATTATTAGTGATTACTGGCAGCTTTTTACAAGTATTCCACAGCAGAAAATATTTCATAGATGAAGTCAAAATCTCAGTCAAGAGCTGCATTTCTAAGGATAGATACCAATGAAGTGATAAAAAACAAACCACAACACAAATAAACCAAAACAAGGAAAACAGGAAAATTATCAGCACCAGGGGAAGACTTTTCAGTGGGACACCATGAGATTGAAATTTAAAGGCTTTCTAACTCTTTGGACTACTTTTAAAACTGAAATTTTGTTGCTATATTTCTTGACCAAAATTGCTCAAGACATATTTCTTTTTCAATTACATCAAATGTCCGTTTTCAGAGAAGATGAATATAAAGCATATGTGGACAAGAACTGAAAAGTTGCAATTGCAAACTAGATAAAAATAAATATTTATTTTATTTTATTTAAAGAATTTGAGCATGGCTTTTAAATACTCAAAAATATGCTTGGCTGTGATTACATTTCTTGTGCAGTGGATTTTTGCTCTGTGGGAAGAGGCCTTTCAGTCAACTCTGGTACTGCTTCTGCCATCTGAAGGTTTCTCTCAGAAAAGGTTCACTTTTACAAGTGTGTTCTATTTCATTACAAGATTTGGTTACCAAACACTCCAGATTTGTCCTCACTTCAAACAAGGGGCATACAAAATAGAGAGATTTCAAGGAAACTAATATTTATGGGGTTATTTTGTTTACTGTGTTGCGATGTATCTTGGAATTCAAGCCTGGGACCACTGGGTGGGGCTGCACAAATGCCAAAGACTTCTGCCTAGGAGTTAGTAATATAAGCATGAACTGAGAGACAATGCATGGATACAAACAAAGGAGGAGCAGCAATACAGGGCAGCAATGAGATGTTAGGTGGTAATCATTCAGCAAAGAAGCAACTGGCTTTTGAAGGCCAAGGAAGCAAAGAATTTGAAACACAGCAGAGAAGTGGCTTTGCTGATACTTTCTAGGATGTTTTGTGTGCAGAAGAGCACCAAATTTGCAATCCTCCTGCAAGTAAAGCAATGGACAATAGACATAAATACAGTTGGATGATGAAAGATGTCAACAGGAAAGGGTAGATTATGAACCACTGAAGAAAATGAGGAGAAGCAGAAGACTATACAGATTTTTGGCCTATATTGGGATAGCTTCAAATCCTTTTAACTTTTGTTCTTTTAAAGAATTATGTTGTAGAATATCAGGGTTAAAGCATTCATCCTACATACAGGATGTTATAGTTTATCAGAAAAGTTGCATGTTATTCTGACAAAGTAATTTCTGTTATTTTCCAGTAACTGCAGAATCCAAATGATTTAAAGATTGAAGTCTTCTGAGAACACATCTGATTCTTTCCTTTTGTGTGTCAGGTTGTTGAAAATTTCACTCTGAATGGCTGCTGCCACGCTTAATTAGCAAGCAGGATCATAAGTGAAACTGCTTCTTCACCAACTGTGACCAGCAGGTATTGACAAGAAAGCCATGTAAACTCTACAAATGACTGATGATGTGCTTAAACCAGCAGAAAAATATGTTCACTTCAATGTCCCTGGGGCATTTAGCTTTGTATTAGACAGCAGCTTTTACTGGAAATGTGAGCACAGGGCTTGTGAACTTGCAAAAATCTATAATGTTCCAGCTGTTTGAAAAGGTCCCCGCACACTTATTGGTAGAATGCTGTCAATATTTAACTCAGTAAGTCCAAAACTTTTCTTCTAGGAGATATCAAATCAAAGAAGAGATTGTCTATTTTTCCACTTTTCAAAATTGTTTTTGATCTTTTTTTGTTACTTTTTTCTTCCAGATATCGGGACTAAAGCCTTAAAGCAGTCCTTTTCCCATAACTGCAAGATCTTTTGCTCTCTATCACCATGAAAATTTTAATTTGTCTAGTAAAATTATTCTCATACAGGAGAAAAAAAAATACAGGTTGTGGGGGAAAAATAAGAAGCCTTAGTTAATGTGTCTTAAATTCTGGAAAGAGTTGTTGCCTTTGTAAGTAAAATCTCACTGGGTTTTATGTTGTTTGGAGAGAATTAATTCTTCATCCTTATTGCAACCAACAGGGATTCCCAGCAACTGCTTGTGAATAAACTGCAATATTGACCCTTAGTGCAAGTCAGGATTCAGACAGGTGTCAAGAGCCATCTGGCTTGGGTTGACCATAGAGTCCTCAATTGTGAAGGTGATAATTTCTTTATCATTAGAACCTTTGACTTCAACAGTCCTAGACACTTGGGAATACTTTGCATTAGAAATTTGTATTGAACCACACTCTACCCACGGGGGATGTGTATGTATATTTATATGTATGTAAATGAAAATGTGTGTCCTTCTGTATCAAAATAATAAGAAAGTAAGATAAATTTATTTAAAATACACAATTGGAGGATTCAATGCATTTGTTTAGCAGTGAAATTCTCTGTAATTTACTCATTTAAGAGTGCTTGTAATCAGTTATGCAGAATTACTCTTTTCATGTAATTAAAAACCAACATACATTTTGCATGCCTAGTCATGGGATGTATGTGCATGGTCATTGTCTGCATGAATTCAAGGTTGTCATATTGTAGATTCAAACTGAAAAGAATTAATCTTGCAGAGCAGTGTCAGTAAGGACTTTTGCTATCTTGAATAATAGCTGCTATTTTTAACAATGTTTTTGTAGATTGCCTAAGGAAGTGATGGATTTCCCATCACTGGAATTTTATAAGATCAGGTTATACAAACAACTGTCAAGAATGGTTTCATTATAGCTGATCGAGCCTTGGGGCAGAATGGCCGACTAAGTGACCTCTTGAGGTCCCTTCCACCTCGGTGTTCTGTGACACTGTGGCATTGGGATGCCACTTATTGTAGATAAGTGCATAAAAGTTATCCACTTAGAAAAGTTTCTTTCTACTGCTTTATCCTAATCCCATTTCTTAAAGTTGGGTGATTTATGTGTATAAGTAGAAACTAAAGGAGCACGATCCATAATTAATTATGGGAATTTTTGCAATTTAATTGGATTATGCATTTTGAGATCTACCTTGAGACTGAATGAAAGGAAGATATGAAAGCAAAGCAGCACAGATCAAGACTTGGAATTTGCTAAAGCAACCTTATTTAAAAAGATGGTATGGTTAGCAGAGTTGTTAGCCTTTGCTAGCTGGTGATACAAACCACATGCTAATCAGACTGCACTGTGCACTTTGAAATGTGCATTTGTAGCCTCTCACTGTGTGTTGTCACCAGGACTGAAACTGTCCTGTTGATGGAATGAGGGTACCTTTAGGTTACCTTCAAGAGAACAGATGCCAACAGCTGGCAGCAACAATGCTCCTGCCTCTGCAGCTTTGCTTGCGATTTATTATCAACTTCCCAAACTCAAAAACTGAAATCCCAAGGGAGGTGTTAAATACACTGGAGATTAAAAAGTATCCTGGATAGAAAAGCTGGGTATGGAGGAGAGGACGCAAGTGTTACTTTTGAAGTGGTCTGGTCTAGTAATGGCCAATTAGAACTCAATCAAACAAATCAAGTACTTGATTGTTCTCCCAGAGCCCAGACTGGTGTCCTTCAAACACATCCTAATGACACACAGCTTTTATTAAGCATTTAAATGTTTCAGTTTTGGTGTTCTGCAGCACTAATGTCAATTATAAAACTTCTGAATGTAAATGGCTTTGCAGTAGTGATCTCCAGTATATGTCGTAGGTACAATTAATTCAGCTTAGATGCTATGAGAAATACAACATGGTTTTTTTATTACAAACCATGCTAAGCTTGCTAGAATTAACTGAAATTAAATCTCTTAGGAAAGTGAAGTAGTAGTTTCACTTATTGAACAGAACTGAAGTTTCTTAAGTCTTGTGCAAGTTACGCTTATTGGTTTAGTCATCTTTCAAGCTTAATAACAATTTGTATCTGTGCACATGCATGTCAGTGTTTCCTCTTTGTTGTTAAATTGAAGACATTGGTTTTAATTTATTTTACTTATTTAAGTGGTTTTGTTTTGGGTTAATATTACTGAGTTCTGATTTTTTAAAGTTAACATTATTTGATATCGTTATTATTTCAGTCATCAAAATACATGTCTACTATTAAACAGTAGCTCTTGAGAATGTTCTTTAAATACCACTGTATAATAATAGAGTGAAAGTTTTTATGGTTTTGAAACTGACCCATTTTTAGAAATTTTTGCAACATTCGCAGATTCAGAATACAAACAGCTACTCCATTTATAGAACATTCATTAAAAATGAAGTAGCAATTTAGTACAGGAATAGTTAAGAGGTCAGTGAAAGTCCCTGCAGCCTGGGACTAAAGCATTGCCTTTATTTGCCATAGTGCCTAAAATTTTTCTTCAGTAAGATTAAAAATGAGTGACATGACGACAACATAAGCTGTTACTTATCTCAGATGGACATGCATGGTTTATTTTCTTATTCTGAGCAGACCTATTAAAATAATAAGTGCTGATAATGTAAGCACATATGCAAATATCCACTTTCAAAGAAAACAATGGGAGAAAAAATTTTCTCGCGCCTTGAAAAATATTTAACACATATTTTGAAGCACTTATTAATTATATATGCTTCTATTTTTAGTTGTTTGGTGTAGTTATTATCAGGTGATATGTACCTGACCATCCTTGTTAATATGGGCTGTATTTGTAGGAGACTTGTACTTGGAAATCTTGTGTATTAAAGGCTGTTTAATTAGTAGGGATGAATTTTAATATTAATTTAGAAGGGATGTGTGAAATGTACTGGAAAGTTCTAAAAAAGTTGGCCTATGTTTCCATGTCTATGGAGTCTTGAAATATTGTGAGTCAGAATCTAATTTTTTACAGAAAATTATTAGTTTGAACCTTTTTTTCTAGTTTGTTCTTTTTGCTCTGCTTGCTCATTTGTCACAGATAATCAAGTATTTAAGAATGTGTGAGCAGCTCCAACAAATTTTGAAAGGGCGCTATTTACAGGAACCTTAAGATTTTCCCTTGCTGAGGTGAAGTTCAAGTACTGGATACAACAATCCAGTTAAAATATCCCAGGACTTGATGGGGAAAATCTGCCAGCTGAAGAAGATATTGCTGAAATCATAGCATGATATTGGGAAATAGATATATGTTTTTATATAGCCTGGTTTTCTTTGATAACAAAATAATGTAAACAAACACTTTAGACTGAAGTATGGCTTTTTTACCTCCAGGACATGGCTAAGAGCTTTACTGGATATCTCTGTTCATTCATGTCTTGAACAGGGAGAAAAATGAAAATGTAGTTCTAAAAGTTAGCTGAGATACTGATAACTGATCTTCAAGAGATAATTGCTCTGCTTCGGAGAGGTTGCATAGCCATAACCAAATAATAAAATGTCAGGTGTAAAAACATTATTGGTGTATTAGCGTTTAATCCATTCTCATTAACTCTTCCAAAGCTATTAAACTGACTATATTATTAAATTATTTAAAAATTCCCACTGGTAGCTGGGGTTTGCATTGTATAGTCATTGTAGAGGAGGTTTATTGAAAAAACATCAGCAAATCTCAGCAAGTGAACTGATGCTTTCATCTAGGCCACATCCAAAGCAGTGCATTGGCATCTTGAACTGTGTGGTTGGTTTTAGTCTTGGATTTTTGTAACAAATTAAGATCCTCTAGAATGCAAAAAGGTTCAATTGAATTATTCTAGTTATTTGATTATATACTAAATGGCTCTCTACAGCTGCTTTTCCTACATGACTTAGAGGTTAATTTAGTCTGTTCTAAAAATCAGATTTTGGCTAAATCTTCATACAATGAGGTTTCAATAAATCAGTGCGTAAGAATTTAAGGCAGGCCTGTCACTCCATTATCCAAGAATAACAGAAATATAAAGCCCAAAAATACAACATGAAACCACAATAATGTAGACTAAAAACAGCTTACAAAGCAACTTGTTAAAGAAATAACACCAGCATTATTTTAAATGCATTTGAACAGGAAAATTTATACAGGAAAATTTGCAGCTGATAGTAAATTATTTGGAATAGGAGAAATGAAAGCCAATTGCAAAGAAGTACCTCAGTGGTACTGAGTGATAAAGTGACAAGTGAGATTCACTCTAAATAAATATAAAGTGGTTCTCAAAGGGTAAAATAAATATAAACTTGTGCACAAGTATAGACTTCAAACTGACAATTATTGTTTAAGGACTACACTGAGAGATAATTCACAATTTATTCACTGTGAGCTATGAAAATAGCAGCAAAAAAAAGAACAAAATTTAATATTATGCATTTTTAGAAAGAAATAGAATAAATTATAGAACATCATGGCTACAAGCAGTGTCACAGCTCTGCACCTGCATCTTGAATAGGTAAAGAGAAGAATGGGTAAGATGAGTAAAGGAAGATTAAATGAATCTTTCAAACAAGGAACAAGTAGAACTACAAGCATTCAGTCTGGGAAGAAGAAAATCGAAGGACGCTATGACAAGTTTATTAACCCATGAGGGAAAAGTAAACAGATTATGAGTTACTATTCACTGGCTCTGTACTGCAAGGACATAGGGCATTAGATAAAATTAGCAGGTGATGTATTTCAGTTGAACCAAAGGAAGTATTTTTTCAGTTTCACTTAGTTACGCCATGGAACTCCTTGACACAAGCTGTGTTTACAAGGATTCAAAAAATGGTAAGATTTACAGAATTACTGATATTGTCCATTAAGGACAAAAAGCTCATAATTCTGTTCCAGAGAGCTACTGAAGCTCAGGCTGGCTGGAGCCTAGGAAAGCGTGCTTGGAAAAATCTCTGCATGTTTGCCTTGGGTTTGTTCACTCCCTCAAGTGTCCCTGATGGGCCACTGCTAGAGAGGGGATACAAGACAAGTAAATGCTTCCTTCAACCAAGTACAGCCTTTCTTAAATGAAGCTTAACAAATGTTTCAGTTAAAAACTGCCAAGATGAAAGCATGCTTCGATTTGCATGTAACTTCAGAGACAGAGAGCTGGCTTTGTCTCTTCTTTGTTTGTTTTAATTTGACTTAATCTGAAATTAACATCTCTGTTGAGAGGAATGGGATATGACTTCTAGATGTTTGTGGTTTGTCACATGAAATTATGTTCCTTTCATGGCTAATTGTATTTTAATTTGCTCACTGCATATATTCATATCTCTTTTACTTAATTTCATCACATATCAGGTCCCGCCTTGTATTTAATTCCTGTGCTTTTTAATACATCTTATGTGAAAGTTGTGCTGAGGAGTTCAGTGTTTATTGGCAAAAAGCCACATCAGATTGCTTATCAGATTTTAAAGCATAAAAAACCCCAATAGGTGGTATCTTTTATTAATTACTTGGATTATGAGGGAGACAAGGGCAACTTTAAGACAGGAGGAGTTCAAGCATACTGGAGAAGAGGACAGGATTTCAAAATGCTGTTGCTATCTCCAGGAAAAGGTTTGCATAAAATAGGCTGCAGTTTAACTGAAACAAATATAAGTAGAAAAGAAGATAAATGTTTAACTGTACAAATCCCAGGTGTGGAGTTGTTGGCTAGATAAGAGTTCTTCCCTGAAGAATTTCATGTGAATTGATGGATTAGAAACCATCCAAGAATTAATACCAAGAATTAATGGACCATAATCTTGTTGTTATCTTGTGTTAGTGAGGTGTGATCTGAGGAAAGAGGCCTAGAATTTGGTGGATTGAATATGAAGCAACAGAAACTTTAGAGATCAGTGAGAATGGCCAGACTCCAGAAAACATGACTCACAACTTGAAATCACATCAATTGTAATCACATATTCTCTTAAATTTAATCACTTAATCATGTTACTTTTTGCCCTGGAAACACAGAAGTATCTGAGTTCCTAACTTTCTCTAAAACTGTTAACTTCCTTCACTTGTTACATTTGCAGCCTTTTCTCCTCTGGTATGTGACTCGTCTGGTATGCTGCTCTGCTTTTCCTTGTCTTCTGTAAATCCAGATTTACTTGTTGTTTCAATATCAATGTCAGATTGTATGCTCTAATTGTATATTTCCTAGGTTTTACTAAATTAGTGAAAGACAAAAGTTTGGCTTTGAGAGATAAGAGTGGAAAATATGGTCATTTAGTTAGAAATTGAGGTTTTTTTCTCTATCTCTTTCCACAGAACTCAATAAACAAACACATCTAAATGCATTTAAAATTATTTAGACTTTATTTATATGAAATTTCTTTGAGCAGTATCTTTAGTAAGTAGCTACATATTTCTGTATGATGTACCTCCTAGTTATGAAGCTGGAAATGCAGTTTTCTCAAACTGGTCTCTGTTTCACCTTGAGCTCTTGTAAAATCTACTTTTATAGTAGATTTTTTTTATATAACAAATGAGATACTCCATTTTGAAATATGACTTAAAATGTCCTTTTTCTTGGTCTGTGGTTGCTTTCTTTTTGTTTGTGTTACATAGATCTGTAGTAACATTTACTGACAATGACACTCCTAGATTAATTGTGCATTGTTCATTGCATATAACTTTGTCAGTTTTAATTTTGTTGCCTTTTTGTTTCTCTGAAATACATCTTGTTAACTTGTTAGGGAATGTGCAAAGGTTATCTTAGTTCGTTTATCTAATGCAGCAGTCAAAGTACAGACTCTGCATTTTTTCACTCTCTCCTTATATCGACAAATTATTTATGCTTGCAATCTTCTGTTGACAGCCACCTCTGAACTCCCTCTTCCTTTTGAGAGTGATTGACCAGAAGGGAACACCCTGTTCTAGTCACTCTGAACCATTAGCTTACCAAAACACATTCAGACTGCGCTGTCATATTCTCTTACTGCCTTGCATACTAATAATGTGCTGGCCTTTGTCCACTGCTCTGCATCCAATTGAATTTTCACTGAGATTTGTGAGTGCTTCACAAAGAATCCTAAGGGTAGGGCTTCCCAGAAAGTCTAAGGGATCTAGGTGTCCATCTCTAATTTGAAATTCAAATTTCAAATGCTTCAGTAACAGAAGCTCCTTGGACTCTGAAACTCTCAGCCAGGATCTTTTCCTAAGGAGATATCTGGTGCAAGGTTGTGGATTACCTGGATGGAAGAGTTCCTGTGCATTCCTACACTGTGCTTTCTGAGCTATTTTTTTAATCCACATTGAATCCTTGCTTTTTTTACCCTGAAACTGATGGTGAAGTACTTTGTCAGAAGGCCAAAATAAACTTTGTCAACCTGTTTTTTACCCCATGCTATTTAGCTTGCATGACTGATGGAATCTAAAAGCAGTGTAAAAATTTTACTCAGCAAAATAGGATATGTGTTTGTTCATATAATCTATATATAATCTAAATAAATTTATTTAATTTTAGCATATCATCTCTCCTTTCCATTTTCTCACTAATTTCAATGTAATTTCTCCCAATTTACATCAATGACCGTGATATTTTTAGTGTTGTTCATAGGTTTATAATATCTTTCAACATGCGGGCAGATATTGCTTGGTAGTTTGTCAGGTCTGTAATTTAAATCTCTCCAGAACACCTGGATATATTTCTAAACATGTGTAGTGATTGTTTCCTTTATTGTTCAGCTGTAACAATGCAGCTCAGCATTTCAATCCTAAGGAATTCATTTTATGGTATCCTCCATTTTTTTAATCACCTGGAAATTCAAGGTATTTGAATTTGCAATATCTCTACAAGGTGAGAAACGCAATTCTGAAAAAGATGAGGAAGACAGGAGAAATGTTTCAAAATTGTTACAAATTGCTTCTAAGTAAATAATTGTATGACTGACTTCTGTGGGACTAGAATGAGACCAGCATAAATGGTTCTGAAAAATGTCACTCTCAAGCGTTGTCTTCAAGGGGAGATTACTGAAAGAAAGCTGAGGTGTAAACTGTAAAACACAGTAGCTGCTGAGCATTAACACCCCATGCAAATAAACAGAGCTTGAGTGTTTTCCCCTCTTTGGAGAGCATGTAATCACCTGTAAATTCAAACTCCATCTCACTTTGTTATGGCATAACTGTCCAGGCTATGTTTGATCCAGTCCCCACAAGAAAATGTAAAGCCTGAACTGAAATTAATTCAATTTCCACTTGAATCTACCACCATACCATCCTTAATCACTTTTGCCTCCCATTGTATCTGCACTGTAGTAGAATCTAAATTTTCTTATGCTTTGATATGTTGTAACAGCTCCAAGTTCTTCTGCACTTGAACATTTGATCCTGAACATGTTTTCAGTGTTCACACATTTATCTATTTAAAATGCACTTTTATAACCTACATTTATCAGCATCAGCTGCATTGCTCGTAAACCCAAGTAAATTAAATCTTAAATCTGACTTTTGTTTGCTACTGCTGTCTGTTCTTTATTTCTCTGTGTGCTGTATATGCGTGTGTGTGTATTTGCAGAAGTACAAAACCTAAATCTGCTCACCAAAAGGATTCACAGCCTGTTTTTTCCTACAAATACTTAATTTTTTCCTTTTCATCACTCCCCTTTCTCCAATCTTTTCCTCTTTCACTACTGGCTTCGTGGTGCTTTTAGCAGAAGATGGTTACGTATTGTAATTTAAAGTACTTCACGTTCAATTTCTCTTGCATACTCATACATACACAGCAGATCTCGATGTTTTATAAAGAAGGTTGGTCTTCATGATTTATTTCTCCTGGTACTTTTATATTTGACTGAAATATTTCCAGACTCTGAATGACAGTTATATCAGCTATATTTTTTTAAATATCAGAGGTAATAACTTTATTTTATTATTTTTGACATGCTAGGACCTAATTTCTTATAAAATGTTAGTAGGTTCCACAGTATAAGAATCAAGACTTTCACACTGAGTAATTGAACCCTGTATTTCTCACACACTGACACTTAAATATTGTTTGATCCCAGAATCTTGATTCTGATCTCAAAAAATTTGTTCTGAACTTTTCATTATCTATTAACTCAAAGTCATTTTTTCTTTTGACTATAATTCCTCTTAAGGTATCAGTAGTTGTAATAATTTTCCAAGTACAACCATATCACCTCCCTGGATAAAAAACATACCTAGAGAAATTTAACTTTCTCTTAATATTAATGTCCTTTTGCCTGAAATTGATAGATGCCATTAAGAATAAGTGGGACATGAGTGTGAAAATATTTTAGCTGAGAAATGCCAAACTACATGTCTCAGATTAAAATTCAGCATTAAAAATGTGAAATAATATATACAGTTTATAGTTAGTAGAAGAAATACTGTCCTCCCTTGAGAGGAAAAGCTATTACCATTGCTTTAAAACAGAGCTGGCATCAATAACCAGTAGCTTACACTGTGTACTTGCACTACCTTTTTTAGTATGCTATAAACAGAAATAACTATTCTGTATTTTATAGTTACAGATTAAATTTCAAATCCAGATTTATTTTTCCCTCTGAGCACATATTTAAGGTAAGAGAAATGAGCAATCATAATCAGAATGTAGTAAAAAAATCCTTTATTGTCAAGAAATTAAACATGATGTTGCTTTAAATAGAAGTACACATTTCTCACAAATGGGGCTCGGCGGAAATAATAATATGACTGTACTTTCAAACCCCTATATGTGGCAATGGCCAAACAGTGAGGTGCTAAACCTGAGAGCAGGAGCAGGGATAGGCTGTGTATGTAAATTGGAGATTCCACCAGTGATCCTCTTTCCTTAACTAAATTTCATACTAGTCTTTCAAAACTACTGCGTGAATGTGAGGCTTTTTTAAAATAATAAAGTTCTTATGAAATGGTGCAAGTTTGGACACATCATCAGCTGCAAATAAGGAGGCTGCAAATGTCTGCTGGAGAATCTTTACTGTCACGTTTCTTCCTTGTTGCTGAGTTGGGAAATTGCTGTATCACTGCCTGGAAACTAGCAACATTCAGTGGAGTTCTCAGCCACCCTAAAATGCAAAAAAAAAAAAAGCCTCAGGTGCTCAATATCTTTAAAAATTGCACCACAATTTACATAGGGAATTAAGTTTCTCTAGTCTCTGCTTCAGCACTATCCAATTCTATCTCCATTTTATTAAAGAAATAAACTCCTATTCTCTGTGGGAACTGGCAGCAGAATGTCTGATTTTACATGGTTTAAGGCAGTCTGATTTGAAAGTGTTGGCTTGGTGCTTCCCTTTCTGTTTTTTATCTATGAATCCCACTGGACTTGCAAATTAACTATATTCACATGTTGACGTTTGTTCTTCAAAATGCTTAAAGTAACTGCTAATACACCAGTGAAGGATGCTGCAGAAAAACGGCTAATAATATCCTGTTAACACTGCAAAAACTCCAAATGTATTCACAAGGAGAAAAAATGTAGTCAGAAGTAAAAGATACAGTGAGTTAATTATTCTCTTTAAAATTACACCATCCATAGGGACTGCTAAGGATATTTATGGGGCAAAGAAACAAGGATCAGGATGCACAAGATGTGTATTTTATGTTTAAAACCACCACATATTAACACCTACATCTCTGCTTTATATAACAGTGTTTTACTGGTAATGGAGAACAGGGAAAAGAGAAATTAGTACTGATCATCAACTTTTCTTATTTTAAATTTCCTGAGGAAAAAAATTAAGTGGACTAGAACAGTATGGAATATGTGCATTATAAGATGTATAGTAAGAAGAAAAAAAATTGCAGCTAGAATATGGATCTAGGATCACAAAATTGATTGCCTTCTCCTACAGAAAAAGTAGGGTTTTTTGCCAGTTTGGAAGTAAAATAATGAAATTTTAAATGTAATATAGCCCTTTTCCTCTATGCTGTGTTGAGGTATTAGTCCTTGGGGAAATGTCCAGTTGTGGTGGCACCAAGAGACCAGTCTGCTGTCATCCTGTATCTGCCTGAGTAGCTGAAATCAGGGGATTTAGAATCAATTAAAATACATGTTGTACAGGCTACCCAATCTTAAGAGAATGGCTTTGAATATTCTAACTCTTTATTGCTCTAAATAATATACACTTAATTATGAGAATATATCAGAGCCCTTCCCTACCGCTGCCTCTTTCTCTTCTATAGGTATTCCTAGCTTCTTACCAACTCCTTGAATACTGACAACACCATTCAGATTTAAGGAGAAAAATATGAGTCATTATGAGATACCCAGGTGTAACAAGTGTTTTCCAAATTGATACTACAATTTCAAATTAAAAATTGCTACTAATACATTTTATTATTATAAGCAGTAAACAGTACTTGAATCTGAGAGCTAATCTTACCATGCTCTTATGAGGTTTCAAACCTATCTATAGTAGCTCTTTCTGGTCAGAGTTTCTAATGTGACAAACCCTCACCATTTGTCACAGTTCTCACAAATCTGAAGTCTTAAAGTCCACATTCTGAATGTATGAGATGGCTCCTAAATATGATTTTACCTTTAAGACCTAGGTGAAAATTGACAGAGCTTAAAGGTGCCAAAAAATTGTATCTGTAGATGCAGAGGATGTTTTTGGACAGGGAAGTTGTCATAACAGTCTGCACTGGGCAGAAAGAGGAGAGGGAGTTGCTTTGTTTTCCACTGAAGTGTAAGAGTTTTGACATGTGTATGTACACTTTGAAAAATTTGGACTGCAAAGAAGCTTTCTTTTCTGTCTTTCCTAACTAAAAAGTGCAGTAGACAGGCAGATAGGACTCTACTAAATCTCAGAAGCCCTGGAGAAAATCTTAGAATTGTGTGGTATTAGTTATCCTCAGACTTAGGAGAGTATTTTCTGCTTCCTTTCTAATATGTTTTCCTGTTATGTATTTTTACTTTCTTTATTAGCAAGGATTTGCTTACCAGTGAAGACAGAGTTTTGAATAGTATATTAGTCAAACAAATTTATTTTACTAATTAATTTTTATGTATTTTACTAATATATTTATTAATCAGTGTTAAGAATTGCTAAGCAGTTGTTTCCTGTAGTCTCTTACTTCAAGTCATATTTTCTTGCTTACTCTGAGAAAAGATGGACTCTAAGGTCCTTTTGGTATAATTTTTGATTCTTTGATGCCTAAAGTCTTTCAGCATACCTAAATTCAGTGTGGATTTAATCAGTTTCTTGGTTTTGTAAACCCCATTATTTTATCAAACATTCATATTCACTCACTGTTTTTCTCTGATGTTTATCTTGATCTTTTCTCTTATCAGGGTCTATGCCAGTAGCCAAAATTTCAAAATTAAATTTTCAATCTTATGTCCATCATTGATTTATTATTTCACCTTCTTTATATCCTCCCACATCCTCTGTTCTGTAGCCACTCTTCAAAAAAAAATTGCTCCTGAGCTGTTTTTATTTCTTACATTTTGTTCAGTCACCTTTTACAGGCAAAAGATTTCAACTCTGATGGGCCTTTCAGCTGTTTCTTTAATTCTGGGTGGATTCCTGGCTCACTTTCACATCTGTGCTTTACAGTGTAAACATGAGCCAAGAAGTTGCATCCCTCTATTACTGTTTGCATTTGACATTAGAAGGTCTCCAGCCCGCTGATGGTTGGACAGCAGGACTCATTTCCAAGGGGAGGAGCAGTTTGTTTCATGCCTTGTATGATGGGGATGTACAGCAGCTACATGGGACCCAACAGAGCAGTTCTTATCAGACATCACAGAACTTCCTCCCAGGGACGAGGCCAGAGCCTTGGAAAAATTACTGAAAAGGATATAAACAAAGGGTAAGATGCTGACTTTGGTTTGGCAGACTTTTCTGAGTTGTCTCACTGCTGGACAGACAAAGGTGGGGGCACCTCCCTGCCTGCAGGACTTTTGTAGCCTGGCTTCTCCCCCTGGTCAGGGCTGCTGTCCGAGGTGATCCCCGAGCTGCTGCCGTGCTCTGATGAGCTATGCCCGGGCTGCTCCTCCCCTGCCCTGGGGCAGCGCTGAAAACAAAAGGTTTTATATTGACAAGTGTTGCCCAAAAAGCTGTGAGAAGAGTTATCCCTGTTTGGAGTCCTTGTAATACCTTAAAACCAGCGTGGGTTTGTGGTTTTTCTTTGGCTTTTGGTTGGGGTTTTTTGGCAGGGGTAGGATTTGATGGAGAGGTTCGTGTATGTGATTTTTTAGGGTTGTTTTGGTTTTTAATACCAGGATTCTCTGCTCCTCACAAGAACATAAAAGGTTTCAGGGTCAGTTATTTGACATGGATATCCTGTAGGAATTTGCTGTTTTGTAACACTGAGTTAACCTGTCCTCATCCCTCTGGAATGCTTCTCTTGCCATCTCTGACCCTCTGAGAAATCCTTTCCGTTGAAAGACAGTTCTCTCATAAATCCTTTGCATCAAATTCTAAAATTATTTCCTAAGCATCTGTGAGTATTAAGGTGTTCTTTGTAACAATGAGTGTGGGAAAATTAATAATATTCGATTAATTGCACCAGAGGTAGAGAGGCAGAAGTTTAACCTTTCTGCTGTATTGTAGAAATACACATAAAAGCAGCATATCAGCCATACATCATAACATCTTGCACCTCCTTTATATGACATGACTAGTTCTTGTTTGGCTGAAGAACTGGCATGGCATCTTTGTTACTTCCATTTATATTAATTCTGATGCTTAATTATCAATTAGCGGTGTAAGTTTAATTCAACAAAATGGTAATGTAATTTCATTTCAAATATGCCAATGTGATAAGTAAAATTTGCCTTCTCATCTGTCCTAATCTGAGCACTATCTACTCTTTACATCTGAATAGGAGCAGAATTTTTATTTCTCTCTATTTAGAAGTATCCTTAGAATGTACCTGGCTTTATGGACTAAACATATTAAAGACTTTTATGAAATTGTAATTCAGTGTCTTTTATGTGGATGGTGTGAGTCTGGTATTTTTCAAAGATATCATAAAATATAAGTGTGTAAACTACAGCTGTAGAAGTTTTATTTAGCTCAGAAATTTACTAGTGTGTTTATACTTCATATATTACAGTACTGCTACATATTTTCAGTCATATTATCATCAGACAATTTTCTGTCTTATCAGAAAAGGGAATTAGGAAGTGTAATGCTAGCCTTCAAGAAGTAAACTTTTTTTCAAAATGTCACTTGCCAATGATTTAATGGTGTTTATAGTTTATGCTAACATTTCTTAGCTTTCCTTTTTATCCATTATAGTTGGTGTACTTGGTAGAAGCCTGCAGCAATTTGCTGATACTTTGCAGCTCCTACCCTTACTCACCAAATAGCTATTTTCTTTTTTATTCCTTTTTTTATTCCTGTAAGATAGTAACTGCTGGTTGTTATAAAATTGCAATCTCATTGGAAAAGTGTCACACAAATAAATTCACTACTGAGATTAGGACTTTAAAATGTTAATGTCTTTTTCTTCTTTGTGCTAACACATATTTTTGTATTGACACTTACAGACAAACCTTTAAACTCTTTCATTACCTAAAGACGTGTTATGACAGCAAGGCAGCATTTCTGGACTGTGTGTGGGACCATGGGTTTTTAGGTACTACCTCACTTAGGAATTCTTAGTGCATCTCCCTAATAAAAATGTGTCCATAGGTTGGGTGAAATGGAAGCAAACAAGATTCTTAGGTGCTTGGAAGACTCTTGAGGTTCTCAATTAACAATAGGAACTGCTGCAATGTTTATTGTCTGTGGTCCTTTTCATGCTTAGTTTTCTGTTCCTTTTATGAAAAGAGATCACTGAGCTCAAATTGTAGCTCGGTTACAAAACTCCAGTGTCATATTCTACTCCCTCTTACCCTTTCTTGCTTTCTCCAGTTGGCAGCAGAGATTTTCCATGGTTACAGTGGGAGGTGCTCTTCATGTCCAACTCTGTGTATTCCTGGGACCTGACTGACCTCTCCTTTCTGAGAAAGCCCAGTAATGACAGTGCAAATGATATTTGGTTATTGCAGTTAGTCTGGGAATGGAGCATTGCATTAAAGGGTAGCAGAAAAGTTTCACGCCCTATAGAGGGTGATCTTGTGCTGTCTTTTCCCACATAGTCTTTAGTTTAATGGAAAGTTTGGCATTCTTCTGAATCAAATCTTACTTCTAGGGCAGAGCTCTGAAACTGTTAAATTGTACCTGATTGATGTCATTGATCTCTGACATAAACCTAAAATATTTGCTCTGCTTGTAATAAAACTAAGACTCACAATTGTTTTTACGCAGGAAATTTTCCAAAATTTTCAATATTTTTCACACTCAGAAATGTGCTCTCATTGTCTCCTGAACTCTACCTAGGCATGTGTGGATAGAAGTAGCTGAACTGCATTTCCTTCCAATTAATATTAAAGAGGGCACCTTTCTGTTCAGTCACTGAACATGCGCCAAGTATTTTCAAATGTCCATTATTTCACAGATTATATTATAATCAGAATTAAGGTATTAAAAATATGACTTTTGATGGTAGTATTCTAATATTTAATGCTTTGAATTAAAAGAATTAGTCATAACTTTATTGGATTTGAATACATTGATACTGGATTCTGTAAAGCAACGTGTCCTGGATGCACTGGATAATTCATTTGTCAGTTTTAAAAAAATGTATAAGCCATACTGAGCACAGATTTGCATTTGTTATGCTATGCAACTAATTCTAGTTTTACTGAAGGAAAATCACCAGCCTGATTTAAGATATTCCAAAACTTATAGAATTATATTGTCATTGTTTAGAATTACTTATTACATAAGACAGTCTGTATAGAGGTGCTTTACATGGGTCTAACTGATTATGATTGTCCTTCAAAAAATTTCTGAAACAGTTCACTTTATATGACCTTTGGTTGTGAACACAATTGGGCTGCAATTGGTTTTCTATACTGTCAACAATAGAGATGTTTTTAATTATAGAGATAAAACTGAGCTGTTAGAAGTTTGTGTGTCAGTAAGCCTTAACATGTTTGAATTGTACTCTAGTCAGTGATTAATCTTTGTGTTCAGATGAGTTTGTATCTGACAGAAATTAACAGGAAAATTGGTATCCTTTCTTGAATGCAAATATATTTTTAAAATCAAGACAAAAATTGGTGCTTTGTTTTACTTGCTCTGACCACTAAGTTTTCAGTCACCACCGTAAGTATTTCTGCACAGATGCCTTGAAACAACAAAATCCCGAGTCTGTACTTGATTCCTTTTTCAGTTTTATTCCAAAAAATACTTGATTGTTATACTGAAATGTTGTGTAATTTCTTTGCTCTTCAGTTCAGCATGTAATCCAGACAGAAGTTATCATAAGGGTTGTGGGAGGCTGCTGTGGAATGGCACCAAGTTGGAATTGAAAGGGGAATTGGATGGAGAATTAAGCCCTGGGGTTTTTCTTCTTGGTTGGACTATAAACCTGCTATATGACCTCGAGCAGATGAGATTAACCTGACTTTCCAAAGCATTTGCACTCCTGAGCTGAATCCATACATTGCTCAGTTGCAATTTCCTGTAAGGTGAGAATGGTGCCTTAATAAGGTGCAGTAGTTCATTAACAGAGAGCGCTGCAGAATTCACCAATGAAAAGCATTATAGGCAGTGGGAAGTATTATTAGGAACTTATAATGTTATAAATTAGTAACATTAATATATTTAGGTTTACCCTACGATTTTGTACTTTACCCCAAAGCAAGATAAATCATAAGCTGCTTGGTAGTTTTCTCAGAGTAGAGTGCAGCAGTTAAGGGTCTTTAGTACATTTCTGTAATATTAAAATGATTTTTCAGGCAGCATAGCAGCTTCTCCAGTCTAGTCTAAGGTTTAAAAAAAAATAAAACAAAGAGCAGCCCAAGGTATTATTTACTTAATTAGTCATTTCTGCAGCATGAATTTATTTCTGAACTACATTTGTGCTTAATAAGTATCATATCTGTTGATGTTCCCTATGTTACTAAACAGCACCAACACTACCAAATAATAGGGAAAAATGGTAATAAGGCACTGTAGTTCTGATCATGTGTCATGGGGTTAATTTCATAAGAATACTTTCAGAGTCTTCATTGGTGCAGTGCACCAATATAAAATATATTGTTTTCATTATAAAAAGCAGTTAATATCTTCTAAAAATGTACATTTAATTGTATAAAGGCATAAAAACAACTCCACAAAAATTATTCAAATGACATTCCAATTATATATTATAAATCTTCTTTACAACCTTTACATTTATGTAGCAATTATAACCCAGCCACAGGATCTAACATCTTAGAGGTTCACTGAAATCAATCAAATATCTTAGGCCAAAGCTGAAATGTTGTTCTGATAAAATTGCTCCCAAAGGCAATTTTGATCTATTTAGGCACCAGTTTTATAGCACATTCTGATTTGATTTTCTTCTGTAATATTTTCTGGGTGAGGTTTTTTCCTAGGAAGGATTCTAAGACATGTGTGAAATAACTAATTAATTTGAAAACTGGTTATACTGGTTAAAAATTATTTTAATTATTTTTCAAACAATACTTCAGTCCACAGAAAATGCAGAATCCCTTCTGCTACTTGCTGTCTGAGTGTGTTTTACAGTGAACTGCTGATTTCAGATGGTAAATTAAGCAGACTCTCACATCAGAAATGAACCTGAGAATATTTGGAAGACCAATCTTTCCTCAGTGATAAGTATGACTTTCTCATTCAGCTGAGTCTTCTTGGGGTTTCAGTTTTGCACCTGATCCTTAGGTGCATGAAACTAGAAAACACAGTTAGAAAAAATGTTAGTTAAACAAAATTAAAAAGTGAGTTTGAGAATTTTTTCACCTGTCCCCAGATCTAGGAAGAACACGTCTCTGTCTATATTACTGCAGAGTCCCAGTATCAAATACATCCTTTTCTTTTTTGCTCTGGTTTTAGCTAATTTTAGAGAAATTCCTGCTTTTTCCATCTTCCTTCCTATTTTTTAAATTTAAGCTATTAACCTAGTTAGACTCAGGAATATTAATTCTCAACAAATCTAAAACCAGTTTTCTTCCTGGTTAAATAAAGTTGACTAAAATACCTGTCAAGAATCAATCCATGAAACTGTTTCAAAATGAGATAGTTCCAGAATTTAAATCAGGTAATGAACTGGATGTCTCCACCTTGGTACTTATAAGTAATCCCTTACTTGGCAGATATTCAGGCTGGTCTTGCCTTAGTTCAAAGTACTTTTAATCAAATGTATAGATGTGTAAGTGCATTTATAATGTATAATGTGCGGTATTAGCATGAAAGAAGTAAACTGAGAAAAATGGTAAGGTTTCTATAAAAAGAGCTCCTCAGTCTTCCTGAAAGAATTTTAATTTAACAATGAAGAGGAATAGAATGTAAACTAACACTGGGATTTCAGAACAGGTTAAAAGAATGATTAGCTGCTCCCTTGGCCCCTGCTCCCAAATCCCAGCCCCTGGAAAGATGCCAAACTCTCATATGTTGTTACGTCTGAAAGCATCTTATGCAGAGCTGTGCCTTTCCTCAGACCGAATTGTTCAGGAACCTTGTGAATCATGAAAAATTTGGCTTGAAATTATTAAAGCAGAGTCCCTTCTTTGAAAGCTGGCATTCCAGGAATCATCTGGGGTGTGACACTTCAAATGTCATGCTTTGCATTCTGCGGAGCTTTCCAAAACCAACGTTAGCTGTCATTTTAGTAAAATGCATTTTGATCGCTCGGCAGCACTAAACTGCATGGTCACCATTTCCCAAACTTGCCATCCAAAGGAATAATAACTATAAATGATTCTGGTATAAACATACCTGTTCTTCCCTCCTGTGATTGCCATAGAAATTCTCTCATTCTTTGCTGTTGGGAACTTCAAATAGAATTCCATGTGAAGTTCTTAGTAAAAAAAATTGTGATCTTTAAAATGAAACCTCCTTTCAAGTTTTTAAAGGAGAACAATATTCCAGTCTGTCATTACAAAGCCAATTTGTACTTAGACTTTGCCAATATTTAGTAATGTATACTCACTGTTTCCAGTTGAAACTGTGCTCTTTTTGAAGAAGCAGTTGCCCTTTAAGTCTTGCTTGGACATAACAGGGAATGTTCTCTGCAGATTTCCTCACTAAAGGTCATAGTTTATTTTTTAAATGACAGTTTTAGTGCTAATATTTGCCATATGACTGTGAGTTCAGTGCTCGTTGAGGTTGACAAGAGTCATTCCCTAGATGTCCAAGAAGCTGGAGAAGATTTCAATAAGATTTAGAAAAAAGTTTTAATGAATCTCCTGCATAGCCTAGACTGTTATTAGCAAAAATTTAAAATCTTTAAGCCTGTAAAGTAAGACTCAAAGTAAACAATTTTAAATAGAAATATTGCTTGTTCCTCAGGGCCATGACAAATGGGAGTTGGCTGTGTTTTCTAAGGTTGTTTCTAAGAAATGAATTACTGTAACCAATATATTCAGAAAAAGAAAGAGATGTTGAACACTGGAGAAGGAACTATGGTTGTAACATTTCTGAAACTGCTTTAAAATATAAGCCATAATTCAAAACTATTCCCAAAAAATGGTTATTGTTTTTTAAATGACTGCTGCTTCACTGTACAAAAAAAAAAAAAAAAGCTTGTTCCTGCATGTTACATTGAAAACAAAAAAAGTTAAGAATGTAGATATATCCCACGAATCTTAAAATTCTATAATTGCTCAGAAATGGAGTGAAACTCAAGAATCCTCTCAATGGGAATTTGTCCTGTAGGATTTTCAGAGCTAAAAACAGGCAATCCAAGCACAATGGTTCTAGTACAGGTGTTGCATTGATCTGAATTTTTTATCACTGTTGTTGTGATGGCAGATCTGTAAGAGATCTCTTTCAAATATTATATAGAAGAGTTACCCAAGAAATTTCAGATGTTGGTAACACAATTACATAGATATTTTCATGCACATACCTGCGAGCTTAAAGGTTTTGCAAATTTGGAAGGTATTTAACATTTGCCACTTCTTAAAATGACCGTGTGCAATGTAGATTAAGTAAAAGAAACTACTCGGCCTCAAGCAGAATTGCTCGCCTGCAGAAATCTCTGAGTGACCAGAAAACATCTGGATATCTCTTACACAGAGCTTTGGAGGAACTGCAGAATGTCATCTGAAGATCTGATTTTGGCAAGACTTTTCCAGCACTTACATGACTGTGCATCACAGCACCTGGATAGTTGCAGAGAATCCATCCACCCTGAGCCATTTGTTTTTTACCCACACTGATCCAACCTAGGCACTTTACTCTTGCTTTGACACAGTTTTCTGCTCTAAATGGCTCAGATTCCAAGACTTTGCCTGTATCTGTGGGGTTTTTTTCTGTGTCTAAGTAAACAGAATTATTTTTGTATGATTCATAGCTCACTAGACCCCAAATGGTGGCACCATCATCCAGGTCCGTTATTTATATATGAATATACTATTCTAGCAGGGAATCTGAGGAAAGGTGTTGGCATTCAAACCTTTTTTGGTATTATTATCATACTGGGTACAGTATTTATAACAAGAGAAGTATGTGGTATATATGGAAGATAATTAGGAAAATCAAAGCAAGCAACAAATGTTCAGGAATTTAAAATCAGGTATACAATTCTAATCTGCTTAGAGGAAATAAAGGTTTTTGAAAGGTAAGTGACCATTGGTCACTCATAGTAAGGCAAAAAAAAGCCCCAACACATGGGACTTCTCTGTCCTTCTGAAATAAAGTCAGGGGAAACAAATAACTTTCCTATAAATTTTCTATTGGGATCACAGATTAGATTTGTTAATTGAATTGTGGGTTGAATTTTTAACTGATAATGAATTTAGAAACACTGACTTGTCTTATTTTATTTTGTAGATGCTTCAGAAGCTTGCTGAGTGCTTACCACAGATCCTGCCAACCATCTCAGGAGGGGACTCACCTACTCTTATATTAGTTGAGCAAAACATTATCTTGAAATAATTATTCCTCTCCACATGGCCTTCCTACTCGTGTCAGCTTATCTTCTGCTGGCTCATGCTCGGGGTGCTCCTGTTGAGAATGGGGCACTGCTGGAAACACTGAAGTCACAAGTTGGATTATTCAGCAATAAAAGTGAACACTATTCAGCACAGGTGAGACCTCCTGGCACGAGCCGACAAATACCTCAGACAATCATCATAGGAGTTCGCAAAGGAGGGACCAGGGCTTTGCTGGAAATGTTGGATATCCATCCTAACATTGTGGTGGCAGCTACAGAAGTCCACTTCTTTGACTGGGATGAAAATTACGTGAAAGGAATAGAATGGTATAGAAATCTGATGCCATTTTCTTATGGAAATCAAATTACAATTGAGAAAACACCAGGGTATTTTACATCACCACAGGCTCCAGGAAGAATTCATGACATGAATAGCTCCATTAAACTGCTGCTCATTCTAAGAGATCCCACTGAGAGAGTTATATCTGACTATACCCAAGTGTATTACAACAGAGTAGAAAGCCACAAGCCTGTTCAGCTCTTTGAAGATATTGTTATTAAGAATGGAGTGCTTAATACCAAATACAAAGCTATTCAGAGAAGTCTATATGATGTCCATATGGAAAAATGGCTTAAGCATTTCAGTTTGGATCAGATTCACATAGTGGATGGCAATACTTTAATCAAAGACCCTCTTCCTGAATTACAAAAAGTTGAAAGATTTCTAAATCTTCCTTCACGAATTATGTCTTCTAATTTTTATTTTAACCAAACCAAGGGATTCTACTGCATCAGAAGTGATGGGAGGGAGAGATGTTTACATGAATCCAAAGGGCGTCCCCATCCTCTGGTTAACAGCACTGTTTTAGAGCAACTGTATTCTTACTTCAGAGAGCACAATGCAAAATTTTACAGGATGGTTAATCATTCCTTTGACTGGCATTAACACATTTGGATCAATGCTTCTTAAAAAGGGCCCAAGATAAACTTTCAGACATATCTTTCTGTAAAGACTCTATTATGAGAATTATCATACTGGTTATAGGCTTCATTGGAATAACTCATCTATTGACTCATTGAAACGGTACTCTTTATGTTGGGAAAAATAAGTTTTATGTGTTTGTATGGTTACTGGGAGTCATATTCTGATCTTTCCCTCACATGCAAATACATTAATTTTGGCAGACTTAGCAAAGATGTATCTCTGCAAGAGTTATGCTGTTTTGGAAAAATGCATCTAACTGTAAAAAAATGTAAATATTGGAAATCATATTACTCTAACTGTTCTGTATTTTTTGTTGTTAGTATTTTTTATATCCCACATGATAGTGGTGTTGATTTATAGAATTTTTCATAAAATAAGTTTAAATTGTATGTTAAAATAGGGGCATACATAGCAACTCCAATAAATAATTCATCATCTTTAATAGGCTGAAGTACTTAATTAATAGTAGAAGGAATCTATTTCACCTGTAATTTTGAACAGGTGAACTAGAAGCTGCCTGTCTGTATAACATGAGTATTAAACCACAGTCTTACTATCTTGGGTTTGCAAAAACAATCTCCAAAGTAAGAATATGAACTGTTTGAAGAAGGTTAAAGTGGGAGTTCTGAATGTAAAGAAATTAAAATATCCCAGGAATACTTATACTCTATACACTAAAAAAAATTCAATGCCAAAAAATTACTAATATGAGCAACTGTACAAATATTTGATTATAAAAATTATGTCACTTTGCTCTTGAATGGAAAAGCTCATAGTACTACCATATGAATTATGTTTGTACTCTGTGACCAGTTATTCTATTGTCCTCCTGACTTCGGTTTTTATGTCTCCATTGACACAATAATTCTTGTTAAAAAAAAAAATTATTATTTGCTTGCCCCCTGAAGCATGGTGCAGTTTTATTTTTGCCATTTCTGATGCATGGGACAGACTCAACATTAAAATAAACTCCTGTTTTGTTACATATCTCAGCGTTCAGTACGGCATATTCAGGTGATATGTAAGAACCACAACCATTTATAGCCCTGTATCAGGATTTTATTTTCTTTTTTTTTTTTTTTAACAATATTGTGCTGTATTTTCTGCTTTTTCATGTAAACATTTTATTATATATCAATACCAAAGAAGAAAATCAGCTCTGAGCATCAAACCCAAGTGAACCCTGGCGAGGGTCCTATGTCTGTGTCCTTCTACCTAAGTCACTGCTCAGCCTAAAGGAGTGTGTGTTCCTACCATGGGATTCTTCTACTTCCAGGCTAAAAGGTATGTATTGCAGGGCTGATTTTCAGGCTTTTAATAATACTTTATGAGTAGGGTCCTTAGGCAGATAGCAGCATTCTTCTGAAGCTGGATAGAATCAGGCTGAGATTATGTGGAAATAGACTTCATCAAATATTCTTTCAAAAAATGTAAAATGTTAGAAATAATAAATCTTGTGCTTTATCTGTCCAATTACTTTTATATGTATGTATGAGAGAAAATGTACTCTCTATATGAGAGCAAATTATTTTCATTAGCATATAATTAATCTCTGAAATTACCTTTTGAAGTATGTTTGCTACATCTCTGATTTCTACAGATGGCTCAAATTTTCTTTTACTTCTGCCACTTTTCTGAGATTGTGGCTTCTTAGTCGTTTATATTGATGAGATGTAGGCACTAAGAAACACGACGTCAAATAAGAATCCAGGTAAATACAAAAATATTTGCTTCAAATTAGTCAAAGAACAGAATGTTTATGCTGGTCTTCTGTCATCTCTACAAGGTCATTGGATAGGCAAACTGTAATAATTACAATTGTACAGTCTAACAGTATCTTCTTTGTCTTTTGTTAAGTAACAAGCTAAACCAGAAAATTTCTGAACTCTGAATTTAAAATGTTATTCTGTATCAGAATAACTCTTTCTATTTTGTGGGCACAGCACTTCTGTGTAATAACAAAACACCCAAATCCAGATATATTGTCTAGAATTGCTGCTTCTTTCTGACCAATGCAATCTCATTCTCCTTCCAGTCCACTCATTTCAGAAATACATTATCGAGAGGAGCAACATAAGCGCAGCTTATATTGGACAGAAATATATTACTTTCTGTTTCTTATACATTCTGAAACTCTATTTTTCTTTTCCCTCTTTTTCATTTTTTTCTTACAAGAAGCAAATTTGAAAACAATGTATACTTTAACAAAAGTTTCAGGCAGATACTAATAATTGAAAAACTCAGATGCCTATATGCCACATTAAACTTCATAGTCTTCCAAGAAAAAGGAAGGGAGAAAAGTCTAATGTCTTTCTATATTTCTGCTTACAGGCATCAAGCCTTTCTCTTTCTTCTCTGAAGTTTACAGCTAATCTTTAAATGAGCTGAATACAGGAGCACCAGTTAGCAGAAGCTGTTTGCATCTTTGAAACTGCAAGTCTCTGGAATTTACATTTCAAGGAGAGCTGAGCTGTATAGATTAGTGATGCATATATCTATTTGATTTGTTGTCACTCCTCATTACTCTTCAGCATTTTGGGGAAGAACAGAGTTGATGGAATGAATTTAATGATTATTTTAGAGTTTACTGATATCATGAGAAGCATATTAAGCATTAATAAATATATGAATATAATCTGGGTTAGGGGTTAGTTGGTTTGGTTTTATGTAAACCAAGATTCTCATCAGAAATTTTGTTTTCACAAATGTTCAAAACCCATGCACTTTATCCTCTGCAAAACTGAAGTTAGACTGCAAGTTGACATTGCAAACTTTCAATCAGTTTCTCATTTTGTGGCCTGAAAAATAGTCTTTCATGCCATCCTGACCTTTTCCGTTCTTATAGTGTTTAAGAAAACCCTTCTTCCCTCATGCTTAGGAAGGAAATCAGATCAACTTAATAGACAATCCCCTGAGCCATACTTGAGTAATACTAAAATAAAAAGTACTCCATTTTTGACACTTGGAATTCAAAACTAGTCAATTTTTGGGGGAAGACCTGTAGGCTTTCAATCAGTATAAAGATGTTATTAACAAGACAGTTCGCATTTTAATAAATTATATCTGTCTCATGAATTTACACAACTGAGAGCAAACCAGAAATTACTTTTCTCTAAACTGGTCATCATAGAACTTTCAATTAACTATCTGATACTCAAGAGTTGTTTGCAAAAGTAGATGTCATATGAGAAGGCAACTTGAAGAAGTTTTGCAGTTGTTTTAAAGGTTTTTAGGATCATCTAGAACAGATGATATAATTACCTGTGCAAGACTACTGCAGAATTTACAATGATTTGACCAGCTCTTCGATGTTATTTTACATTCCACAAATACTAATCTTTCACTTAAAACATGGTCCCTTTCCTTTTGTAGTAAAAATGTCATAGCTATAATTGCTTTGAGCTAATATTACAGAGAATTAATCATATCATGCAGCTGTATCTGGATCAATTTAGCCACAATAAGCAGATCACAATATGTAGATGAGCCTAATATCACCTCCTTTTTTTTTTTTTTCTTTTTTGGCCTATAAATACTATCTATAGTACTTAAAGGAAATTAGTGGGAAACTTAAAAGTTAAGATTTTGCCCCCAAAACTCCTAGTATTTAACTAGTGAGAAGGAAACAAAGAAGTTCCTCCACTGCACTCTAACCCATAATTTTACCAGGAAAATGGTTGGAATTTTACATTGTATCCCTTGTATCCAGCTGCTCAAAAGCCTTAGACCTTGGCTCTGGTGTTTCACAACTCAGACTTGAAAGCTCGGCATTTAGAGCCCCTCTTAAAGATACCTGTGAAAGCAGAGACATTTTTTTATTGTGGAGAACTTTACAGAGAGTACAGACATCCTTGCATGTTGCTCCACATCAGCTCCTTCACTGTTTTCTTGATAGAAAACTGATAATCCTGTGAAGGTTATCTATTGAAGACTGATCAGATTGACTGCTGAGGGAAGCATATTCACAACAGGAGTTTTTTGTTTTCATGCACATCAAAAAGAAATTTAAAAAAGAAGTTGTTTCTATCAGATTTGTTTGTTGCCTTTGTCAATTTAGATGTTTTCATGAGTTGTACAAAAATGCTAATATTTTTATAATCTCTATAATTTCCTGTTTAATCTAGCGGTCAAAACCAAAAATATGATTTATCAGTTTACTTATACAGTTTAACTGAAAAATAAATAAAGAAAAAGAGAGACTTACCCCCACCCAAAACTTTGATTCATAGTAAGAGTTGCACAATAACATTTCCCTGCAGAGAAAGGAATATTTAAATTATTAAAGTAAGTATTATATTTTTGTAATTATTATTTTCTGTACTTGTGGATTTGGTCTTCATTCCCTTCAGTAGCTTGAATTTTGTCATAAATATGAACAGGCACATTGGAAATGAAATCAGTAATGATTTGCTTAGCACAATAATCATTACCAGCAGTTAATGAACAATATTTAGTCACTGGCCAAATAGTTTCCACTTTGATTATTTCAAGTTTCAATGTGACTTGATGAATTGCTTTGCTAGTTTCTAAAACTAATTTAAAAGTAAGAACCAACAGTGGCTAAAAAGACTGTAGTATCATTCGGTGATTACAGAGGAATTGTATTGTCTTGCCTTTAAGGTTAATTAACAGTGACATGAGCTCACCACAATTCCTGAAAACATTTTGAAAACCAAGACACACACAGAACTGCAATGCATAAATTAACCCTTGAAGGGGAATCTGCTACTTCAGGAAAATAGAACAGATTAAAACAGACTGATACAAATTATAATTTTCTGTTAAAATAGATGTGATGAAAAATGCAAACTCTACTGTATTAGCCCGTGTAACAAGTACTGTGAGGTCTATTTTCTGATGCAATATAGTTCTAAACTTTCATATTGCGTGTTCTTTCTGTGCCATGACAAAAAACTCTCAGTCAGTGTTAAAAAAAAATACCTTCATGTAAACTCTTAACCAGGGGTACAGTTTTTCTCTCAAAGGCCATTTCTCTGGCTTTATATTGTTTCCTCTGACATAAAAAGGTGGTTGAGTCACCCTGCAATAAAAGTAGAGAGTTATTATGCCAGAATTAAGAGTATTAATTCAATTTATTACAGTTCTCAGTAAAAAACATTTCTATATAGGGACATATCATAGCTTAACAATCTCAGTATTTTCTCTCTTCATTATGTAATACAGCCATGTTCCAATTTTTCTTATTCTGACAAATGTTACACTAAACATATTGTTACTCTAAAGCATTGCTTTACAGATTTAAATCAAGTGGAAGTAATTAAAGGGAAGCACAGGTAATTAAGGATCCATTGCCTTTGCTCCTCGTACTGGGTAAGGTTTCCTTTTTGATCCATCATAAACTTTCTATTAGGTATTTACCAAACTTGCAATAGGAAAAATTAAGACAAGGGCAACAAAAACATGGTATAACCTGAGCTGAAGGCCTTCTTCTGCTAAATATTTGTTAACCCAATATGTAACAGTTACAAATGAAAATTATGATTGGCCTGCTAAGGCAATGCACAGGACTAAGTAAGAAGCTATTTCAGGGATTTAGCTAGTTACTCTACATGTCTGAATGAATTTTGTGATCATTGGGTTATTAGGAATATACATGAATATACATTTTCAAAACACTGTATTTCACCTTATTCAAGAGTCCCACAGTGCTGTAGGACAGGTTGAGTATATTATGCCTATCCTTGGGTGAAATTCTGCAGTGATACTCTGGTAAATTGGATGGGAAGTAACAACTGTCCTCACTAAATGTTGGGCAGTTTAAAATGCTTTATGGAATAGCAGCAGCAGTAGATGCAGCAGGTGTGTTGTTGATTTGACAAGGACTGTCAGCCTAGAAAAATGCTGTGCAGCTGTCATGAGAAGATTGAAGATGCCTTTTCTATACTCTGCCATGATACAAATCTGCAATTCCAGACAAGTGATGCAGATGGAACTTTGCAGACTGTGGGGGGGCCATGCTGCCTCAAGTGAAGAAAGATTAAGGGCTCATAAACAACATATGCTGTAGTTGCACACATGGATCATGCACAGCTTACAAAATACAGAGCCTAAAACAAAAACAGGCAGAATCTACAGCTGTGAACTCAAGTGATGCTGTTCAAGGCAAACCAGAGGTAACAGTTACACACTATCTGTGTACTATCTGTATCTGTAACTTATTATTTATCATATTTATTACATGTTTGCCAGACCAACAGTGTTCATGTGATCGAAGCTCTCTGTCAGGTGTATATATGACAAAATGAACAAAACAGAGGCACAGATTTTCTTGGGGAAAACCAGCCAGTGGATTATATACTTAGGGCCTACTTACGCACAGGAAGCTCAGCAGAACAGGGTTCAAGTAAATTGCTTTTCACAGTTTTAAAAAAGAAACTTTCTCTGTGTTTTAGTTTCCTTTAATTGTGTGTGAGTGTAAAATCCTCCTCTACATTTTTTAATCACGAACGTAGAATTTTAAAATTCAAATGCATCCAAGAATTTGCAAATACTTTGGTTAGAGTGTTCTAAACAAGGTATTACCTTTCAAAAGTTACATCTTTAGCAGCATTAGAAAACTGTTCACTTCCCAATTAACTCCTTTATGCCTTGCACCCTCTCATCTCTCCCTTGAAAATTTATTTTCATTGGAAATACCTTTTTGCCAGCTGATTTCAATGTTAGATGGGTACAGTTCACAATATGCATCACTTGCATTAAAAATACAAAGATAAAACCTGGGGATAACCAAGTTTTACCCTTCCAGATGAGTGGGAAAAATGGCCTATGAAATACAACTATGGCCACTTAAGATGGGCACCTGCTGAATCATACTGAGCTGTGTGCCCCAGATCAGAGAGGGCAGGGCTGCTTCAGCACTTAAATATGTGCTTGCAAGAAGATTTTGAGAGCTTGGAAAGAGTGGTTTCCCCTGCCATCAAACAGAGGTTCAGGCTTCAATCTGAGAAAAACCTTTTTCCAGCTGGTAGAGTGCCTGTGTGGAAATGAGAGATTAGGTGCCTTCTTACCCCTCAAGTCACCCACAAGACAGATTTTTGCCGAATTGCACTATGCCATTGGAAACAGCAAACTAAATTTGGAAGCTCCATTTATTTTATTTGTTTTTACTAGATTCTGAGTCCTCTGTTATTTTTGTCCAAAGCGCTGATTTGCTTAGCTGGTAACTATTCTTGATAAATGAAGCTACTCAAGTGAGTATGAATAAAACATACTAATCTGGCATTCTGTACCTACTGGATACAATGAAGCAGAAAATAACCAAGCTTGTTATCTGACTTCTTAGAGTCCTTTGCCCATGACTCTTTTTATCAAATAAGAATTTGGTACAGTTGTATATGCTTGTGTGACTCGCTATCCTTATCATCTGTGTATTATGATCAAAGGGAACAGGATTATGTTACCTCACTTTAATACTAAAACCCAGTATGTTTATTTCACATGAATGCAATTTTCCTGCCAGTCACCCACTATCTTTGATTTTCTCGATCTATAAATTCTGTGATTGATTTTGTTGTTGTTGGGTTGGGTTTTTTATTATTTATTAATGAATTCTGGTTTTTCTCTTTTATTGAATAAATAGTTTTGTTCTTAAATTGAGCTTTTCTGATCTGAGAACAGTAAAAGCTCAAACACACACTATGGTTTGCAAAAAAAAATCTATTTTGTCTCTGTGCTGTGTTAGTATGTCAGAGAATCAGATTAAAAACTTGCAAGCAATTAAGACAAAATAACAAATCCTAACAGACATAGCAAGCATAATTAAAGTTATTTTGGGGGGATAGGTTAAAGCAATCACCTTCCATTTTAAAAACGAATAATTTATTTGATATTTAACAGAAGCATTTGGATTCATGCGTTCCACTAATGGAAAGTGACACTGATGACAGTCCTCTATAGCAACTGCAGTAAAACTACTCAAATTTATGTTAAGAATCCAGCCTGAAATTTATATACCTTAATCCTACTTCAGTCTTAGCCAGCTGATAAACCAAATTAAATAGCTGTAATTTTGGAAACATAAATACTCTTGTCGCCTAATACACAAATTAAATATTAGATAGTAATGCTAATATAGAAACTGTTTCTCTACTAGTTAGATTCTTCTGTAGAAATTCTAGTCAGTGAGTTAGTCAATGACAAGCAATAAACTGCAAGGAGAAGAGGGGGGAGAACTCCTTTATTTGCATCGCTGGCCTCATTCTGTCAACACATCACCCAGATTGCTGGATACACACAGAGATGCATTCTGGCAATGCTAGGAAGGGACCTGCATTTCCTGCTGTCTATTTCGACTTAATAGTAATAGGATGATGCTTCTGGCACATCTAAAATAAATTAATATTGGATTAATTCACTTCAAAAAGGTTTCAAGAAAACACATCGCGGATTCATTCATCACAAACTTGAGACTAATATGTCTAAAAAAAGAATTCCATAGTAATTATATTTACATGTATAATTGCCTAAAGCTGAGCCAAATGACAGAATATATTCTAACACTACCCAACATGCCTTCAGTGATGATTAAGTCACCAGTTCTTAAAATAAATATAGTATTTTTAATGCTAACAATAACAGAAAGAAATTATTTTAAACAGTTTTGTTTCACTTTAGAAAATGTTTTATCTGAACTACCAAAGGTATGTTGGTTTTTGGTTTTTTTGTTGCTGTTGATTCAAAGTTGTGTTCAGCTATTATTTCTTTGCTCTTCCCCGATGGTAATTTAGATATCTTTTAATTTCAAGAAATACAATGCAGCAATGCTCTTTTAGTGGTAATAAGCTAGGCAAGGACAACCACCAAACTTTACATAAATGCTTTAAGCGAAGTCTTGAAACATTTTATAAGACTATAGCTGACCGGTTTCTGTATATAGAGTAATACAATGCCAAAAGTAAGAACAATAGAAAAGTCTGAATAAATGTTTTAGCTTTCCCACTACCTTATTGATAGGAAGATCAAAATAAAACAAATGGGAGCCTGATTCTGTGCCTTGGACCAGAAAAAATCCTACCTGTTACAGCCATAACACCCGAGGTGATGCTGCACATCTGGACCCCTGGTTTGGATGTGCCTGTATTCTGATATTTTATTCACACTACCTGTGTCTTCAGTAGGAGCTCAGGTACAGTTATATTCTGCTCAAGTTGAGTAAACCTGTCAGAATTTCACTGCAGGTGGGTGCGGTGTATGAATGCATCCTCAGTCATGGTATAAGCAGAAAACAATTATTTAAAATGTAGATAGCTTTTATAATATTTTCACTATCAGATTAGAACAGCACGTGCCTAGAAAACCAATAGTATAACTCTTCATGCATGTGCTGACCAATAATATAAGTGATCACATTCCTAACATTCACATCAGCTTTTTTTCCTTAAAACAACTTGAATAAGAAGTTTTTCTGCAAACTACTGTGGTTCTACCTATCACATTTTAGAAACTTAGTTACATCTCTCCCACCTTGACTGGATAGTCCTTGTTCTTCTTAACCAAGTGGACTTTATTCTTTTATTACTAAGCATTCTTTGCTTTCTTGCCCCACTTCTCCCCCCTTTTATTTACCAAGCATTGCGAGTACAGTGTCTGCATAAGCATGACCTGCTTTATGTTTTAATTGATAAGCCATTGAATACAAAAAGAGACACATGGCAAACATAACATAATCATAAAACACTCTATGAGACCTATTATAGATAAACCAACTACATGTTTAACCCAAGGTCCAAAATTGAAACTTCCAACCAGGAGAATAGGCTGAAAGGACCCCAAATTTGGTTTTGCTGCAGTTCTCCAGACAATTCCTTCAATTCCTGGATGTTTTTGTGAATGGATTCAGAATGGTCATTCAGGGACATACAGCATATTCTATCGAAGTCTTCACATCTGTGTCCCTGGGCTAACAATAAAAAGTCTATTGTTGCTCTATTTTGCATTGTTGCATGGTGTACAGAGCCAACATCTGTTAACAAGCCTGTTAAAGCATTACTGGTAGCATTACTTTCCTTCACAAACAACAGCCTAGTTTATTAATTATGTTTAAGGCACGTGTTGTATCAACAGAGGCAGCTAAAGAACTAAAAACTCTACAGGATTCCAGAATTCAACCTCAGAGTTACACTCAGGGCCAAATGACTCAATGTCACATTTATTTCACCTATGTCATAGTGGCAAATTAGTTAGTGCTTCAAGACTGGGATGAAACACGCTATAATGTCCAAAAGTACATGGACCTCCCACTTCTTCACCTGGAATGCCTTTCCATGCTCTGTTGCCACATATTAAAAATACGTTATAGGGAAGGCTTATTGCCTTGGTCTTATTGCTGGGACTTTTGAGGGAATAGTAGGATTGCACCAGGCAGAGGCATTACAGTAAATGTCAGTGCCACTTACATCAACTCCTGCATTGTCTGTGTTTGGATTGTTAGCGTAATTAAGATAAAAACATACAGGAACCTAGTACATCCAGCTCTGGAGGCTGCAGTGAGACAGCAGGGAAGTTATTTTCCTCATGCCTCCATTAACACTGCCCAAACACCATCCCAGAGATTGGCCAGCATTAGATTCCTGTGATCCCGAGCACCACCACAACGATCTATGCTGACCTGGAGTTGTACACACTTGTACTGTATAACTTATTCCAGGCAAACAAGGTGCATCATCAGGGTGTAATGCAATTGTGAAAAACCAATCTTTTAAATCAATAATTAGCAATTCCCGAGTTTCAGAGATCATTGCTGGATTAGGAAATCCAAGTTGCTGTGTATGCTATTACTTCATTGACAGCTCTCAGATCTTGTAAAAGTCTCCATTTGCCAGTCTTCTTTGGAGTCACAAATATTGGGGTGTTCAGCAGGCAAGTGGAAGGAACTATCTTTCCCAGATGCAATTGTTCCTTGACCAGTTTTTGTGCTTGCTGCAGCTGTTTCCCTCTGAGGGGCCACCGATCAATCCACACAGGAATACTAGTGTTCCATGTGTGTTTAAGTCTCGGCTGCACATCAGTGACCCCTTTTAAAAGATTGCTGTCAATGTCAGTCCCCACTGTGACAAGGGATATCCTACCCAGAGTGTGCATGGAGTAGAAAGTACATAGGGTTTGAGCTGTGCTTGTTTCCCTTCTGGTCCAAGTACCGTGAGTCCCTTAGCTGAGTGCTGTGGCATCTGCTGTTCTCTGGTGCATGCCACGATCACTGCTGGAGATAAGGGCCATGTGGGTGGCCATTCCCGTTTGCTGATGATGGTTATGTCTGCTCCAGTACCTATTAATCCTGTAAAAGACTTGCTATCATAACATAGGTTAGAAAAGATTGTTGGACTAAAATAAGTTTAGAGCAACAAATGTTAGGAGTGCCTGCACTTTCAAAACCTCCAGTGCCCCTGTCAGCATTGACAGATGGTATCGATTACATGTCCAGCAATACAGCAAGTGCTATCAGTTGAGCAATGCATGATCCTGCTGGGATGGTACAAGGTGGGTTGGGAGTCCAAGCTATGATTTTTATTTCACCCCTAGAATCAGAGTCAATGATTCCTAGTAAAATGAAAAGTCCGCTTTAGATTATGATTATTTCCTGAGTAGCAATGCATGGAATTTAAAAGGTGTAAGGTAAGCCAATGCTTCATTTATTGTGGCTGTGGTGGAAACTGCCAAGTCCAAGCTGTCACTGTCTGTGGTTCTCCTGGTGTTACTTGAGCTGTGTGGGTTTGCTGCGGCCGGATCCTGTTTTGTTGTGGGCTGCCGGATTTCATGGCCCTCTTCAATTTTTGCCGTGGGGGCAGAGGTTTGCCATTTTGGTCATACTTAGAATGGCATTCATTACTCCAGTGGTAACCTTTCTTGCATCTGGGGCACAGTTTAGTGGTTTTTTTTTTCCCGTTGCTTATTCTTTGAGCACTGCTTTCTCACATGACCTTCCTCTCCACAGACAAAACATTTAATTGCTACCCAAGCCACTTGTAGCTGTTGATCTAAGGCAGTTGCCAGTAAATCTGCTTTGTATTGCTCTGTACCAATATGTGCATAAGTTTTGATAAAGTCAATTAAGGAAATATTTGCTTTGTTTTTTATTTGATCAAGTGCTTTACGACAGTCAATATTAGCATTTTCATAGGCTAAGGATTTCAATAAAACTTCTGCTGCAGCTGGTAAATCAATTTGCCTGTTCACAGCTGTTTGCAAGCGATCAATGAAAGTGATGTAGGGTTCTTGGGGTCCTTGCCTTATGGTGGAAAAGCCAATTCTGTTCATGTCTGGCACTCTTTTCGGAGCTCTTATAGCTAGCTCTCTCACTTGGATATATGTCTCTGGGGGCATTCTTTACTGACCTCTTATGTTTGTCTGAGCTCCAGTCCCTGCCAAATGATCCTTTGTTATTCCAGAATTACCTCTGTTCATGTTAGCCTGTGCTTGATTTTCACATAACTGTTCATAATCTGCCCACCGTATCGAATACTGTCTTATTGTCATAAGCAATTTAAATAAAGCTTTCCAGTCAGCAGGTAACATAACATAGTTTATTGCTATAGCTTCATCAAGTCCCATCGTATAGGAAGAGTGCAGACCATTTTCTTTCATAGACTTTCTTAATTCCTTAACTATTCCATAAGAAATTTGCTCATGATGAGGCTGATTGTCTTGATAGACCATGGGCATAGCATGGAGCAATTCAACATCCCCTTGATCTAATCCTCGTCTTCGGCAGGTGTCTAAAAATGTTTTGGCTCAGGGGACAGCAGACGTTCATGGTCAGTCTTTTGTCTTAGGGGCTCATAGGGTAGGGGGCATGACTGCTGCTGTAGTGCCTTTGTGTCAGTAGAAGGTGCTGCAGCCATAGTTTTCAGTGGCTGTGGCTTTATAGCAGGATGTAAATCACATTCCTGTCTCAGATCAGTAGCTCTTAGATTTGAGATCACCCTCCGGCTCCTCCCTGGTAATTCCCTCCTCCACCTGCAAAACAACCGAATCAGGAGGTGCAAAGGGTGCTGTGAGTGCAGGGAATCGTCTGCAGATGAATTCACAGCCGGGTGTAAAGTTTCTTCTGAACCACAAAAAGCTTGCAGTGCAGAATAAACAAACTGCCATGTCATAAATTCATTGGAATTAACCTCATGACTGTCTAACTGATGAGTCTTTAGAGATTCCCCTACTTGCTTCCAGTGATCAAGGTCAGGGGGATACCAAGGACAGTAAGTTTTCACCCATAGAAGGAGTTGGATAAGCTTGCTTTCTTGTATTTTATAGCCTTGTTCCATTGCAATATGCAATAAACAGTCTTTATGCAGTTTCCAGTTTACTTATATTATTGCACATTTTTATGGGGAGGTTTTCCCGACTGCTTGCAAGGCTAACGTGTTCCTTAGCTGGGGATGACAGGATGTCTCAGCGATCCTGATCCCACCTCAGTACAGTCGGGATATGCTGCAGGTCTGGGATCACCTGGGAGCTTGTGAGTCCCTGTTCAGAGAGCTGTTTGCTGCATGTGAATGATTCACCGTCCCCAGTTGTGGTTTAACTAGAAAATATTTATTAGAAGTGTATATTGCTGTTATAGTATTTCCACTATTGTATTAGAATAAGGCGCACCTCGATAGCCAATAGTGTAGCTGTTCATGCATGTGCTGATCAATAATATAAGTGATCACGTTCCTAATATTCACATCAACTTTTTTCCTTAAAACAACTGCTTGTATAACAATATTTTCTGCAAACTATTGTGGTTCTGCTACCCATTACATTTTAGAAACTTAGTTACATCTCTCCCACCCTGACTGGATAGTCCTTGTTCTTCTTAACCAAGCGGTCTTCCATCTCTTATTACTAAGCATTCTTTGTTTTCTTGCCCCACATCTGGGGATGAATTTGGATTTACTCCTTGTGTAGTTATGACAGGCAGATAAAGACACCACTAGCAAGAGTCTCAGTATGTTTAGTAGCTGACCTTTGTGCATTTTACAAGTGAAGAGCATAAAAATCTTATTTTTCTGAAGTACTTAATATCCTATGATTTACAATAAGCAATCAAAAAAGCCTCTTAGAGATTCTTGAAAGTACTGGAAAGTGAGCTGAAAATGTCAAATTAATAATACTTCATAACCAATGTCCAAGGCAAAGAGTGATGACTCTAATAAGAGTAGGATATCACCATAGTCTTTCTTCCTGAGTCTGCTACCTTAAATCATTACTACTACCAGTTAAATAATTACAACTGATTGCCATGCAAAGCTTAGGTGGAAAACATATTTTCAAATATACTAAATTTATCATACATTTGAGCTCTGGAGAGAAGAAATTCCACACAGCCAGTACTCCAGAGGAAAAGATACTGTACACTCTCAGCTGGCTCATTTCAGAAAGCCCTCAGGCCCCAAATCTCTCCCTCCTAACCATCATGATTGAAATGGAATACAGGGCATCAAAAGCTCAAAAATGCACTTGGGATGCAATCCTCTTGGGACTTTAAATATTAACATGAAGAATCTTAAACCTTGGGTTACCAGGCAGCTGAGACAAACAGCAAAACTGTGAGGAGTCACACTCCCTTCTGCTGATCTCTCCTTGCAACAATAACACAAAATTACACAGTGAACCAGCTGCAGCCAACAGATCTTTTGTGCAAGCTGCCAATGTCCACAGGTATTTCGTTAATCTGCCTGCCATTTCACAAAGATATGCACAGTGATTCTCATCAGGGAATTAAGGTACAGCATGGTCTCATTTTCATCACAATGGAGTTCCTAGTTGTCTTCAGATCCTTGTGCTGCAGCCTCTGGTCAGCAACTGCACAGAGCCTGCACAACCTGCTGGACTCAGGGACATCCAGGGGAACCAATCTCCTTCATAGCTCCTGCCCAAACCTTCCAGGAGAAAT
The DNA here is from genome assembly GCA_025920805.1 of Petroica traversi. Lineage (NCBI taxonomy): Eukaryota > Metazoa > Chordata > Aves > Passeriformes > Petroicidae > Petroica > Petroica traversi. Next base: position 14,535,778 of record JAHLSL010000018.1, on the reverse strand, counting down.
TAAATCTGCAGGGGTTTGTCTTAGCTAATCCAGCCTTTTGATCACATACTTCAGTCATATAAAAGGAAAGCAATTCCAAGTCTTGTTTAGTTGCAACTGGATATAAATTATGCTAACGGTAACTCAGGCTGTCTTCCTCTCAAATTCTCAGTGTCAGATTGTGCTTTCTAATAAGTACAGGAACCAAACAAGACCCCTGCGAGACACAATGCAAAAACAGGCAAGAAAATAACTAGGTTCAGAAATATTCTGGCACCGCTTGTCATCCCAGGTAGCTTAGGAAAATAAACCAGTCCCAAAGAAATGAAAGACTGAAAGAAAAGTCTTAGGTTTCTTTATGCTCGTTGGCTTGAAACAACCCTCATTGTTTAAGCCTTCAGGGTGTTCTAGTGTCATATTTCCATGCTTTTGTCTCTCTACAACCAGAAAATATTAACATATACTTTAATTAAAAAAGAGTAAGGCAAAATACTTACACTAATATATTTCCACATTTCCAAGAGCTGAAAGAAAGAGCAATTACCTCGGCACCTGAACTTCAAACGTGGGGGCTGGCAAAGTGGGAGAGAGATTTGATCACACACTTCCTTCTACTTTTTCAGCTGGAGAAATATCTGGATCTGCAGTATCAGAGAGAGATAATGTAAAAGGTGGTCAGGTAAACAGCTATAAATTGTGATCATCTACTCATCAGATCCTCATTTTATTTTATGATATGTGACATAATTCAAACTCAGATTCTTCTGCTACTTTAATCTGAATTTGGGTTATGGTAGGAATTCACAACATTTAGATCAAACTCCGTGAACAGAAAAATTTTTATTATCTAGGAAATACACTGTTTTTATTATTAAAATCAGTGATACATATTCCTGACGTTCTTTTCTTCTAATGAGACATGCTATTCTTCAAAAAGATTCAACACATTTAAACAGAAAATCCAGATTTTCAAACTTTGCCTTACAGAGCTCTTTAGATTATGCACATTTCACATAGATTTTGCTACTACTTAGTCATGAAGCTTTGTTATATCCTTATGCAATAAAGAAGTTAAACCAGATTAGGGCTGTATTAATGCTCCAATGCTGTTAGGTATTATGCATAAAATAATTAAATTGCATAATTTAATAAATGTTTGATTTGATAGTGTCTTTTCTTGATGAACAATACCTAGAAGTTAGCAGTTGTGTTACAGATGGGAATGACATTGAGTTTGCATTCATAAGCCCATCAAGAAATGAGACAAATTATTTTAGAAAACTGGGAAGCAACAATTTCACATCAATCTTTTTGTTTATCCTCAAGCAAATACCCGTACTCTGACACTTGGTAAAACACTACTGTGTAAGATTTCCTTCTAGTCTTTGGAAGCCAGCAGTGTTTGCTTGTAGATCCTAATCTCTCCTCCATCCAATTCTCACCTATTTCAGTTTACTCTGACCTCAATCACTGCAACCAAATAACTGAAGAGAAACTGCATTTTTTTTCTCCAAGCTTTTTGTAAAGAGGAAGGAGCAGTTTTCCCTCTAAAGCTCCAGGCTTACCAGCCAGCTGTTAATTTACTGTGACTTCCTTCTGTAGTACTTAAATTGGATGCACGTTTAACCAGGGAAAATATTGCAAAAAGCAAAGGCAAGTACTACTGGAACAATTTCTTTACACTATTGTTAAAAATGAAAAGGCAACTCTTTATAATTAGTTAAAATTAGAAAAAAAAAGTTTATTACAAAAAAACAGAGAAAAAAATTTAAAATCCTGATCCACAGCGATCAGAAACTCTTTCAGCTGAAACGGCTGAAAACCCAAGGCGAGGACCTGCAGTGCTGGGACAGGCAGGCCTATGATCCCAGCACCGGCCTCTGCCCAGGATTGTCCCAGGCAGGAGCTGCCCAGAGCGGCATCCGAGCTTGCACCACGGACCCCGGTGTGGTCAGGATGTGGAAAAGCAGAGTCTCCACATGTGCGGCCCTTTTATACCCGCTCTGAAATCTTGTTTAACATTCAAAATTAACTTTTAACATTCAAACATGAATTACAAACTTCTATTAACTTTAAGAACTAATTAATAACTTCATTAACTATAAACTTCATCTTTTATGTGAAAGCCAAACTTTTGATTTTATTTATGACACGATGCTACAGAATTTTAAATAATAGTAAAAAATTCACACACTCCTTTTGCAGGCAATGCCTCTATTGATGGGAATGACCCTTAGCATCTTCTGTGTAGGGAATTCTGCTCCAGCTGCTCCAGACACCAGGACTGCTGTTCCCCAAGCAGCTCAGACTGTGCAGGCAGAGCAGCCACCTTGAGCCAACACCTCTGCTGTGGGCAGAACCTGCCCAGGGACGGGGAGCCTGTTCCCTGCAGTGGTGACTTAGTGGTGATTTATCAGTCTGATCTTCTGCCATCACACAAAGAAAAGCAGAGCAGAAAATAAAGTCTCATCCAAATTTCTCAAATGCAATGGATCTTTCAATATTGGGGGGTAGAATATCACACTGCTGGAATGTCTCAGAAAAGAGAGAGAAAAAGTCAGGCATTAATTTACTCCAATAGCAGACATTCAACAAAATTTCTACACTGAGTTGTATTTCAAACTCCCACAGTAAAAGTCAACATTTAAAGCATTCCTGTCATACATGGGGAGTAGAAAATGGTGCCTAGGTTTCATGTTGAAAAGGTTAAAATTACGCAGATTTACTTTGATGCTGGGGGTTGAATCAAAAACTATTAAATACATCTTAATCTTAAAAGAAAAAAGAAATAATGAGTTAAACAGTAAAGAAAAAACCTACATATTATAATGAGAACATTTGGTGGTTTAAATTTAGTGGGGAACTGTTTCTCATATATTTTATGTAAATATATATTATTTGAATGTTTTCAATCTCATCCATTATATTGTTGTTTGTATATATAGCAGATGATTTTTACCTCTCAAGATTAATCAGCGTTTAAACACTCACTCTAATTTAATTAGAATACTTATGGTTTTGGAAATATTCTCCGCTATAGGAGTTATCTTGCAAAAAAAATTATTTTATAAAATGCTCTTTTAATGTTAGAAAACCATAATATGAACATTAACAATCAAACATGCTGAATCAGATGCTGAGGCATTAAGAACATTTTCAGAAAAAGTAAAGCCATGGTGGCTTTTCTTGGCATTTAAAGATACATTTTGGCTGTGTAAGTTTCACTCAGTTAATTAGAATGACCAGAAGGCTGAACTGACAGCTACAATTACTTTTTCTTGCCACAGAAATAGTTTTTTGTTTGTTTTGGTTTTTTTTCCTACATAGTTGCTCGTGCTTCTTGTGTGAAAACAAAACACAAAAGAGAACTGCAGAATTGGTTTTCCTTGAAGAAATCGTACCTGTTTTGTTTTTACTAAAACAAAGCCTTAATCACAAATATGTTATTTGTTTAAGTATTTTTTGCATCTGTCTGTGTATTATCTTTACTCATCATTGTAAAACAGACCTGCAGAATTTTCTGGGTGGTCAAAAAGTATCTGGCACTAGATATTATTTTTTTTTAGTGTATGTAAGTGTGTAGACCATATTTCTAAATAATTATTTTAGAATTTATTATTTCCATGTAAGTATAAGGAGAAGTGTAACATCAGTAGATTTTTCAGATGTATCTATTAAAAATGTAAATATGTGTATATGTGAGTATAAAGGTCTATGTCTACACCCTTCCAAAAGCTCAGATTCCTAATTATTTTTTCAAAGATTCCTAGAGATTCTTTCATTCAGATCATCTTTCAATTTTTAATTTACTTTATTAAAATCTCAATAAATCATCATATTGTGAACTTCTCTATCTGGAATTCATTAAGATATCAGAAGATAATTTATCAACCACATCTCATATATTACTTCTCATGCATGAATTTGTGATTCTCTGCTTTCATTCTCTTTTGTGACTAAGAAATCTTATCTAATTTCAAATTTCTATTCATCCAGGATGTATAAATTTTCACTATTTAAAGCCATCTAAATGCTTAAGTTAACTAAGTTTACATATGCCAACTTTTAAAACTTTTGTGCTTGATAGATGGAAGTCTTAAGATACCAAGTACTGTCTGAGGGAGCAGAGGAATGTTTTATAGAATTCAGTTAGTGTTCTTATCATTAGATAAGAACTCCACATGAATTAGCAGAAACTGCAAAGTCACAGAAACTACATCATTTAAACGTACTATGGCCTATTTCTGAAAAACACAAAAAACCCATGTCTTGTGCATTACAACCTTAGCACGCCAAAGACAGTCCCATTTTAAAACTTCATAATACAAACGGAGGAATGATTCCTTACATGTCTGATAAAACCCATCAGCAATGATAATAAAAAGTATATGATTTTGTAATAGCACCTTCTCAGGAGGGAACACAAAAGAATATATGGAATAGAGACACCAAGCAGAAGCATAAGAGGCTGTAGATAATTTCTCCTAATATTTTGCAAGACTGCAACTATGAAATACAGCTGTGAGGAGCTGTGAGCAACTTTCAGTATAATATTCATTCCACCTGAATCTTCATGCTTACTTTGTAGCTACCTGCATGTAAGTATTGCCTGATTTTATTTTTTTTTTCAATTAAAAGTAATATGCAGCAGAGGAAGAAACATTCACTTATAGAACACAGTTCATCTGACCTATTTTAGACATCTATGCAAAAGAATACAAATTATACCCTAAAGGTATTTGTTGCCTTTCACTGAAATATACATAAGGGTTAACATTTGCAAATACATGTACTGAAAGTGTTTAAGCTCAAGCAGATGAATCTTACCCAAATCATTATCAATGAGAAGATAAAATGAAGAGTCTTGCATGACAACAACCCTATTGCCTCACTCTGGCAACCAAAATCATTGTTGTGGCCATAAATAATTGTGGGAGTTCAAGTAGAATGTATTCTCTTTAATTCAAATACTGCCCATTTTTTATTTTCCATTATGTTCAGGGTCCTTGCTTTTAAACCTGTACCTGTTTTTTCCATTCTGCAAACTACTCAGAGGGAAAAAAAAATTACTAATTGCTGTTAACGAACCCTTAAAATCTGCTAAGGTCAGTACCTGACTTGCCTCAATCACCTCCTGAAACTGCAAATGCCAATGAATGATTATACACCAGAAAAAAAAAAAACTTCCTTTGGCCTTTAATTTCACTTTATCTCCTTGCTTCATACACTGAGACAGAGCTAAAAGGAAGACAGTAGTCATTTCCTACTAATCTCACTTCAATCAAATCCCTATTATTCACCTTATTCAGACTGAATTATCCTTGCTCTTTTCAATCACTCTTTGTTCCTGTAGAAGTTCTACTGTACCCTTAATCAACTCCTTTACACCTACCTGGATGCTTTCAGTCCCAGCTTTATCTTCCCGAGGCAGCTGCCAGAGAAGGCTCTGGGATGACAAACATGTGCAGGAATTGGATAACAGTTTCTTACACACGGTTTCCCAGATTGCCAGAGAGTTTGCCCACGCACTTATTACTCCAACTTGAAAAACAAGTTGTTCCTGTGTCGGTTCATAGGCTGTAAATCTTCCAGATAACACAATAGGCTGTAGAGTCTGTGAAAGTTTCAGATGACAACACAAACTTGTAAACTCTTGTAAATATAATATAGTCACAAGAACAAAGAGGCAGCCTGTCAAAGCAAAGGTTTTACAGCTCTGGGAAAGTGATGTGGGAAAATACTGGATATTGTATGATAGAAAATGCTGGCCAAGCAGTCACAGGACTGAGCAAAAGTATAAAGATCACAAAGAGCTAAGAGGAAAGAAGTCACAGCAAATTTTAAAAATAACAGAAAATTAGTTGATCTAGGGTACCTGCCTAGGTGGAAGGAGAAATAGTGGTAGGAGAAAGAAACTTAGAGGTCAGGGACACCTCATTCTAGTAAAAGTATCAGAGAAAATTAATTCTGACAACATCCATTTAAAATTTTGCTCTGAATCTTATGAAATTTATCTGAAGCTTATCTCTTCTGCCCTCTCCTCTCCTCATCAAAAGAATTCACAGTGAACAAATTGAACCTTTTGCTCCTTTAAATCAAGGTGAATGCCAGGAACAAAGCATTAAAGAGCAGCTTTTCCTGGACAGAAATATGATGACCTTTGTAAAGTTTATTGATGCTTAGAAAAAAAGGACAGAGGTGGCATAACACAGCTGAATGATCTTGGAGGTAAAATCATCACTCAGAGTCTTGAAGGACTTCCTACATCTTTTTCATATTCACATTGATAGAGAACTTGGATCGAACCAACCTAACTGTTGATATGAACCTGATTACATGAGGGACAAGTGAATCACCTTTTCTTGAAAAATGTACAGCTATCTAAAATCAGAGAAAAAAAGAATATATTGAGCATTTTGTCACAAATCTTCTTAAACAGATTCTGCATGACAGCAGGAAAAATAAAAATTAATTTTTCAGAAAAGAAAAGCTAAGTTTATCAGAGATCAGTACACCAAAACAATCATTCTCTTTGAATCAAAAGGTTTTAAGTGGTTTTTCAACATATTTTTTGCACCAGGATGACATCAAGTGGCTACTCAAGCCAATTACTTTACACTTGCTGGAAGCAGTCATTATGACATCTCTTCATAATGCTATTCCTACTGTGTAAACATAATTGTATTATCAACAACTGCCTCTACTTCAAATTTTGCATGTCCCATTTCAAATCCTCTGTGCTTTCCTCAAGCCTTTATAAACAAATAATAAACCTTTCAACTCATGGAATAAATTTATTTTCATATAATACTTTTGAATTCAGAAAATAATAAATGTAGACTTCTGTGGATTTAGCAGGTTTATTAAACTTTATAATAACAGGAATAACTAGACTTAGTTAATCATTCTTTAACTAGAGGGAAGAAATTAATCCTTGAAAGATCTTTTTGGTATGTAAAACACATGATTAAAAATTGAAGGTAATCTGGTATTTTAAGCCAGTGAGAACAATCAGTCACTAACCCACCTCACCAGAGACATGGGAGAGTCTCCATCACTGAAAGTTTCCAAGATGTGGTGGGACAGGTTGGAAATAATCTCATCTCTGCTCCTTTCCCTGTGAAAGGCTGGACCAGATGCTCTTTCAAAGTCCCTTCTCAGATAGGCTATTCTTTGATCCTGTATTTTAGACAACAAACATCTGTGGCTTCTATAAACTTGTATTAAGGCTATGAAAATATCATAATTGCTTTATAACTAGTTAATGGATAAAAATTTCAATCACCTTTTGAGTTTAATAATATTATGGCTCACCACAGCTTTTATTTCTAAAAATTTTATTTCAAGAAATTTCCATCTTCAAACATGGCAGTAAGGATTATAATCCAAAATTTAATTTGCAGGAAATCAAATATTTCCAAGTATTTGAAAGACAATCTCTTTACAACATAAAGGATATGATCTTACAAATTTACATATTTCCTTCCTAGATGCTGCACAGAATTTAAGAGAGACTTCAAAGTAAAAGACATTAACTTATAAATAACAGAAGTAATGAAACCTTCCTATGAATTTTTATCCTTCATTCCCCTACTAAGCTTTACTCTCCTCAAGAACCTTGCCCTTATTCCAAAGAACAAGGTATATTCTGCATGCTTTACATTTAGTGTGACATTGTTTTGAATAAATCTCATGCCACAGATCTCATAGGAATTGAAGTATATTTCAAATTTTCTTGAAAATAGTTATAAATGCAGAAGTTATTATGGGTGCAATGACCAGATGAAGAGCAGAAGGGACAGCATTGCCAAGTAAGCCCTGTCTCCTCAAGAAGGTAGTAAAAACAAAAACCACACAGCCACCACAAAAAACCTCAAATCTCAAACTCCATACCATCACCATGAACAGATACCAATTTTTAGGGTGTTTGTTTCCATTGCTTCTCTTGCTCTCCCAATGTCCTCTATGAATTTATTGTAGGCTAAAAGTCTTCCACATTCCTTTTGTTCTTTCGTTTTCACCAGCTCTAAATACACTTGGAGAGATCACCCACTCTGAAGATGCCTTGCAGAATAGACTACAGGAGATTTGCCCAAACCTTGTCTCAGAAGCAGCAGTTTCTGCTCTGCTTCACATCAGCCAGCATCTTCATTCCAATACTCCAACAGCACCAAGCTGCCGAGTTCTGCCAAGAGGTCCTCTAAGTTACATTGTCATGTTTCTATTTAAAAGCTCTGATTGACTCTTGGAAGGATGTTTTTATCTGCTGTGAAGCCCACAATAAGCAGCTCCATGCTAACCCCTCAAAAAGCAGGCCTGAAAGAAGCTGCTGGTCTAGAAGAACTAAGCTGCCCTTCAGAGCCTGTTATTCACCCAGACGCCCTCAGGGACTTTTCTAACACACAGTCACATTGTCTTTTCTGAGCTTTGGGGTTTCTGAGACAGACTTGATGAGGAATGACAGCTCTTAGCCATGGCAGACTCTGGAACTAACAAACTTCTTCTAGGTGACAGACAGAAAACCTGCTGGACTGGATCCATGATTTTGTGGTACTGGGTATAATACACTTTTTCAAAAGTATTTCTCTCTAAATACTAGTGTATCTTTTTCTCCAATCATTTATTCATACTGAAATTATTTTCAGAACATTATAAGCATGAGGGTTGCATTATTGGGAATAATTTAACCAGTGTTACAGTACCAGCAACTTAGTAATCACCAGAAGAAACAAAATTTTCACTGAAAGTCACAGCAAAATGCATGAATTTTAGCAGGAGTACACTTGTGGTCCTACAATTTTTAATACTCCAGCTTTGAATTTTTAAAATATTTCCTTTAGTAGTACCCTGCAAGTTCAAGCATTGAATGAATTCGAGTCATTATTCATTGGAAGACTTTAAACTATTACCAGCAGTTTAGTCTTACAAATAATGGGCCACATGTTTATATGAAGTAGTTCAGGTGGCTTTTTCTAGTGGAATTTCCTTTTAATGTCCACCTTTGATAGCTCTACCAATTAATTTTCTTTCCTCCCTGCAAGATCAAAAGGACTTTTGTTCATTACATCTTTGATTTTCTTCGTCCAAATAATTTTGTTCTTTCATTTTTAGGACATATTAGAAGTGAACTGCGATTGCCATGATGGGCAGATAAGAAATTATGATCATTTCAGTAATAAACTGAAATAAAAAATACAGAATCAAGTGCTAACCAACTAAGATAATTCAGTCATTGTCTGTAGAACATGCCAGAGAATGGAAACATGGACACTCATCTAGAGCACTTTACACACATTATTCCAAACGGCATCTGATAAATAGCCGTAAACATTAAACAGTCACATCACAAAACCTCAAAAATAGACAGGACATCTTATCTATTAATACAGGGCAGATATAATCACAGACTGGTTTGGGTTGGAAGTGAGCTAAAGGTTGTCAAATTCCAAACCCCCTGCTATGGGCAGGGACACCTTCCACTGAACCAGGCTGGTTAGAGCCCCATCCAACCTGGCCTTGAACACCAGGGATGGGGCAGCCAAAGCTTCTCTAGGAAACCTGTAACAGCATCTCACCAACCTCACAGTAAAGAATTTTTCCTAATATCTAACCTAAACCTACTCTCTCAATTTGGAACTACTCCCCCTTGTCCTATCACTACACATTCTTGTCAAAGGTCCCTCTCCAGCTTTCTTATGGACTCCCTTTAGGCATTGGAGGGTGCAAAACTGGTGCTGGTGTTGTCCAGGGTGAGCAGCTTCAGTTCTCTCAGCCATCACAAGAGAGGTGCTCCAGCCCCCTGATCAGCAATTAAGATGCCCATTCTAAATTGTTGTCCGATGCATGCTCCAGTTTCCATCATTTATTTTTCAAGGCTTTAAGGCTTTCTTCTCTAATTAAGGCTATTAGTATGTGTGTCAGAGAGAGACAGAGCACGAGCAAGCACAAGGACAGAGCACGAGCGAGCACAAGGACAGAGGGAGCACACAAAAACTGCTGAAAGTCATTTCCCACAAGCTTGAGCTCTAGTGATGGAAACAATATCACAATAAAAGACTGTAGCGATTTAAAATATATCTGCTGGGGTTCTGTTTTAACAATTCAACATATTTGCCAATATGTTTCCATCACTGGAACATTCAAGTATTTCCAAGTACAGGAGCAAAGGCACAAAGGAATTATAATGCAGTATGCATAAAGCCAAAGAGAAAGGCTTTCTTTCCAGACTCCAAGAAAATTTCCCTCTTCACCTTCTTTTGGCACAAAGAACACCGAGAAAGAGAATGTAGCCTGAGTACTAAACAGGATGTTTGCATAGCTTCCTTTTTAAAGGAAGAGGAAGGACCGATATTAGTATATAAGAGACTCATATTGAATGCTGAGTACTTTGCAGAACTACTTCATTTTGATTTGTTTAATGATAAAATATCTGAAAATCTAAATAAAATCTGTTAATGGATTATTACTTAACAACTTGAGACTTGTTTTATATTTGTTTTTTTGAGGGTCAGATCCTTACCTGACAGAAATGCACATAGTCCCACTGTGTTGGCGGTAACCAGTTGAAGGCTTCATGAGCCTAGAACCTGCAGAAAACCTGCAGCATTTATAAATGACAATGATTTTCTTTTCTCTTATGTAGAGTGTTTATATAACCGAGGTATAATTAGTTGCAAAAAAGGACTAGGGCAGAGGAAAAGTTTATAAATCCATTTCCGGTCCTACTGTCATAGACAGAACATGATACTGCAAATTAAAAGCAGATTGCCAAACAATTAGATAAAATGACTTCATCCTCTCTGATTCATTAATGCAATCTGCATTGTGAATCTAGCCATAAAGAATACTTATGCTGTTAGTCAACTGCAGGCAAATGAAAGCTTCAGAAATAACATAATACAGGACTGGATCTTTTCATTGACAGACCTACAGTTTCCTTTTGTTACTGCTGGAGCTGTTGAATCAATTATGGCTTCTCAAAATGTCCTTACAGCCTACCTGGTGTTAGCTCCAGCTAAGCCTGGCTTTGGAGATCTCATCCCTAAGCAATGCTTTTGCAGCATCTCTGGCACATATTCTTGCTTGCTGTGTGCCCTCTTTTTGCATTAAGAAGCCATTGCTGACTATTTAGAGCTGTTATAAGGAAATGGTTAAGCAGTGAGCAGCAGCAGCAACAGCAGCAGCAGCAGGAGCTCTCTCTGGTCAGCCTGTACCTGGGACAGAACAGCAGTTTCCACTCCTCTGTCAGCACAGAACTGTGCACTCTTCAAGCTCCTCTACCACGGCTTTGGAGAGAACAATGGAAAATGCCAGAGGACAGATTTGGTGATTTATTGTGATTACATCTGTAAGCTGTAACCAAACTAAAACCTCTCAGGAGTAAAGATATATATACTGATGGTTCTGAATAAACCTTAGATTCACTCGCTCTGCTGGTGGGTCTTGTCTCCTCATGTATCACAGAGGCTGGAACAGTTGACCCTCAAAGCCCTTTTCCAACCAATATTTTCATGATTCTGTGAATGCTTTTTTCACCAACTATTGATTTCTAAAGCAATATTAAAGTTGTATTAATAACAGCACATATAAAATTTAGCATCTAGTGCAATTTACTCATCAGAACACAGTCAATATTAATTTTGGAGGCCCCAGAATACTGCTCCTATTTAGTAATCAATGGTCATTATCTGAGAAAAAAAAATATTTTCCCAAAAACCTTGGTGCTCGTACTGAACTGTCATTATTTAAATACAAATATTTTCTCTGAAGAACTAATACTGTGCTGGTTGTTAATGTCTAAAGAAAGACAACAGTTTCAGGTTCTAAATTATCAGCTGCTCTCATCTGGTGATTGACATAGATGCTTTATTAAAAACAGGCAAAAATATTCCATAATTTCCACACCATGTGAAAGCAATCAGACAAAATCACTTTATTTTGCCACAGAGGGTTCAATTCCCTACCCCCTACTAAATTTCATCACAATAATTTACAACTGTTCAGAAGGTATGCAATCTGTTACCAAATTGGTCTGGTTTCATTTAACACCCAATTTCACTCTGCAAATGTGCAAATTAATAGCCAAGGTGCAAACCAGTGGAGAATTAGGATTCAAGGCAGAGAAGTTTGTCTGGTGATTAGAATTTCATAATGCACCTATGGAATGGAAGGTCATCTGAGACAATTCCTAGAGTACAACTAAGTATGCATGAAGTTACTTGAAACTCTTCGTTCTGTAAGCTGGCAAGAGAACAGAGGTTTGGGTTAGCCTGAGGATGTGAGCTAGACAGGATTTATTCACAAAAGAGCATCCAGGAATAGCTGCTCCCAGCTGTCTCCAGCTCTGTTCTACTGGGATATCCCAGGCAAACCAGACAGCAAAAGCAAAGTGTAGCAGAACTTAAGAGCCCACATTTCCTTGTGGAATTTGACTCAAGATCTGAAGAAATTAAATATTGTCACAGGCAAACCAATCTTAACAATCAGGGAATTTATTTTAACTTAATTTAGCTTATTGCCGGTTAACACAAACTTACGATGACTGATTCAAGTGTTGGGAAAAAGGAAACGTAAGTAATTAAACAAACACTTATGGAAATATCTTTCTTCCCCCTTGTTCAGGCTCAGCTCAGGCCAAAATCATACCTTATTCCACTTGCAAATTTCAACTTTCTTTATTTTCCCCATGACTTTTTCTCTGCTCATCCCAATTTCCTCAGTGAGGTGAGAGATGATGCAAAAGTTTGGCATCAAGTGTGTAATGGTTTCTGCAGTCTGGGCCAGGAAAATGACCTATACCATCAGCAAATGAAGATAACAGCAAAAAGAGAATTGAGTTGCAGGAATAGCCAGTCACCAGTATTTGTAGGGAATAAGGGAACTTTCTCCTGGGAAGACTAAACTGTCTCAAGGCTTCTCAATATTTTTGGCCCTACTTAAAGTACCAAAAGAAATTATAAAGTCCCAGGCAAAAAGAGTTGTCATGCAAATTTGCTGCAAGAACAGTATGAGCCCCAGCAGGCAGATTCCAAGGTAACAGGGTGATAAAGGATTTGACAGCAAACTTAAAAGCTGGAAGGAAGAGCCTGTAGGATGCTGAACCAGAGCGAAGAGACTGACCTTCAGCTGGACTGATTTAAAGGTGTTTCAGTCTCAGAAAAAAGTGAAGGTCTTTCTATAAAGGGAAAGAACATTTTACATAGTCTAGAAGGCAGTGTAAAGAAACAGAATACATAACAAATAGCTGGTGTGTGTAATCATCAGGCCAGGAAAAAGCTAAAGAGATGTAAAATTAATTTTCAGTGTCCACACTAACAGGAGTTATTATATGCTTTGATCTGAAGGACCTAATTTGGGTGCCTAAATTCAGAAGTTTCAATGCAGAAACACAGAAGTTTCCAGGACTGTAACACCCAAGCATTAATTTCCATTGCACTCCCTGCCTTTGACTGTATCATTAGTTCAAAAGGCACTCGCTCAACACCACTTTGTTTTCTCACTAACGAAATGGAACTGGCATCTTGCGGCAACACCCTGACAGAAAGGACTGCCAGGATTTTTGGTATTGGTTTCTTTGTTGTCAGGATTTCTCTCATTTATGGCATAATAACCTGCAAAATGTCATTGTTTCCACATCAGGAGAGTTGTCTCATATGGAAGAATGCAAGATTGTCCTGATACATCCATGCTAAATCAGGTGCCAAATGCGATAGTGATGAGTTACTGCATGGTTCTGCCTCGGGCAGCTCACCCTGCTTTGTCAGCACTGCAACCAAACTAAGAACACTCATCTTCTAAAGCTCTTCTGCTCTGAGAGCTGAGCTACTCATGCAGAGTTGATGGTGAAAATATTCACGAAAATATGCCATTACATCATCTTTTCAACAGCTTCTCTGGAAATAATACACATATAGACTAATAATTTCAACATAGGAGAAAATGCAAACTGGCTTCATCTTCCTAATTATCGCTTTCAGGATGAGTTCTATGCCAATGGAGAATTCAACAACTGAATAAAAAATACTAAACACTTGATATCCTTGTTACAGGAAAGCAACAGATAGTGCAACGTGTAACTCAAATTAGAGTAGGCATGAAACAATCTCTTCATCTTTAAGTAAAACCCTCAAAATTTATAGCAATGGTTATGGTAAAACGCAAAATAAATTAAGACCCTCTGGTGACAGATGCATGGCAAATTTACATTATGTTAAGTTTGTAATATTTAAATGTGAACAATATTACCCTTTCCTCGAAGTAAAGTGCAATGTCAAAGCAAATCATAATTGCAGCTCTGGTTCTGAGGCTCAGCCATCCAGCTTCTTGTGTAAAAAGAGTTTTATTTGTACATTTTAAATATCAAAAGCAAATGATCCTCTCCCTCTCTTCTGTTTTTTCTTCTCACTTAACTCTTGCTGTTTTAATTTATAGGGTCCTCAAGACAACCTACATTTTTTCTATTTTTTCATTGTTTTAATTAAGTTGAGCATAATGACAGCAAAAGGAATTGCAAAAACCCTATTTCAAGCAAATAAACCAGGAGTTTGCTGAGCTGGCAGATCTTCCTGGGCTCCCACAGCTTTAATTTTAACACTGAAAGTCTAATCAAGCTGCAGTGTGAAACTGAAATGTTACTTTCTGCTGCTACATTCAGCGCTGGTAATTACACACTGCATTTTGTAGGGAAGGAGGAGAAAAATATCAGCGTAGATCCTTCTTACCTAACCTTGGCAGAATGCCTTTCTGCTATTAAAAGTCCACTCAACAATAGGTTATTGTGCTGCACTTTCAGTTTTGTTAAGGTCATTATGAAAGCAGGCTCCTTGGCTGAGTTCAGCTCTTCTCAAGAAGCTCAGCTTGGATCTGGGAACGTACATAAAGCAGAGATCTAACAATACAAGTATTTTTTTAAAATTAGTCTAAACTTCCAAAGATCCTACAATAAGCAGAAAAACGTTGTAAACTCTAACACTAATGTAAAGCATGTTTAGGGACAAAATCCAATTAAACTGTCTTTTGAGTAATAAATATTGCAATATTTGAATAGGACAGCCACTCAGGCACTTGGTCTAATAAACTGATTCTTCTATATGCCAGGAAGCATATGTTCTTTGACTTTAATATCCATAATGATCTTAAATATGGACATTAAATAATCCTATCTGGTTTGTTTGCAAAGTTCTCGGAATGAGAACAAATAAACTAATGAATGTAATCAAAAACAGTAGTGGGTCCTGTTTATTTGTGTTGTTGTGTTTGTTTAAACATCAACAAAATAGAACAGTTTGAAGACTCTATTAGGGCTCCCAAAGTTCTAGAAAGCATTGAAAATGGCCTTTTGTAGTTTCTTATATCCTGTTAACAGATCTACAAATTATCAGAATTTATGTCTGGCCTAGGTTTGAACATAGAGCTGTGCCAAGCATTTATATATAGAACTGATATTAAGAAATTTAATTCAAAATAAAACCCTGAGATTCTTTGTATCATTTCACTTGGCCATGACTGCCATCTAGTGATACAATTTACAATAGTCAAAACTTTCCCTTTAGAAATCCTATTGCATCAAATGTATTTGGAAATGTGCAGGACATATTCTAGAAATCTGTGCTTCATTTACTTGCTAATATAATGCCCCACACTGGCCTGCAGTTTTATACATACTCGGTTTTAAAGGTTGATGTTTTTTCTGTTTTCCCTTTAAGAATGCACTTGAAAACTCAGATACTTGCCCAAGAAGAAAACTTCTCAGAGCCACAGGACTTTATAATGTATTCAATTTCTCTTCTGGAAAATTTCCCTTGAAATGGCCACATTATTTATTATTGCAGTCGTTGTTAATAAATTATTCATAATTATTTATGTCAATATAAGTTATGAACATAATTTGGGTCAAGTAAAGAGAGTTAATCTCTTCCTCTTTTCAAAAATCAAGAAGTGTCCCATCTTATTTGAAAAGTGATCACTTCCCAAATCTCCTGCCTACCTAACAGACCCTTTGGATTTTGCCAGAAGCTGAAGATATAAAATAAACCACACAATCAAATGAAAATAAGGCACACAATCTTAAACATGAAGGTAAATTGCCTATTTCAAACACTTATTATTTAGCTGTGATTTTAGGTCCTTAAATCAAGGGTAACCTTTCTAAAGAATTCTCTGGAACTCAAATTGGTAGATGGGATTTATAACCATGTGGTTTTACTTCCTAAGCAGCAAATTACTCAGTGATCTTCTGTAGCTATGTGCATTCCATTTATTTTTTTAGTCAGATTATCTCACTTACCAGCATGGTCAGCCAATTCATTGTGCTTCTGAGTTCAAATCAAGTTACACATAGAACAAATAGATACTAACAACAAAATCAGACACTTGGCAGTATCTCATCAACCATATCCAAATTTGGGTTTGATTGTTAATTAAACTGCACGGGAAAAATCTTCCCCCCACACACAATTCTGCCCTGGGACAGTTCAGACTTTTCTGCAAGTTTGTCAGAGGTGTCTGGATCACAGACTGAGCACTGAGGATTTAGTCACAGTGAGCTCTATTAGATTTTCCTTCACTTGATGTTTCTCCAAGTACTTCCGCAGTCCTCCAGGGAATGTTTTTATACTCATTTAGTTGATTTCCTTGGTATCTTCCATAGCCTTGACATTCTAGAGAATTATGACATTCTTTAAATTAAGTAATGCTTGAGTCAGGTGTTTTTAAATCAGGGTGTTACCCAGAACTAATCCAGGGAATATGGACACTCAGCATTTAACTTTGAAATGAAATAAAGACAATAAATAACAATTCTTTCTTTCTGAAAGCAACTGTTGGGCTGTTGCAAAAAATAACAGCATGGAATGGTTTGACTTTAGGTCTTGAATTGAAGCTATGAATTCACCATAACCAAAAGGGGGGGATCTTTCTCCTTCCTCCTCCTTCAGAGTATAAACACTGCTCTTTCTCCTTTCCTGTTCTGACTCTCCCACACATCATGCCCTGAATTAAGACAATTCAAGTTGTTGAAAGAGAAGAAAATGAGCCTAACAGAGAAAGAAAAGTGAATAGCTTGTCTGTGATTTAAATACTTGTAACAATTTATCCAGAGCAGTGCTGGAGCTGGTGTTTGGGGGAAGGTAGGATCAGGCAGCTGGGCCTAGCTGAGCAGTAATTTAACAAACTCTCACAATTAATGACATTCCATCAGTCCTCAGTGCAACTTTATCCTCAAATTTCCAAATCCTCCATCTCCATGTCACCTATACAGGGTTGCACCCTGCTGTGTCTCAATTCTGGTGCCTGTCCTACCAGAGTGCTGCCATGAATAAAAGATTAATTTTTTCATTGTCACTGACATGCTTAAATGGAGTACATTGCTTAAAAAGTAAAAAAAAAAAAAAAAAAGTCAACCAAGCCAAGGTAGCCTGACATAGTAAAGTGGCAGGGATACTTGATCAAGGCACTTCAAGAGCCGGGTTAATCAGTCACACTGGTTTAGCTTGCCACTAAATTGTAGTCTCCCTCAGAACCAGAAAAAACTGTTTTCCTCTCAATATTCTCACTTTTCATTCTATTTCTTTCTTCATTTATGGACAGAACAACGGAACTGAGCAGCTGGAAGAGAGAACTGGGCCATCATTTGGTAGAAGGACAACTAGAAGGTGAGTTGGGAATATTAGCTCACCCTACTCCTAACCTTTCCTGCAACTGGGAAATTATCTGAGGCTCACAGCTTGAAATTCTCAATAGTAGACGTCAGCAGCAAGTAAAATTATTTCATTCTAATGATAATTGAAGAAACTTAGCTGAAAAAGATTACCATACTGTGATTAATTGAAAAACCAAGACTGAGCTAAATGTCAAGTTTTAAAATAGAATAATCTCATTAAACTGACTCAGTATTTGCTGTAATAAAGGCAAATCTATTAAAACTATGCCCCTATAAAGACAAAAGGCCAGAAATTATAAAATAACAGCATATGAAATTATAAAATTCAGCAATAACGTACCCACTATTATCATAGTCTTTATAATATCTCATTAAAATGAATTAAAAACACAATAAATATTTTTGCCTTATCTCAGTTGATTATGTATCTTCATATATTGGAAAAGAAGTAACACAAGATATATGGAAAATTTTTTGCTGCTATAAATATAATTTTTTTAAAGCCAACATCTACATAACAATTGCAGAAGGAAAAGGGACTAAATGTTTTGACCCTGCAACAACAGAGCTGCGGTGTCACTGTTCAGCCACAAAGGTGAGAAGGTGCAACAATAAGATTTGATCCAGGCCAAACACATCAGCTCTGCAGGGTCCATCTCTGAGCAATTCACGACTCACTCTGCCCCAAACCTTTGCCAGTTCTCACTGTGCTGTTACAATGATGTGGCAAACTCAGCTGGGATCACTGAGGTGGAACAAAGTCGAGATGGACCCTTTTACTCCTCCAGATGCAGTTCAGTGTTACAGTTTTATCCAAAAAATGCATCAACAGAGATCAGCTTCCAAGTGGAACAGATGTAACCAGGTCTTTCTGCTCAAAACAGGGTCAGCTTTGAGGTCAGATGAAACTACCTGGAGTTTTATCCCTTCAGTTATTGCAAAGCATCCAAGGACAAAGCCTGTCCAAGCTCTCTGTGCAGCCTGCTCCAATGTTAATGCCAACCTGGCCTGGAACAGGATGGCTAAACTATTTCCTTTGTACAGTCAGACACTACTGGGCAGCAAAAACCCCCCAAAAAACTGAAGGACTATGAAGAATTTTGGTGTAAAAAAATATTTTAAAGTCTGATTTCTGGCAAAAGTGAAATAAATTAAAAGGTTAATGTATGTTCAGCGGAGCAGCCTCCTCCTCTCTTACAGTGGCCATAAGGGATACAAGAGGAGCACTCATCTGTTAATACACTTTGAAATACTCATCACTTTTCTGCCTACATTCCTAGGAGCAAAATCACCCAAAAAGCAGGAGTTTTTCTTGCTTACTTTTTTTTCTCTCTGATCTACAGTTTCTTTGTGAGAGATGAACTAATACTTTGAGAAATTCTGGACAGTTGCTAATTTAGCTAATGTCCCTAAAGGCAGTTTTCTCTTAAAATTCAGGTGTCTGTACATCTAAATGAAATAAGGCTGAAAATAATGCCCTGAAACAAGCCTGAAAAGAGCACATCATAATTATTTTACTAAGTAAGGTCACCTGGCAAACTGCATCTAAAAAAAATATAAAATTAACTAACTGGATCAAAATCTTAGAACTCTACTCACCTGAATGATGAGATCACTACCTTTATATTTAGCTACACACAAACACTCCTTCTCAACACTGGAAACCAGGCTAAGGCCCAAATTAAAATCAGGACCAAAGCACTCAGAGGATATTCTTTCTATATTTAAAAATGTTTCTATCTAAATAACTGTTTAAAAAGAGCTGTACAGTATCACCTTCCATAAGTGTTCATTTTTCCGTCCTTGGCAGTAGTTAAAATAACTTAATATTCAGAATTAATACCTTAATAATCTCTGAATTCATAATTTAATTTCTACTAGAAAATACATTATATAAGACAATGTCAGAAATAGACAATTGAACTTCTGATTATTGAAACAGGATAAAATACCAAAATCCTTGTGTTTTCGATGAAAAGCAATCTACTGTGAAAAGAGAAAAACAAGTTTTCTACTGCAAAGTTTGAAAGTAAATATTGATACTGGTTTGCATTTCAACTTCGCAGCTAGCAGAGATCAACAGGGTTTCAGGTGTTTTTGCTGAAACTCCCTGCAGAGGAGCAGTTTGGGCTTAGTTCTCATAGAGTGATACCAAGTATCTTCATGGGGAGGAAAATACCAGATAATAGAGAATTACCTCATTCCTGAGGAGCAGCCTAACAAGAGCCAACAGTGAGAAGGGGAAAAAAGAAAGGCAAGGTGTCTAATCATGGTGGAAAATAGGGGAGAGGGATTACCAAGAAAAATAAGGGTTCCATCTTTTGACATTTCAGTCAAAATGAGGTAATCTTTAGAAAGACAAACTACAGTAAAACAAAATTAGTAGGATCAACAGCAGATGTAAGCAGATAAAATGTAAGAGCCTGTTAAGTGATCAGCTCCTATTAAACCTTCTAAAGCTTCTTGTTGCCTCCAGTTCCATTAATTCCTTCTCATTTACAACATTTTGCTGCAAAACAAAAGTTTTACTTCATAAGTTTCAGAACACTTTGTAATGTAGTCATAACAGGGGAGAGGAAACTGCATTAACCCAGATCTTAACTGAGGGAGAAAAGCAGATTAATCCCAAGAGGGTTTTTTCCTAAGGCTTAACATCTGCACAGAAAATTCATTCTGACAAGAAGATACAAATCTATTAGCTACATTGTCTGGTAAGATGCATTTTCTGGCTATAGAGTGGAAAATGAAATGTTGATATTCAAATTTAAATGAGCAAGTTTTAGACAGTAATTCTGGACATTTTTATGTAGCATATATTACCTGATTTCAGAACCTGACTTGCTAAGTGTTTCACAATTATCAGGAAGGAAGGGCATAAAATAAATAGCTTTTGATATTCCTTATGTGAACACTTTCCATGTTCTTTCTGAAATGCAGAAATATGTTCTTTCCAAAAAAAAAAAAAAAGGAAAACTTTTCACCAGAAAGAAAAAGTCAGAGTTATCAAAGTTCTGGTTTATATGCCAGAAATTTTGTTTTATATACCAGAAATTTTGTTCAATTTTTTGTTTTTCTTGTAGTATTTTTAAAGATATACACACACACACACACACACACACGGTTACTAAAAAAGGCATTTCATTTTCTGTGAATAAACCATTTTCAAAGTAAATTTGTTGAAAATATACACACACACACAAAAAAAAATGAAGTAAGGAAGATATAAAATACTGAAAGGCCTTTATACCCTGCATAGACTGAAAAAAACAATCTTATATTCAGGAAACCATTTTAATCATTATTCTGTCTTACTTTCACTAGCCAAAACAATGTTCAATGTTTTTCTGATATATTTGTGACATACTTGCATCACCTGACGTCCTTCAGAACTTGGCATAAAGAGTTAAGATTTGAAAGCACTTTTAAAAGAGTGAATGCTTACTGCACAAAAGGAAAATATTTTTCTTTTTGCTGTTTATCAGTCTTTCTCTCAAAACAAAGTTGTTGCAGATGGTACAGAGGCTGCTTGGCTATAATCTCAGATAGATATTGCTAGACATGGATTACATTTGTTCACAATCTGAAACAGTTTTCTTGTTTTCTTTGTTTTAGGAGCTCATGATTCTGGCTACAAAGGCCTAGAAGTCTGTACAGTTCATCTACTGAATAGACCATTGTGCAATCCTGCCCTGGATGAATCTTTTGGGGTACGTGAGCTGTTACCCAGCAGTACTTAGAGGAGTCACTCAAAGCACAATTGAGAATTGTCTGTGTGCACAGCTACAGAAGTATCAGGAGAACCTTAGGTTCAGTTGCATGAAAGACAGTAAAATCAGAGCTGAGCAAATCTATTTGGATGACTGTAGCTGTGCCTTGGCCTCAAGAGGTCTTCTAGAAACATGTATGTTTTCCTTCAAGAGAGCCATAACCTTCCCCTGATGTCAATCCATTTCCACCTGTCCCATAACTTTCTTTCACATACCCTGTATAAAGTGATTTAATTTACACATTTATAAAGCCAGATTCCTGTCTTGTCAAAAGGGAAGGTTATCATATTGGTCTCTCATTAAGTGGGGGAATTATTTAAATGGGAATATAATTATCTCTAAATTTTCAGCAAACCAAGACTAAATCTTGAAAGAATAAATAAAGTAAATTTTGGACCTCATACCAATGTAGGGCTCATGCTGATACAAAGGGACAGAATGTACATCTCAAAGCATCAGGAAAATAAAAGTCCTTATAAAATGCATTTATTCTCATGCAGTTATCAGTAACAATTCCCCTTCCTTTCACATCTCAGTCCCCTTCATGACAATATAGTTTCTTCTAGTTTATCTAATACTCCCCTGGTTAATTCTAAAATCCAGACATTTTCACTCACTTTATGTTGCCCTTTATGTCACCAGAGCACCAGAAGGGCACAATCCCCTCCCTCCCCTGCTGCCCATGGGGCTTTGGATGCAGCCCAGGACCCCGTTGGGTTTCTGGGCTGTGAGTGCCATGGCTGGGGCATGTCCAGCCTCTCATCCACAGCACCCCTAAGTCCTTTCTGGGCATGGCTGCTCTCATTCTGCTCATCCCCCAGCCTGGATTGACTCAAGGGGTTGTCCCAAAATGGGTGTAGTACCTTGCAGTTGGTCTTATCCCCATGGGATTCCCATGGACCACTTCTCAAGTTTCTTCAGGTCCCTCTGGATATCATCCCATCCTTCAGGACTGTCAACAGCACCACTCAGCTTGGAGTCTGCTGCAAATTTGCTGAGGGTGCAGTCCATCCCTCTACCTATGTCATTAATGAAGATATTAAATACCACTGATCCCAGAACAGATCCCAGAGGAACCTGTCACCTGCCACCACCTGTCACCAATGTTCACTGGGAGGCTGAGATGTTGGCCACTACCCTCTGGGTGCAACTCTCCTGCCAATTCCTCATCCACTGAACAGTCCAACTATCAAATCCATCTCTCTCCAGTTTAGAGAGAAGGATGCTGTGGAGGCCTGTGTCAAAGGCTTTACAGAATTACACATAAATGTTACGTGTAGCCATTCTCTTGCTCACTAATGTTTCTCTCCACCATAGAAGGCCTCTGGGTCAGTCAGGCAGGACTTGCCCTGGGTGAAACCGTGCTGGCTGTCCCAAATCTCCTCCCTGTCTTCCATGGGCCTTAGCAGAGCTCCAAGGAGGATCTGTTCCATGATCTTCCCAGGCCCAGTAATTCCCAGGATCTTCCTTTCTGCCTCCTTTAAAGATGAGTACATTTCCCTTTTTCTAGTCACCTGGGACTTCACTTGACTTCCATTACCTTTCAAATATTGTGGAGAGGGGATTGGCAACTACATCAACCAATTCCCTCAGGACTCCGGGATGCATCCCTTTCCTCAGGTGGTCAAGAACTTGATCTTTACTTGCAGCATGGAATACTTTTCTGCCACAGGCCCCATCCTGCTGTCCATCCACTCTGGAGGTGTGGGAAGAGAGGTTGTCACTGAAGACTGAGGAAATTCTGGGGTTTAATTTAGCTAGTACTCGTTAAAATTCTGTATTTTGAAAGTGGAAATGCAATGCTTTCTGGTTTGGTTTAGTTTTAGTATAACCATTATTCCATGATACTGCATATATAAATTGTTGCTTAACTATATTTAAACTAATATCTGAAAACATGTAATGATGGCACCAAAGATATACCCTAGAACACACTCTTTCTGAAAGAACAGACATTAAAAATAAATGTTCTTAAAAAGCAGGCTAGAAGACTGTTTATCACCACCAAATATTAACAATGAATCTACAGCAAATATGTCCAAGTTAGTATTCCCTAATGACTTACACATAATATTAACAAAATCTCCTGTCCTGACATACAAACTCAAACCACCATTAAAAGGATGTGTTTGATAGGTTTGCAGTAGGTTTCAGCTACAAGCAGAAAGGAAGTTTTCAGATATATAGAACAAGTATGAATTTTATTCTTATTCCACTAAAATGGTTTTATTTTGCTGATTATCTGAAACTGAGCAAGAATTTTAAGCCTGTCTAAGATTGGGATGCTGTATTTTTGTTACTTACAAATTAGATACCTGAATGGAACTTTGCTTTTAGAACAGGGGTGAACAATATAATAATTGAACAAATGTTTCTATCAGACTACAGAAAATATGCACAAATTGTATTTGCACTCTGAAATTTTAGAACAAACAGGTGTGCTGCAATAATACTTCAAAACCATGGTAAATAAAATGTAACTGCCCACAATCAGTTAGGAACTGTTGACCTCTTCATATCCATAACTTCTACATTGTGTCATACTGTTTTCACAAGAATGCTCTCCAAACAGTTTTCAAGGTTAATTTTGCTGTTACTCCCTCTGGCAGGGTAAGCAGATAATTCTGTCTAATTTCTTTCCCAGCTTCTTTGATATCAGTAACTTGTACGTATACTAAATGAAGTTTTCGTATTTTGCCAAGGCAGCTGTTTGAATTTGTCTGTCTGTTACATTTCTAAAGGTAATATTGATACTTCAAAGGATGTAGAAAAAACATTGTCTGCTCCTTGTTTGTGAGATCCCTGAGAATGCTGTATACCTTCAGTGACCACATTGTAGGGCAAGCTGCTGTGTTTTCTCTGTATCTGTTTCAGAGTAATTAAAGTTGAAGAGGATTTGTTTAAACCTGATCAAAAGTATTTGCTCCTGTGGCTGCATAACAGACTGGAGAAAAAATATAAATCTCTTGATCACAATGTCAAACATTAGGATATAAATTAACTGTATTAATGTTAAAGTTTTACTTTTTGGATCATGTCCTTCAAAAAGTGTTCCTTTCCTTGTATTACTCACATTAGTAATTCTACCGAAATAAGACTATTCTTCTAAGTGCAAACACGTAAAGTTGTTTAACTTGGGGGCTGTGAAACTTTTGGATACAATCGGTTTAGTTGCTTACAAAACTAATTGATTCAGATTTAAACTAAAGAATGAACTAAAATATGAACTTCTCTTCAATGAACAGCACAAAATCTTTAAGGCCTGCTGCTGTGAATCAACACCATTTCACCCCACAAATCTTTACTCCTTCACATCAGCTGGGGATCTGTCTACAGGAGATGCAGGAGGTGTTTTCACTTGAGGCTAACAGGTTGTTCAGATGTGCCATTTACTACCCAGTCAGGAAAGTGCTTCAAGCCCTTGGAGTCCTATGAGCCAATACATATATTTACAGGTGAAAGAAATCCTCACGTTCTATTAACATGTACATATTTTCCCACATCTGAAATGCCTTATTTTTTAAAAATTGCATCAATTTTAAATTGGAGTAGAGACAAAATATGGTCTGTGGAAATGGCACAGAGCAGTAACATCATTCTGAGACAAGGCACAGAAAAACTCCTGCTATTCTGGCATTTTACACTTTGAAGAAGATTTTTGCTGCAGTCAGGCCAGCAAATCTTGCACTCTTGCTTTTATGAACATGCAGAATCTATTTCTGGGGGGTTTTTTTGTTTTGGTTTGGTTTTTTTTAATTAATCCCCTATTGCAAACTA
This sequence comes from Petroica traversi, assembly GCA_025920805.1. Classification (NCBI taxonomy): domain Eukaryota; kingdom Metazoa; phylum Chordata; class Aves; order Passeriformes; family Petroicidae; genus Petroica; species Petroica traversi. Next base: position 14,510,596 of record JAHLSL010000018.1, on the reverse strand, counting down.
ATTAGTGAGTTGAACTGGCCTATGAAGAGGAACACCGAAAGCCAGAATCAGCACAGAATAAACAATGTCTGGGACTCAGAGGAAAAGCAAAGAGGTAGCAGTGCTCTATTAAGATTTTCTCTGCTGATGTCAAGAAACAGAACCTTTAGAAAGATTCAGAACTGACTCAATTAAGGATTTACCTGAATTACCCTACCTTCTGTCTATGTCGTCATCTATATTTCCACATAGATAAACATGAGGTTTATTTTTGAACATTCTGGATTCCCAGTACTATGCTGAATACATTAGTATCTCAATTAGTGTACTAATGAAGCACAATGAATGAAGAGAGCAAAGTCACCTGCAAGCAAAAATTGAGAAGAATTTTACAAACTGCTCTTTACATGCTCCTTTCTAGTTAAAAACAAGGTGACAATGGTTCAAATACTTCTATCACTTTTCAAGTCTAAACCGATGGCAGGGACTTAAAATGCAAATTATTTTAGAGTGTACTACACTGCTGAAACAATGGGAGTGATCCACTCAGGTTGTACAGGAAGACATAGCTCATAGATGTGAGAAGCCAGAAATGCAAAGCCATTTTGTGGAGCGTTCATTATACCCCACATATCTGGCAGAGGTTAAAAAGCTTGGGACAGCTTATCCCCAGCCACAACATTCCCATAACTCAACAATCCTTTCCAGGGAACTGTGAAACCAGTTGTGGGTCCTGCTGAGGACAGGAGGGAACTGCCAGCTGCTCAGCTCTTCTGCTTGTTTCCTCACTGATACCCTGGGGAAGGCACCTCTACAAAAGCACCTTGCAGCCTTATCGTACACTCACTCAAGGTGTCGCTTAATAGGTGCATAATGGAGCATCACATTTTAGTTCAGAAACCCCACTTGCAAGGCAGAGAGTGGACAACATCAGCACACCAGAAACAGCTCAAATTTAGCCTACCCTAAAGTGCAAAATTGAAATCAAGTATTTTTAGTAGCCCAAAGTGATCTGTGGTTTCAGACAACTCTGTACCACATAAGTGAAAAGGATTACTGTGTATGTTCAAGTTCCACCAGTAGATCACCCTACAAACACATGGTAAAATAATACTTTGAATGAAGAAAAGAGAGTAAAAGCCTCACTTGCAGGGAAGAAAAAAATTGATCCCAAATCAAACACTGGAAAGGATAGGAGCCTTTCCTCCTTTAAAAGAACAGCAAGAGGCAATTGAAGGATAGGGAAATATTTTTGGGTAGTTTCAAGACATGCTTGTGTCATGCCATATATCAAGTGGAACTTAAATATAATAAAATCAAATGTCTTAATTTAAAAAACAAGTAATTCTACTAGTTTTGCTGGAATTCTGGCATATCTCTACAGTTAAGTGGGGTTTCAGCTTTGATGTGTTAAATACTGATACTTCATACATCACTCAGAACAAAAGGAGAAAAAACATCCCAAAATTTTGAGGTTCCAGTGTTTGTGCTGGGAATCTTTTGTTGACTTCAGGGGACACTGACTCAGATCTCCAAATATGAGTTTTTTCCAGTTGATTTTCATAAGCCGCTTCCTGCAGTTTGCATACAAACAACTTTGTTCACATGACTTAGCCCAGAAAAAACACTTTTGAAGGCCAACTACTATATCTTGTGTTCCTTTAGCAGTTAAGATATCTGCCAGCTTCATTCTTACAGACAAAATATGAAAGGTTTCTTTCCAACAGCTTTGAACATTATGATTTCTGACAGTAGCATAGTTTTTGTAATTTATGCCTCAACTATTGGTCATATTTCATGCATTTTCATGTTAAGGCAATTGAATTAAAAGAAAAAAAATATAGACAAGAAAATAGAATAATGCCTCAAATTACAAAATTATAACCTGGTATTTGCAATCAAGAATGCTCACTCTCTTCTGCTTATATAATGCTCTATAAATGGATTTTGTGGAAATGGGCATTTTTTGCAAGGAACACTCAATGATCCTTTTATGCACTCACCGCACTTTCCTGAAATTAATTTGCACTGGTCATACTTTTAATCTAAAGTTCGAAGACTTCAGGCACCAAACAGTGGAGTGCTTTATACCCACAAAATAAATTGAACTCGGGCAGAACATTATTACATGAAACTTCCAAAGCATTATATATAAATATTATGTATTCAGTGTCCTTTAGCAATGCTTTCCTTTATAATATTTACCACAAATGCTACAAATAATAGTAATTTAATCATATGTTTGTCCAGGTAAGTATGTTGTATTACAGAATAAATTAAAAACTTATAACCTGACTAATTCAAATTCAGCAGTTTTGTCTGCAATGCCCGTCAGCTTCCCTGGTCACTTACCAAGAGCCTGTGTGTTGATTTTTGTTTGGTGAATCACATAGGGCAATGTAGGGCTGTAGTTTCAGTAAGAGCAGTTCATCATTAAAGACCCTGAATCACCACAGAACAAATAATAAATACTTCTTACTCCATAAAGAGAAGTACAAAACAGAAGACGGGGGAGGTTAAAACAATGAAACAATTAGCCTCACTAATTAGTGCTGACAAATTAGTCAGCATGATGAGCAAAAGATCAATCCCACAGCAACGTGTCTATCAAGATAGTTGCTGTAGGTACTCTGGCAAAAGGTGATTTTTAACAAAAGATTTCTAGGAAGCAAATAAAAAAAGCTTTGTATATGTATGAGCAAAGCCTTTTTATAGAGTGGAAAGAAAAATATTCTCATTCTAAAAAGTAACAATGAATATTGTCACCCTAGGTTAAGCAGAGGCACAAATCCACTTCTCAGCAGTGATTGTCTATGGAAGGCCTGAAAAGCCAAAAACATTCCAACACCACAAGGTGCTCATGCCTTAGTCCTGAGAAAAATCCCAACTCGGGCCACTGGTGATGGAAGATAAATCTAGAGCTTTCACCCACATCTCTGTGTTACAGCCCAGTTTTTCCTTCTGGCTGCTTCTGCTCTGCAGGAATCAGTCATGGAAGGAGAGGTTACAAGTGTTTTAGAGGAGCAGGCTAGAATAACTTCCAACATTCAAAAGGGGCTGTTCAAACAGAGTGCTCAAAAGTTGGCAGCTACATGCAATTAAGAATGTTCTTTACTCAGACCACTAGATTTTAAATATCAGTTTAAAAATTGCAAAACTCTCTCTCACCCCCAAGGCAGGGATCAATAAATTAATAACAAATGCATTAGGATGGTGAAGATGGGGGTGGTTTGAGTTATTGGTCTGGGTTTTTTAAAGAAACTTTGTTTTATCCTCTCTGGTCATGGCTCAAAATCAGTTTCATGAAGTTTGTATGAGTCTTTTTATATGAAGTGTTTGTTAAATAATTATTATATCAAATTACACATACCACATATAAAACACTGGAAACATCAATTCTTGAATGCATAAATATTAATATTTACACTAGCTACCGACTTTATGTGGCTTTCAGAGGAGTGCCTGAATGGAGTACATTTCAGAAAACATGCCTTGAGGTTAAAAAGGATTAGGTCACCAGCTTGTATTCAACATCAAAGGCAAAAGATTGACTGGTATGTTCTTTTAAATTTTTTTTCTAAAATTTCAAAGTTGCCTGCTCTATTTATATTTCTGAATAAAACACAGTTTAATAAAGGTTTAATCCTGCAATCCAAATCAATACCAGCTTTAACTGTGTTCTAAAGATTAATCCATTACAAATCAGTTGTAGCAGGTAGTTTCCAAATCCACAAATAAAAAATAGCAAATATAAACCCCAAGAATCAAGAGACTGCTCCTTCACACGCAAGTGAACAATCTTTTTACTCTCAGTGAAGACTCTTATCAGCCAGATCAGACCCTTATCAGAACCCTCAGACCCCACACCCAATTTCATTGTGGTTTTCTGTGGATGCAGCCATTAATCAGAGCTTCACCCACCTTCTAATGGCATTAGATCCCTACCTGGAACTCAAGACTAGAGCTTAAACAGCATCCAGCTGTCAATCCAGCATTTCAGTGTTCAGCTCCCCAGGAAAACAAACAAACAAAATACAAACAACCTTCTCTCTTCCTCAGAACACCACACAGCAAAAACAAATGTGACAATTCCTCTAGCACAGCTATAATAGGAAAAGCTGCTGTAATGTGTTCACAGAAAGTGTTCACAGCTCTGAACACTTTCTAGTATTGTGCAGTATAGTTTTTCTCTTTCCAGTTGATAAAGCTGGCTGACTGAAGGCAGAAAGCCCAGCAGAGTTGAAGTATTGAATATTAAAAATCACAAAACAAAGTACTTGCTTCAGGTCACAACTGGGATAGATTCACAAGCACAGAACCTGAAGAAAAACTAAAAGAATTGATTGTATCTTTGTAAAAATTCAAGAAAACATTCAGCCTAAATTTAAAAAACAGAATTTTTTTAAAATTCAAGGTACTATATACAATTCCAAATGCAATGACTGTTTGTTAGGACAGAAAGGAACAAACTGAACCTGAGATTTAAAAAGGAAAATCAGGAAATTAAAGAAACTTTTAAATCTTCTGACACGGAAAGAACACACAGTGTATTTCAGGAGTTATGAATAAACAACAGCATGTAACAATTGTGACTGGTTTTGACACTGTAGTTCTGTGAATTAATTTGAGACACTTCAAATTTCAGCTGATCACTTCAGATTTCTAATATAAAAGCCAGAACATCTTTACATAGGAGATGCAGTTTCATAAAGTAATAAATATCCTAAAAGAAAGGAAGCAACTTGTCATTAAATGGTTAATGAATTTGCTAGCAAAATGGTGAAATATGGTGAAATAAGTTTCCCAGCCTTGGCATTCAGCACAGAGCCTCACTGGTGCCTGGATAAGCAGAGGAAAGCCTTGTACACAGACCTTGCTATCTCCCCAGTAAAGTCGCATTTGCAAGTGAAGGACATTGATAGAGATTCTCAAAATAGTGAGCTGAGCAAAAGGGGGGTGGGTGAGACAAAAAACACAGCACAGGCTCTGAGAACAAAAGGTTCTCTCACAGATTTACACTTTCCAAACACCATTGACGTATGTGAAAGAAAACACAGACAATAAATTCTCATTCTCAGCGCAGATTTCAAGACATCACTTTAATTATTCCTATCACTTCTGCTCTCTGTTGCACTCCCCCAACACATGAGCGATACTTCCCATGTTTTCAGCAGCACTTTTTGTGTACTCAATGTGCAGGTGCAGCAAATACCTTGGCAAGGGGCAGAGCGATTATCACTTAAGAAAACAGTAACACTGTAGAGTCCATACTTCTTCAAGGTCTTGAGCAAAGCATAAATTCTCATGAAAACGAAGTCTTTGCACTTCAAGCGTCAGACAGAGAATAAGGTAAGTCTTACTGCTGCTTGTAGTGATGATTTTACCATATTTTTTAATATATAGACTTCTTTCTTTTTCTCCTGCGTTTGTTCAGTAATTCAAGTAAGTATTTTCTCAGGTCTTAAATATAAAAGTGTCAAATATTGGGCCATAGTGAAATATACTGAAGAGGGGATATTGTTACTAACTTGTAATTAATTTTCAGGTCAAGTCTACAGAGCTGCGCTTCATTTTTAACAAGAACTCCACACTTTCTTGTACGTATTTCAAAAATACGTATTGCACTGACGAATTTTTAACATACTAAGTACTGTGAATCATATGCATTAATGTTGGTTATCTCGTACTTCACCCTCTCTTTTAGACTGCAGCAGTTTTTAACAGCTTTATGGTTCAAAAGAAATGGTACTATGTAAAGAATATAAACCATTCTTATTCTCCCTAATATATACATTTATATTCCAGGCTTACTCTTGCCGCCAGTAGAGTGGATTGTTATATGGCTCGTTGTTCCTTTTTCCTATGCATATACTTCTTTGAGAATTGCTTCTAAAGAGGTATAGGGCATGGGAAAATGGGGCAGCTGAGGTGCTTCACCGCTCATCTCCAGCAGCATCACAAAGGCATCGGTAGAAATGTTGAGAGAAAACAGATGGGTGAAGAAATGAGAGGTAAATTTATGAAATTCCCAATTAACCCTCTAAACCTTTGTAAAAAGATTCCGGCACTATTTACTCTGATGGCTAAATGTCAGTTTCCTCTTAAAACCTGATTTATTACAGGAATAATGTTTTAAGCGTTTCCCCAAGTTCGTTATTAAATATATCACTCGGTCTAATGTAAAACATGTGCATTGCTAAGAAATTACTCCTATAGTCCTTATTCCCATAAGACTTCAATTGAAAATAACAGAAATGCAGTCACACAAACTGCCAGAAATGCCATTCTTTGATCCCTGTCTCACAGGTGCTGGGATCAGCCCTCACTGAATCCAGGTAATGCTGACTCACACGCGCAAAGCCCAGACACAAATGCTGCCCAAATGAGTTGTCTCTAATATATCGTTTATTCTTAGCATTTTATCCTTTTAGATCCTAAGTGCCTGCACGTGTGGAATCGCAAAGTCTTCTCTTGTAAAACTCAGTTAATAGTAAGTCTATTTAGAAACATACTAATTTTTTTTCTTTTTTTTCACCCACAGATGTCTTGGAGGTGGAAGTAGAAGCTCTCTTTGCTCATTTCACTTAGAAGAAACACAGTCATTAAACACAATTTTTATGTTTCTGTCCAATTACTTTCATTTACCCTAAATAGCAATGTGTCACATCAATTCTGCGGGGGAAATACTGCTGTCATGAAACAATGTAACTGTACCTAATGCGTGTCAAATAAATATCTAATGTTTCAGTCACAGATGAAAAGTTTGTGTTACGTTGAATCACTGTTATCTAACAAGTGTAAAGCTGTGGGCTCAGAAAGAGCGAAACAAGGTGCATTACAAGTCTTTCTACTTGGTGGTTATCGTTATGCTACACTATTCAATATTAAATATGTATTTTAGAAGTTACTTTTCATTTATCTCTAATATAATAGTGTCAAAGGATTATTGAACATTAAAAAGGTTTTTTGAACATTAAAAAAAAAAAATCTATTAATAGTCATTAAAGACAAAAAGAACCCCTGGAATTACTGCACAAAAGGTGGACAAAATACATACAAAATGAACTAAAGTATAAATAAACAGGAGATAACACCCCCCATATATAACTCAGTTTCAGGTATTTAATGAAAATTTCACATTAATATAAAATTTAAAAAGCAATTGCACCAGAATTGTACATATTTTACCTTTAATACATCTCTTTTAAAACTTAACCTAGAACACATCCTGGGACCAGAGCTACCAAATCTGGAGGAGGGGTGGGACAACGATTGGACAGTGATGCACAGAAAATTTACAGGGCTTTTTTACTTCTGTTCAGTTAGTGCTTAATCTTTCAAACATAAACCACAACTGTATGCTTAAACACCTTCCTAACAAGACTGAAAGGAGAGTAAAAGGTGTGGTTAAAGTGTGGGTGGAGAGACCTTCCCCCTTCCCACCATTTTTTTTGGCACAGTGCAAGATACACTCTAATTATCTTAAAATTAATTATTTTAACTAGGAACAATAAATCTAGGAGGTAAGGACAGGGTGATCCCATTCTGTAAGGCTTAAATAGAAAGACAGAATTTTAGCCATAAATATTTTTCTCACCTCCTGAAAACATCAGGCTAAGATGAACCTATGAAACAATGTGATAAAAATAACATACCAAGGTGCATATCGCATTATTGAATACTAAATACTCAGGGGTATAACATGAGGAGCAGGAAAAATGCAAAGAACCTTGTAATGCAATCAAAATCAGTATTAAGGGTTGTACTGTCCAGCAAATGCATTACAGTTTGTATCCCTGCCTGAGTTAAGTGGGCAGTGAAAGCTTTAACAAAGTTCCTTTGCACAAATATACTCCTGCTGCTCATTCCGTTTGTCACTGCTCACACGACTGCTGGGAAATAGGAAAAACTGAACACAAGATGTCTTTTTTTAGAAATTGTGCCCTCATATTTGGAAACATTGTGCATGGTGTGACTTGCATCCTGCAGTTCCCATGACTCCATATTCCTTCATTGTATCTGGGCTTTAAACTGGATCAGAGAACCAATCTATCTTAGGGGGAAAAAAAGAAGTATCAGACAAAAAATTCAATTTCCCCCCTCCCAGTGGAATTATTTCCCTAATCTGATTCCTCTTGTATCTGCACAAACAGCAGCATCAGGATAATGGAAGAAATGAAAGAAGAGAAGCAGAAGTTGCTTAAGCTGGAAGGAGAGTTAGAATCCTCTTTGGAACTGCAGTGTGAGAAAAAAATTTTTACCTTTCCCCTGTACCCAGTTTGCCTAACACAAAATACCCATGACTGATTTGTCCTAGAGGAAAATCTTCACCCCTGCCTATTTCAAAGACACACAGACACCTGTAAATGTAATTCATCTCTAAAAACCACCTGTCAGCACTGCCACAAGCAACAATGGAAAAGCAGTAAGGAATCATGGTCTGTACATCCAAGTACAGGGGTTTGCTACAAAACCAACACAGTTAGCAGCAACATACTATACTATGAACATTTACATTCATTGGCTACCGAAACTAAAGTTAATCTCCTAATGATATTCCAGCATATACATGAAAATTTCTTTTCCTATTTTTTTTTAAGATGACAATAAGGTCAACTTCAGTACACCATGTGAACAAAAGACGTGCAGTTCGTTATGAAAAATTGAGCAGCTTAAACAGCTCACTGGTGATGAAAAGGAGTAGTCCTTCACACCTTTCTCCTCCTCCAGATTACCTTGGACCAATTTAGGCTAATTTTCTGAGCCTCAGCTAATTCTTATCAAAGGCAGAAAGAGGAAAGAGGAAAATTCTTGGCTTTGGGTTAAAAAAAGTAATTTAAAAAGCAAACCAGAAGCAACGGGGGGGGAAATCCACCAAAAGAACTTTGTATATTTACCTCTGCTAATTTTGTGATTTTTTTCACTGAAGAACTGCAATTCAATGATACTTTACACACCACGCATGTGAGTATAGAGCCACAAAGAAGAGCGTTAAAGCCTGACTCAAACCTGACCTCAAATAGCTCAATTTGGGACTAACCTGCGGGTTCCTCGCTCTACTAAACAACTGCTACATCAGTTTAATAAATGAGCTGGAATTCTTCCATCTCTCAGTACTTGAAGCAGACAATTAGACCTCACACAGCTCCCGCTGAGACTGAACATCTCCCCGAACCTTTCCCTGAGCCGCAGCCGCTCCGGCCGGGCCCTCCCGGGGCCGCTGCGGTGCCCTGAGCGCTGCCCCTGCTGACACCGAGCGGGGACAGGGATGGATGGGACACGGACAGCGGGGACAGGGATGGATGGGGACACGGGCAGCGGGGACGGAACGGCAAATCCGGGCAGACAGGGTCTGCAGAAGCAGAGGTGAATGCAAGGTGAAGGAAGGTTATAGAAGGAAGGTTATAGGTTATTGGAAGACAAAATCTGTTGCAAGGATGGAAGAATTCGGGCCTTTTAGGGTCCTTTTTTTGAGCTCTTCTCTTTCTGCAAGCCATTCATTTCAATAGTACAACCCCCTTCAAAACTTGGGGTTACAGTGCTTATTCCTGTCAGTGAAATGTATCTTTTACCGTTAATGATAATCAGCTTTGATACACATCCACACTGTGGATTTATTTCTTTATTTTTAAAAGTAATATTTGTAACTAGTACACAAACTGCCAAGGGCTTAAAAGTAAAAACATACAGGCATTATTCAATCTTAAATCTAGTTCATAAAACGTGTCTTACAATGTGGACTGAATTTTCAGTCCAATAAACTATTACTTTTTTTCCCCCATGCTCCTTCTCCACTCTGCAGGACCAAAGTCTCACAGCTACAGGTCTCAGAAGCTGTAGATCAAGCAATGAAAGGGAAGATAAAAGAAAAAAATATTACGATGGAGAAAGGCTAGTGACACAGCAAACAACTTATTTCTTCTGTCAGGGACAGGTTTCCCATGAGATGGGTCAAATTTTTTTAAAACAAAATCTCCTTGATTTGTTTGGGTTTTTTGGGGTTTTTTTCCATGACGTATAATATGTCAAGGGATTAAAATTAAGATTAAACCGTATTTGAATTCTAATTCTGAAAAATAAGTATCGTTTTGCACTAAAGTGGGGGGTGTCTATTATGATATGATGTAATTCTTGGAAGAAAAGCACTTCCCGAGCCAGGGACGTGCGGGACATTCCCGGCGGGCGGCGCTGCCCCCATTCCCGGTGAGCCTGTCCCCAGCACCGCCCGGCGCCTCCGGGCGGCGACACCGGGGCGGAGGTGACCAGCGAGCGACACCGGCCAGAACAGCGCTGGGACAGCATCGGAGCCACCATAGAGCCGAGGGCAGACAGCTAGAAAATATGGCAAAAAGGAAGCCTGAAAGTAGAAGTAGCATTTAAAAAAAAAAAATCAGTGTTTATTTACTTGTGAGTTACATCTGCACCTGCCCATCAGTCCAGTTCTCCCCTTGTTCTACCTCAGTCTCTCCATCCGGAGAAAGTGAGGAATTAAACTGACCCACTGACTGTAGTGACAACTGCATTTACTTGTACAAAGCAACAAATCTACTCACTACTGAAGGAATCATCCTGGGTCTAACTCTTTTCTTCCATGCTTCAAGCATTCCTCTGGGCAAGGTAAAGAACTCATCCAACCTTTCAGTGAGTGGGTATATCACCAAGCTGTTTAAAAAAAAAAAAAGCCATTTTCTTTTTTTCTTTCTCCCCCTTTTCCCTGCTAGCTTAGAAACCTAAATGGACTCCCTGCTAGATCAGAGGGTCACCTAAACTCAGACCATATGAGGGAAAACATGGCCAGAAAGAGGGAATGAGGAGGAGTGAAACAATTCCTTCCAACAGCAGAGCTGGTAGTACTACTCAACATGTTTCATTTAGGCAGGCATGCCCATTGTATGACATAGAAATTAATATAGTTTGTAAGGTTTATATCTAATGAATGTGATTAATGTTTGCTAAAATAACTAAATAAGCTGTCTCCAGAGTTTTTCATCACTAATATACAGACAAATCCTACTACAGCTTCTATGCATTAATATTTCCTGTACTCAAACCAACACCAGAAGAATAATTCCTGCTTTGCAGGAAATAATCATGACAACTGATGCAACAATTAAAAACATTAACAACTATGAGACACTTCATAAAATTATTTCAAGAAGACACTTAAATAGATAACAGAACACAGCTGTGTCCCCAGACGTTCTCACTGAGGGCTCTGTCAAGAAAAGCAGTAAAATGCGGATCAGTTGCAACTCCACTACACTTAGAGTTTACCATTTGCATTCAAAGGTTGGGTCATCATGGCTTTTGTAGTCCTCGTGTTCATAAAAAGTGCTGATAATCAATGGAAAATGGGATAAATGTTTCATCATAGGTTCTGACGAATGTTAATTGCTAACCAGAAACACACGGCAATTACCTTTGACTTGCAGTTGTTCATGTGATGGTCGCTTATGAGATCCAATCACTCCATCAAAGTCCTTTTAATGGGTGCTTTGCCTCAAGCCATGATCTGTATCTTAGGTAAATCATCACAATACCATTCAACGGCATGAACATTAGCATTAAATATACAGATATATATTTCAAGCATATTTTTGTATGTGTTTATTACCTTCACAGTCACTGATACTGTCAGTTTTTTTGAGCTTCCTGTTCTAACATTGCAGGTCAAGTGACAATTGACAAAAATAAAATTTATTGTTAATTAGGATACCGTCTCCCCAAAATTAATCAATCACACATCACAATAACCCGAATCTCTAAATTTTAAATATCAGCCAAAGGAAACATAACAAAAAGATCTTAGAGGGGATAATAACCACACTTACAAGACCAAAACCCATTAAAAACAGAATAAAACACATATTGATTTTCTAACATAATACAACACTACACATCTTTTTTAGTGCTGTCACATGCCAGCACAGGAAAGTTTAGTCTCATATAATCTAATTCCTTTTACAATAAAAGACCCAGTGTTTAAAGCATCCACCAGAGTTACTTTCGTTATATGACTGCACATGGTTTTCAACATGAAAAAAGTAGGAAGGAAGCCTCACAAGCTAAACCGTAGTCTGAAAGACTGCTTTTCATTAAAAAAATATAGTACTAAATAAAGTATTGCATTAGCTTCCTGTGTCTTTTGAAATTAGGGCTTTTCTCCTGAAATTGTGTAATCAACTATTCCAATGTAGTCAGATACACGATCGATGATCGTAGGATAAAAAACCCCACAATATCCACAAACACATAAGTTTCATTAAATACACACTAAAATACAAATTTTTAAAATGCTATCACAGTGGCAAAAACTTCCTTGTTTCAAGACATTTGTTCATCTATTAAAATAAACACAATAATATCAACTAGAAACATTAGTATAACAAGGAATCATATCTTGCTAATCCTTGGTTAGATGCTACCTGTAACACTATAATTATAATTATTCACTTCAGAAACTCATTTTTCAGACCAAACTTTACCTTCTCCAGGATTAATTTGCAAGGTTTTAGGACTAGGAAACAGGCCAACTAAAAAATAATGTTCCATTATTTGGAATTGTCCATTTCAGACAAATCGTCCTGAACACTGAATGATTTCCCAGTAATTTTTACCTTTACCTTATGGAAACTAAGGGGGGGGGGGGGTGTTGGATCGGTTTGTACTAAAAAGAAAAGCTGTAACTTTCAACTTGCATCTTAATTGCTTTGAAGAGCTGCAAATTACTGTGGGTGGAATCAGAAGTACATGAAGACAATGCATCCACTGTCGCTGTTATCTTAGTTAGAAGAGCTTTTCTGTAAAACCTAAGTGTCAGGTCTGCAAAGTCCTTGCTTTACCTCCAAGCATATGCAGTTACCTCCTTGAAGTGTCACATTTATTTTAAAAAAAAAAAGAAGAAGAAGAAAAACAAAGACAGACTGCTCAGGTAGATATTAAAGAGGTTGTTTTTTTTTAATACAAGAACAAAAGATTTTATAAAAGCAGATGAACGTATGTATGAAGAATATTCAAAATCAGAGTGTGAATATTTCTTACATGTGTCATGCTTCAGCATAGTTAACAAAATTACATTGCATTTTATGGGAGAAAATAATAATCCTACCTGAGAAATACAGAAAAGAGAGAGACAGTTGGGAGTGTAGCATTATCTTACTTTTGCCATCTCACTATAAATACATCGCCCTTCATAAAAGGTGATGTGAATTTCTTTGAAGTCTAAGAATTAGCACGTTGTCTCAAACATGTTCCGCTCCGCGTGGAAGCTGCTTCATTATCTCTGACTGTATAAACTCAAGCAGCGCTGGCTGTTTACTGAAACAACCTGTAAATGTGTTAGCCCGTGTTTGCAGAGGATAAGGACTGTGCCGTCCCAGGCCCACTTCAGACCGTAAAAGTGGTTCTTTTCTCACCCTTATCTGAATCATCCTTGAACAGACTGCCTCTGAACACAGTTTACACTCCTCTTCTTTGATCTCCTTCATAAGAACATCAGAACTGTTTACTTTGAAATGCACACATTTCTTTCTTGGGATGCAGGGAAAGGAGATGGTGTTTTAAGACATGAACAGATAAATCCAAGCGAACCAGTAATTTTCTCAGTGTTTCCTATCCTGCCCAATATCCTGACACATAATTGCTCATTGCCTAATTTTGTTCTTAAATAAATTCATAAGCATGAATTCGAACTATTCAAAACTTCCCACCCTGTTATTTTCTGAAAATGACCTAACACATTGCTGTGCTAACGCCACTGTGCTCTAGTTTCATTATCTCCCTGAAGACTTCTCAAAATCTCTGATACTCCATGAACTGAAGCCAGCAAGTGTACCTAAGCCTTCAGAGGAAGATGAGAGCCCTGACTGCAGCACTCTTCCTCATGGACAGCACCAAAAAATATGTAACCCTGCACTTTCCAAGTAACTCCATGCTCAAACAACCCGTACCCACCCAGACTTAGCAGAGAGCACCGAGTTCCTCTCAGGCATATTGGCAGGATATTGTATCAGTGTTTCTCCAAGATTTCTATCTGACAAGGACTACTTGACTTGTTTCTTGCCTCACGTCCCTACTTCCTTTGCTGATAGAAAGGCAAGGGGATTCTTTCAAGCCTTCCATCAAACAGACAAGAGGGACTCAAAATTTGGGTATAAAACTCACAAAAGAGATTTCTCCCTGTCCTTCTTTGTTATCGGTCCCTTCTGAACCCTTCTCCTTCATAGCAGGAGATAAAGATTGAAAATCACGGGGGCCGAGGGCAGCTCGGGCAGCGTGGAGAAGCCCAGACCTGATGCAATTCCCAGCACCTACGTGGTGAGGAGACGACTCCGCGCTGAACTTGGCGCCAGGTCAGGCAGCCTTGAGTTCTGCAAACTGCAGCGCTCGGAGATTAGGCGGATGTAACAATCACCTGAAAGGGGAGATTAAAGCGCCTCTCAATGAGGTCCTTTGTCCCCGGCCTCATTTGATGCTTTTGGCCTTTTCAAACCACGCCGGGGAAGGCGCTTTAAATGTTTGCCCCGGCGGTCGGGGCGGCTCCAGTGAGGGCCGCGGACATGGAGAAAGGGCCCTTCTCGGTGGAGTGGCTGGCCCAGAGCAGCCGCGGCGGAGCCCGGGAGATGCCCGGTAAGCGCCGTCCCCGGCGTGGTTTGACACGGCCAGCACAGATCGGAAGGCAGCGATG
>JAHLSL010000018.1:14415066-14480931 GCA_025920805.1 Petroica traversi | reverse complement strand
TCTCAAGAGCCCCATCGAGGGCTCTTGAGAGCTTGGCTGCTCTGGGACAACCATTCCACGGAGAAAGGGGCCTTAGTCATCCTGTCTTCTTTCGAAGATGCCGGCAAGGAGGGGTCGGGGGGCACGGGCCTCTCCTTTATACTGCAACTCCAGGAGGAAAACGTTGTTTGTGTAAATACACATCAAAGGGCCAGATAAGTATCATCTAATTGCTATCAGTCCTCCCCCCCAACAAAAGATATCGTTCACACATTGCCCCAGCTCACGGAGGCTCGGCTCCGCCGTGTCTGCCCCTGAGGAGTTCACTCCACCGTCAGTGATTTACAGCTCTTGTTACATCCTATCCCCATGCAAATGGCATTTATGGAGCTCAGCAGCCTCAAACGGCGCTGGGGAATGTACCCCCGGGGGAGCGCAGCAGCCTCGGCCGCTGCAGGGAGAGGGGACGCTGCTGCTTCCGATCTCCCTTCCCCTGGAGTTCTTCCATTCCTTTCCAAGCACCAGGCCCACTGGTTCTTCTCAAGCCTGCTCCTCTCTGGGCTGAGCACTGCGTTCCCGAGGCTGCCTCAGGCAGGCGAGAGGAGAAACTCAATCACTGGGTTCTCCGGGACTGCAGCAACAGGTGATAAGAACCAGGCATAGGCTGAGGGGTTTGGAGGAAAAGGTTGTGAAACAGAAAAAAGCAAATGTCAAGGTCATTGGATTCTATGAATCATCAGGCTTCTGGTCGTTTGTATAAAGGTATGTTTTCTGGACTAACGAATCAGAAAATGACAATTCTTGCGTTGGAATTAACATTCTGCTGAGAGTTCTGCTGAGGTTACAAAATTCATGTCATGTCTTCCCTCCCAGACATCTTGCAGCTATGCAGGTCATCCATCTCTACTTTCTATCCCTCTTTTCTTCTTACCACCTTATGTGTGTCTTTCAGAAATGCTCCAGGTCCTCGTTGGGTTTTGTGTGCAACAGGAACACGTGGCTGCAGCAGCAAAGCCTCTGTAGTACATCGACCAAAGGATCGGAGTGTTTTATGGGCAGTTTTTGAATACATGGTAACCATGAATTCCCTCCCCTTTTCAGCCTCCCCTCCTGTGCAAGAACAGAGTGTGACTTCCACAGCATTGATAACTCCTATCAAACCCTGCTTGGGATCCGTCTGCCTCCAGAAATCGTGACTGCACATCTTATTTATCTGCCCGTTCTTGGCTGCTGCTTTACACTCACCCACGGCCTGCCCACAAACCCAGTGCTCTGTGTCTGTGTGCCCTGTGACTTGGGCAGCCTGTTATTCTGCCACTCCAGCTGCATTTCTTAGCATTCACTTCCTCTGAGAAGACTTATGTAACCACAGTTCTAACTATTAGACCGTCAGTGACGCTGAGGTTTGAAGATTGAAACCCTCCTACTTAGTTGTTGTCTAAATCTTTCAATTTATCCAATTTTAATATTATACATATATTTTTTCTTTACGTTAATCCAGTAAAAAATTTTAAATACTTTGTCAATTTTTTCCTTAAACAAACATTTGAACCTCTTTTCCACCCTAAATATAGTTGCTATATCCACTAATCATGAAATCCTATAGTTTTTAATTTACTAGAAAATAGTTTCATTGAACCATATTCAAGTTTGACTTGTGAACACCTTTTAGGCTCTGTTTCTCCTTGATTGTTCATTCTCATGGCACACTCAGAGTCCTACTCCGCTCTATCAGTGATGACACTGTTCAAGAGTTTGTCTCTAACCAAACAAAAATACAAACACTATTGTCACATTTACTTAAAGGTGTCTAATAACTGATTTAGAACCACAACCATGCATGACCAGAGCCCCCCTGGAGCCCTTTGTTTCTGGCCTGTGTAGGTAGGGATTGACATTGCAGCCTAAGCTCACTAAACAAGCTTCCTGGAGGAAAATGGTGCAAAAATGTGTAAACATTCAAGCATTAATGCCTCCCATGTATGTTATCTACCTAAAAAAGTCCACAAACACCCCTAGCATGGACAAAGCCTGTGGGGCACATATATGTGTGTGTGTGTGTGTGTATGTGGGGCTTTTTCTTCACATGAAATGATTTGATATCTAATTGAATCATCATCCATTTATCTTTCCCAAGCATTTTCTGATTATCAATGGAAAGTTTACTTGATCAAACTGCACAAGATTGCTTTTAAATTTCCTGTTTTGTAGCACACACACACCCCCCACCCTTCCTCGAATATTTCAGGCTTTTAACTATTCTTTTCTTTAGGTAAATGTGAAACCTTTCCCCACCACAAACCTGAGGATATATTTTAAAACACTGGAACTTCTGAACATTAGAAATTCCTGTTGGCAATACATGTCACAGAGCAGACTAAGCAGGAGATGGAGAGGAGACCAACAGGAATCTGCTCTGTTCAGTGAAATTAATGAAGGACAAGTCCCTGGAGTCAGCTGCATTTAACACGTGGCCTGGCAGCAACCTCTCCAGTCAGAACTGGGAATATCAGTGCCACTGCCGGCTCACAGAATCCTGCCAAGCCTCCCCTGCAGTCAGGCAAAATGCCATTCTCAAGGACTAATTCTCATGAATGTCAGTAAAAGAAAGTGTAACTTTCCTGCAAGCTTCCTTCTCAATTTAAATATTTCTGATTACCATAACAGCATTCTGCATCACAGATGGGGCACAGTCCCATCCCAATGAGATAAATATGTCCCATGTGCCCAGAATGATTTCCAGTTTTAGTCCTTACAGAATATTATGTATAAATAAAAATAATATACTTATATCCTGGTTACATTCTTATCTATAACATACATACTTGTATATATGACTATAAAAATACTTTTAAAAATATAAAAGAGTCTATTTCTATGGCATTACTTTTTTCTGCTTTATGTCAACAAATAAATACACTTTGCAAACTGTTGTATAGGACAAAAAGAATACCTGACCTATGATGAAGCTCTAAAAATAGAAAATCTTGAGTTTTATAATCCACTGATACCTCTGCCCTTACTGATTTGAAGACTTTTTACCAACTGAGCTGCAAATTCCATCTTTATACACTGCTGGTTTATTAATTGCATTGTATTGAAGCAAATGGCACTGCAGAAAGATGGTATCAAATGCTGAGATCCCAGAGACACAAATTGATCATAGTGTGACAAGATTAAACCAAATCTCATTTCCATTACACATAAAATGTATAAGTCTCCTGGACAGGTAGCAGATGTCTTCTGAATGTAATGACTGCTACAAGATTTAACAGCTGCTAGTTTAATTTTATCTAAAATTCTTAAGCTGCCTTCTATCTGTTTCTATCTATATTCATTAAATGCTTGTTTGAAAATCTGCTAAACTGTGATGAAGAAATACCATGTTTAAAATCAAGTGATTTTACCAACGGGATGAAAAGCTGCTCATGCTAATGAAATTTGTCAGAGTAGAGCAGGGACAGATAGTAGCTTTTACTCTGCTGCAACAGGGAGGCAGAGACAAAGAGCTCAGACATACCAACATGATTGCCACAAGCAGGAGTCTGGAGATCCATTACCATAGATAATGGCCGCACTCTATGCAGATGTTTGCAGAATACACAGCTGCCCTCTTTGGGGAGGCAGCACCTTCCCCTTCAGCTTTGCAGAAATCATCACACACTGATCTCATGTTGAGGAGGTTCTGCAGATCCACCTAGTCCTACTTGGCTGCCAACTAGCCAGTTGATCATAGAAATATTTTGGGATAACATTTTGGCCTTTGAGAATTAATTGTGGCTCCACATCTCCCAGGCCAAAGCTCAGCCAGCTCAGAGCCCTGCAGAGGGGCAGGATTGTGCTGAGATATCCCCTCCCTGTTGGAGCTATGGAGGAACTGAAGAGAGAGAAGCTGAGGGTGCCCAACTACTTTGGGAGAACTGCAACCACTTGGCCTCACTGCATCAGTACACAAGACCAAAGGAGGGGACTGTCACTTTGTACGAGCAGGTGACCTTTCCCCATAGCATTGGAGGGCCCTGTGAGACTGGAGTAGAGTGAAGTCGTGGTTCTTAGGAGTAGCAAGGTGGTGATGCAACTCAAAGAGTAAAAACCAGTCAGTTTGTGCCACCCAGGGGATTTGTGCTCACCTGTGGATTGCAGATTTCCCATGAAGGTCTGTCCAGGGAAGCAAGGGCTGCTGGCATCAGGTATGCAATTTACATGGCCTTTGCCCTGGTGTGTTTATCCAAACATTCTGTTTCTGTGTAAGCACTATTTAGTACTTAAAAGCATTATAAATGGCATCCAACCAATCTCTTAATTATCAATTATTATCTTTCCTCTTTGACAGAATAAGAGCTACTTTTCCATGAAGCATTTAAAGACCATATGTGCAGAAATACCAGGAGGGCCTGGTACAAGCATAGTGACAATGCACAGATGAAAATTAAATGTCTCATCATGTTTGGAATTGATCTAAATCAACACAGCACCCAAGATGCCAGGAGCTCCCATGGCTCCTTAACACAAGGCTGCAATGAGCAGCTACACAAAATCAGTGAAATGCTATATATATATATATATACTGCAGAGACATGCTGCAAATATTAAGAAAGGAAACACTTACTTGTTTTAATGGCTCCTTACCCAAATTTAAGCTTATTTTAAAAAGAAGTCAAATTCAGTATGAAGCAGGACCACATTTTAAACATGTACTGCTGTTGTTACAAAAGCAAGATAAAGCAGCAGTCTTTTGTTTATTTATTTTTTATTAGACAAACTATTATAGTTGGAAAACCATCCAAGTTTCAGGAATGTAAATCCTACTTCAGCACTCATTGCTACTATATTGGCAGAGGAAGATCTCTACAGATGCTGCTCAAATGAAACTGCTCAGTAGTCTGTAGTTGGTTTAATTCTGCTTAGACTAGAAATTAGACTTTAAAAACAATTAGACACACTTAGACACCTTGCAATCTTTTCAAAATCTAACAGAGAGGCTAACTTCACATTTCACATCAAGGCCTTTTTCTTTGTCAGTCTTTGCTGAAAGACATTTTTTTCTTGATGATTACTTCTAAAGTTACATTTAGCAACATATAAAAGTAAGAATGCATTAAATCAGAAATTTTCCATTACATTAGTATTTCCCACAAATACTTTCTAAAGAAATTTAGAAAGAAATAAAAGAAATTATACTGACCAAAGCCTATATTATTCTTGAAATTAATTTTTTACTTTCATCTGTTAAAGAATGAATACTTTTCCCCCCTGATTTTAGAGCAGGCATTTGAGCACGATGAGTCAGTCAGCAGGAGAATGGGCTACCACATCAGGCTCTGTGCCTACCCTGGTCCATGCCATACAATATTGCTTTGAAATGCATTGGTCTCAGCAGTGAAAATGTTTTTATGACTCTTCCTTCCCCTCTAACTTACACCTAAAATAAATCAGGTCTTTGTATTGCTCCAAAACCAATCTGTTCAAATTAAATGGAAATAATCTTTACCTTTGGGTTTTTTTGGTTTGGTTTTTTTTTTTTACTGACTTCAAGGCTCTTCTCCATTTCACATTTCTCATTATTTCTCCCCTTCCTTTGTATTCCTCGCTATCCACTGTTTCTTCCTATTTTCTTTATTCCAGTCACTTCCATCAAGTATCCTGCAAATGTTACTATTGCCTGAAGAAGAGAATAACTTTGGCAGGACACATAACTGTAGCAACAGAGCATAAATGACACAGTATATCTGCCTTCACTTATCCCAAACAGGCAGCACAGACATGTCCTGACATTCCCTTAGTTCACTGATAAGAGAAAAGCTGGGCTTAGTGGGTGAGGACAGGAATGGACTTAGGTTAAGATGTTCAA
Source organism: Petroica traversi (assembly GCA_025920805.1). Classification (NCBI taxonomy): domain Eukaryota; kingdom Metazoa; phylum Chordata; class Aves; order Passeriformes; family Petroicidae; genus Petroica; species Petroica traversi. The sequence continues at coordinate 14,475,101 of JAHLSL010000018.1, read as the reverse complement.
CACTGCCCCTGTAACTGCAATTCGATGCTACATTCCCTCTGGACAGTGCAGTGTAGTTCTTTGGCCAGGTTTTACAGAAATGAGTGTATTACACACGGATAGGAGGTAAACAGCATTTAAGACTATGACGATTTGTGCACGTTCTCTAAAAGATCAAAGGGCGCAGCTGAACACTGAATGTAAATACATGTTCGTTTTACAAATGGAATATAAAAAATTCTGCCATTTTGTGTTTGCATGTTTCTAATGGGCAGGTTTGGGGCAGACATCTGGACGGCCGATGGATTTTCACTCTCCCCTTGCAGCACCAGCAGCTAAAACGCTGCAGAGGGGCTCTTGTGCCATCTCCTGGTTACATTGGGACTTCACAGCCAGAGAGCTGCTACAGAAAGCAAGGGAAGCAGAAGTTTAGCAGGGGCTGTGATAGAATCAGGCAATCATTCAGGTTGGAGAAAACCTCTAAGACCATCGAGTCTAGCCCTTAACCCAAGTTCACCACTAAACCGTGTCCCTGGGTGCCACATATACTCAGGAACACTCCCAGGATGGTGACTCAGTTCCTGGCACTCAGCACATGGATAATCATGGCAGGCTCGGCCTCCGATCCCTCTGCTGCTGCTTTTAGCATCCAGTCATTTTTCCATATGCATTAGCATATGCAAAGAAAGGAAATTCAGCATCCCTCTATAACATCTTTGACACCAGTTCTAGCAACTCATCCCCCAGCATCAACTACTTTTTGGCATGTATCAGTGGAAGATGCAAATAAATCCCTGAAAATTGAAATGAAAATTGAATATAATTAAATTAATAAAGAAATCAATATAATTTCCTGATTGCAGGTAAGTATTTGAATCAGTGCCCAAATTACTTTACTGAAGAACACTACTGAGTCCCTCTCCCTTCAGGAACAAGGGGGCCTGTTCACTTTGACAGAGTTTTATCTCACTTGTACTTAAAAATTCACAGGAAAGTGGTGTGTTACAGATGAGCAACTTATTCCAGTGCTTCATGTGAAGCTTTCCAATGTAAAAACCAAAACAAAACCAGCCTTGTTTCAAAATCATGTCCTTAACTCCCCAGGACACCAAAAAAACCCTCACTCTGCAGTTACTACAACTTTTTGCAGCAACATTTCACATTCACAGGTCTGCTCAACAACCCAATCTTGTCTAGGTAAGTCCATTTCTTTCCATCTTTCTCAGTGTATGTTTCTAAACATATACTTATTGTGGTCCTCTACTCTCTCTGATTTTGGCTGTATGTGTCCTAGATGCAGGGCCTAAATGGTAAAGTACTCCTGCTGATGTTGCTCTATTGCCAAACAGAGCAAAATAATTACCTTCTGTCACGTACAGCTCTCGTGTAGTACACCTCAAGTCTTCTCCCCCCACCTTCTTTCTTTTTGCAAACTGTACACACACGGATTCATATTCAGCTTGTTATCTGTTATTGTGCCCAGAGAATTTTACTGAAGCTGTTTTTAATTTGATGTTTATCCTTCAAAAATGTAAGACTTGAAGCTGAAACTTAAACTGTTATAATTATTGTGAGTACTAAGCTTGTATGTTGTGTAAGAGTGCTTTCCATCCTACCTTGTAATTCAACAGTAAAATTCACAGACATTCCTACACATTCCATGCAGTGTAGGCTGTGAGAAGGCTGCCTTACAGTAACCCTGGATAGTTTGCCTCCCTTATCAGAATATGCAGAGCTCCAAGCAGGTCTTATCTTGTTACTGTAACTGTGACAGTTCCCTTCTTCCCCCCCAGAGCACTGAGAACTGAGCACGTTTTACCCCATTACTGCAAGCCAGGACACTTTGCTTCCCCCCATCTGCAGGGGTGCCAAGGTGAAGGCCATCTGCACTTCTTGGAATTCAGACTGCAGTACCTGCATTACATGGGGCAGCTAATGAGCAAAGCAGGGCATTGCATATGTATGAAATGTTAATTAGCACAGGTTTCATTACTTACCCCACAGCACTTTCCCTGGAGTTTCACTCTGAGCAGGGCACCACTGCACTGGGTCCTCATTTGTTTGGTGCTCCAGGATTCCCACTATGGGAATGCTACACTTTTGATAAAGCCAAAGCTCTCCCTTATTTTGTGCCTTGTCCCTGAGGGATCTGCACCTGCTTTTCACTCCTAACATCTGGATAGTCCTAACCCCACTCAATTCGCTTTCACAATTTAACAAGCATAGTAATTACCCTGTGAAATGATGTATTAACCAACTGTGTATTCACCTTAGAGGCCTATCATCTGAGAGTGACCCAATATATAATCAGGTCAAGAGGATCTGTTATCAAGGCATTTATTGACTTCAATGTAAAACACGCTGTTTTTATCTCTTGGGACACTTACCTTGGCCATTAGGTTACTTAAAAATTACTTCATGGATAAAAGCAGGTCAGCCTTTTTAATCAGTCTCTATGCTTGCAGATTTTTAGACAGCTTTTTCAGTAACTCTTTTAGTGCCAAAGTTTGCCTGGCTGATTCTCTCTCATTCTCTTTGCCTAACCTTTCCACTCATTCCTGTGGTCTTGCCCATGTTTAAAAAGTAGTATTATTTTCTGTTTCTCTGGGAGCTCACTTGTTCTTCCTCAATCAAAAATGCAGTAAGTCCACGATTAATTTTATTTTCCTTCTTCTTATTATAGAACAGATTTTTATTATTATAGAACAGATTTGATCAGAAGTTAATGCTATGATACAACTAATTAGTGTGAGAGCCTCTGACTTGCATTCCTGGTTAACTTTGATCATGACACACATTGTTTAGATGGGAGGCAGTGGAAAAGCAAACACTCCAGGCTTCTGCACCATCTGATACTTACCTCTTCCGGAAAGCAGAGCGCTCTTACTGTGTAATAGAAAAATATTTAAAAATCCATTTTTATTGTTTTTATTTTCTCTTGCTGACAAAAACTTTTTGTCTGTCCAGTTTTGTTCTTAACCTGCTGTGCTGTTCTTTTATATTTGTTCTTGATAATGCAGCTGTCTTGTCTTGTTTCTACTTTTTTTTTCCAGTATTCTTTTTTGATATTTTTCAGGTAATTGATGAGCCCCTAAGGCTGGCACAGTGCTCCCTGAGTTTTCTTTCATTTGCTTGTGGATAGACTGTTATACTTAAAATATGGCTTTAGAAACTCTTCTTAGAAACTCTCAGCTTTCTTGAACTTTTCTTTGCCTTTCAATTCCTTCCCCAGGACCTGATGTACCAATTCCTTGTGTTTGTCGAAGTTTGCTTTTTTGAAGCCCAGTGCTATTCTGCTTTTTTCATATCTTTTTTCCCTTTGTATCATGAACTCTGTTGTCTCATAGCAACTTTCATCTTGATTGCTTTCCACATGCAGATTTTTAACAGTTTATCTATTAAACACTGTACAATCTTAAATAGCAAGTTACTCCCCATGGTTCCAGCACTAGCTTATACACACAAAGCTGTATCTAAAGCGTGCTCATGCTGGGCTCAGAGCAAATCATATCCTGGCTGTCATGAGAGGGATAAGAAGGTTGTAGGGGTAGGGTTGTGAGCACCATGTGCTTCAACACATCCCTTGGTCTGGAGAAACAAAAAAATGATAGACTATTCGTGACATTTCAAAATAAAATATCCTTGCAACTTTTAGATGCAGCCTTGGATATTCAGTATTTCATCAGCTTAGTTGATCAAACATCAGAATTTTTTGCTTGGCACTCATATTGAGTTCTCCACATCCTTTCCTAGGTTTCAGTCAATTACATTTTATTTAAATAAACTAATTTGGGGGACTTTGTATTCCTAACAATGGTCTTTAATAGAATTGTGTTCACACATTGAGTACTCACAGAAATGATGAGTCTCAGCAATGCTTATAGAACCAATCCAACACACAAAGCAAAGTCTAGAAGTGGCTGAAAATTTTCTAAGAAAAGGAATTTGTCAGAATCATGAATCAGTATTGATTCATTAATGATGTCCCAGCTCCTGGGTTTGGGATTCTACAGAATGGTTCATAAGATCCATTTGAATTCATCCCTGTTTCCTGGCAGGGTTCTGGAGGTGTTGGAGCTGGCAACCTGATTTCTAACAGAGCTGGTGTAACAAAGACACCCTTCCCAGCTCTTTCACAAGAGGACTGAAAACCCCAGGGATCCTGGGGGAAACATCTGCAAAGGGACACAGAATCTGAAATCTGAAATGTCTGATTGATGGAAACACCCCAAAGTAGTACCATAACTCAATTCTTTGCATTAATACCAATATAAGGTTTGATACACTGAAGCATTTACAGAAGACGAGCTGATTTTTAAAATCTTGTATAGCACCAGTTATTGTCATAGAATAAGCAATATTTTCTAGATGTAGTAACGCAGAGCTAAGAAATACATGAGCTGACTCTCATGAGTGCAAAATATAAATGATGAGAAAATTCACAAAAGCAATTTCAAAAGTCTGTCTGGTAACTGTATAAAATGAATTTATTAAGATCATGTGATTAACAAGTTGGGTGGAGTACTTTACATTAGTAAAACTTATGCTACTTAAAATTTTACAGTTGTTCAAAGGCAAGGTGTGCGTTAAGTTAATGATAATTTTGAATTGACAAAATCCCAAATAACTACTAAGAAAACCAATTGTTTAAAATGAATGACTATAGATAAAATATATGAAATGTATGTCTGAAGATAACATTATCATTAACATTCTTAAATCATAAAGGTAGGAGGTAAAGATTAAGTATTTTCACATTTGGCAATTTTTAGAGAAATAGCAACATGATTTACTTCCCTAAGGGTAAGTCAGAACACTATAATTAATGACATGTTAAACCTACATAGGGTAAATAAAATAAATCATGTTAAAAATAGGACAAAAGCAAGAAAACCCTGTTGAGGACGGAATTCTTCAATGTTTAAACCAATAAGAGCCAAAAGTTAGTATTATTGTATTAGTACGAAAAAGTAACTGAGTATTTAATGGAAAGAATGGACACACCTTGTTTTTACTGAGGAAGATGAGAGAGGATTGAGATGTAATATTGCTGTTAGTGACAAGAGAAAAGGAGAAGCCTTCCTCTCATACACTGAGAAAGCTACAGTTCAGCATGTGCACATGCACTTCTGTCAGACACAACAGTACAGCTGCAAAATACCAGACATGTACACACTCCCAGTTATTACATCATTACCCTTCTTCATCAACATTTGATGAGATACTTAGTTCACATCTGCCCTTCATTTCTCTCAAAATATTTTCTTTTTCATTTTTTAAAAACACAGTTCTAAACAAATCACTTTCAGAAAAGTGCTTAAGCGTTTCTTTCCCTGCTTCTCATTCAACACTACTATTGCTCACTCTGGTAGAAATACTTGTATTTTTAACTAATTTTTAGCCTTTACACTCTGGCCTTGCATAAACCTGGGTAGTTCAACAAATTTTCTAGCAACAGCAACAAATTTCATGGACATTTAGATGGTCTTGCAAGTATAAGCTCTATGAATATGTTAGCACCATAGTTTTACAAGTTGCAGATCCAAATTTCACATGGTTATCTTCTATTGGATGCTGCTGGAGCACTGTGATCCACAAAAACAACCTCAGGAGCAAAAGCCATACTCAAATGTGCACACATAAAGACAGACATAAATTGGCAAAGTGACTCATGTGCCAAATACAGATTAAAAAAAGCTATTTCACATTTACTGTCTTCACAATGCCAGGAGGGCAGAAGCAGAGCAACAAATTGGTAATACTTACATTCAGATCTTACTTTCATTTGGAAAAAGGTTAGTCTGATGACTTTAAAATCAATCAATCAATCAATCAATAAAAAAAACCATTGAAGGATAGCATTCCTCTCCTTCCTTGGAAGGAGAAATAGACAGCCAATTATTTAAGTCAGTTACAGTTTTCATAACATACAACATAAAAGCGAGACACACCAACAGTCAATGAATAGCAGAGGATCTGTGTTTCTGAATTATATGCATCTTATGACAGGATATAAGTGTACTGTGTTTATATAAAAATAGATTCAACATTTAATGAATTATGTTTTGAACTCTCCTTGGCTAACTTGGCAACAGAAGCTGGAATTTTAACTTTTTCCCCACAGTATTTTTTAGATATTGGTTTTCAGGCTAATGAATTATTTATGCTAAAGAAGAGTAACAAAATTAATAAACCTTTTAATCTATACTCTCTTTAATTTTATCTCTCTTTTTATTCTTTTGATCTGCCATCCTGTTGCCAGTGATTCAAATCTCATTAGTCAGCAGTTTATAATTCCATGTTAAGAAATATAATAATTTCAACTTGAGACAGCATCTCATGTCACTTCACTTAGGAATTTGCTTGGAAATAGGTCCAGTAGATGAAGTCAACTTAATCCAGTTTTACAGTCTAGACCCAGAATAGAAGAGATGAAACATAAATAATTACTGAAATGTTGCTTTCATCCTGCGCAGTGTGTCCTGAATTTTTCGAGAATGTTTTTCTGCTGGTATCTGATGGAAGTTGGCACAGTTGTCAGCTGCCAAGGCAGAAATGTCTGCATCTTTGAAACGAGTTATTCTTTGTCTAAGGTAAGACTGCAGCTTCAAATCTGGTGCATATGTATAAGGATTCTCTTGAAAGGCATGAACTTGGCTCACAACTTTTGCAATATTTCTTGTAAGAGAATATGATAAAAAAGATTAGTTTGCTTTGCTGAAAAGCATAAACCAAAAACCAAACCTTAAAGGAAATTCAAGAGCATCAAGCATTTTATTCTATTGTAAATGTACCTCTAGTTACATGTCTAAACAAATGTAACTATTTGAACTGTTAATTGTGAAATACTGCATTAGCTCTCATTATCTCATTAGAAAATACTTTTTTATTTAAAAATATAGGTGATATACACACATAATTAAAATAATTACCTAAGTTTAGTCCACTTGTGAGCTCCATTTGTCATTGTGAATCCTCCAGTTTCAAGTTGTTGGACATGCATAGCCAAAACACGGGCTGATGGAATTGTTGGAAGAGTTTTGAATCTGTCTCCTTCCATCAGGCATAAACTGTCACTTTTTAAAAACACCTAGTTAAAAAACGCACATGGATTAACCTCACATTAAGTACCGGGGGAGGTTTTACAAGTTCTCCATGTACTTAATACTGTCTATTTATTTGTCATGAATATTAACTTTTGGCACTAAAGTTGAAGACAACACTATGAATTCATCTGGTGGCAAACTTTTTAGAGTACACAAAGAAAGTAACTTTAATCAAAGACATTTCATACATAATTTTAATTGTTCTAAATCACAGGCAAAACTGCATTTTAAAACCTCACTCTATGTTTCAAAATGCTATACATCAATAAAATAATGCCTATAATAAAATAAACATTTTTTTCAGAACACATTACAGCTCCAAAGCTTTTGCAAAAATTTTCCAATGCTATGTAGCATATCTAATGCTTCAGCTTGCTTTTGAAATTTTGATTTGTCACACAGGACACATGTTAAAGAAATAATGAGATTAAATTTGATGCAAAATCTTGGATTAGGAGTAAAAAGTCTTCAATCAAATTAAATTCATAATTAAAAGTAATAATTGTGCTTTTCATCCTGCAGGGACACCCATTTAAGTAGATCTTGCACCTTCTCCAACCCCAAGGATGTAATTTTATACTATACCTCAACAGCCTTGAGCTCCTCCATTATCTCAGCTACTTTTGCAGGTAAAATTTTCCAGGCCTTACAATAAAACAGAATATATTTTTGTTTTTCACATTAATGTCTATATTGGAATAAGATTATATTAAGCAAAATAAGAACAGAGTCCCAAACTTACTGGTAACTGTCGTACAATAAGATTTTCCAAGCCTGCTAGGATTTGCATTGCTGTAGCAAAATTTCTTTGTTCATAGCAGCATTTTGCTATAAGAAGAAATTTTGATAGCAAGCTCACCTGCCGCTGGAAAAAGAATTAATATATATAATATATACATATATATTCATGGTACATCTACATAATAAAATTAGAAGGAACAAGAGGTATTTCCTTTTTCAATTTTTTATCAAAATTGCTGACTGTAGTAACATTTCCCTTCACACAAAGTTTTTCCCTTTCTGTCACTCAGGTGTCCTTGATAAAAATTTGACCTGTATTCCCCTCAGAGAATCCATTTCTTACATTCTCGTAGGTCCTAACACCTGCTACTAAAAAGCATCCAAGACCCTCCTTATGACAACAAACCAAATTGTTAACTGCCCACTCACAGGTGTATTGCAGAATATCTCATGCAGATTGCTCACAGCAACTCCCAGATAATAACAAACAACTGTTTGGTAGTTAATAGCACAATAAACAATGACAAACCTTAGTTGTGTGACATGTTACAATTTCAGCAGCAACCCAGGTGCTGATACTGTCTGCATTTTTTAATAACTGCAGAAGGTATTGGTCTTGTATGCACTTTGACAGAAACAGATTACAGACTTTAAGTGAAACTGTGTCAGCAGAAACTGCCCTAAGGAAAATACAGAGAAAAAAAAAAGAGGCAAAAATAATTCTGGCTGATACTGGATTTTTAAAGAAAACCTTGACTTCTAACCATTTAAAATAATTTTGCATTGCTTGCCATCTTGATTTTTATACTTCATGATGAACATAGTGAACCATATTACTTTTTCTTCCTTATGGTTACAAGATAATTATATCTGATCAAAAAAATAAGCAGACATAGGATACATTTCTGTACATAAAAGCACTTTCACCACTCATTAGAGAAAAATAAACTCCAGCCAATCTGACACAAAACAACAGCCAGAAATCCAAACTCAACAACCACAGCACATAAGAAACCGAGCCTGATATCAAGTGGCACCTCACACTTTGTTTCCCATGACTGAACCCAAAAATCTGTATAATCCAGGTGATCTAGGCTTGGCCATTGAACAATCTGAAAAAACGAGTTGGTTTAGATGTTCATTCCCCATCCTCAGAAGCAAAACTCTACCATAGGTAGTGCAATTAACAACTACTAATTAGAAGCTAACTGAATCCACTGAGTATATAAGAAGTAGACCACGATAAAAATAATTAGGTCTATGTGGCTGGATGAAAACATTAATTACTGATGAGCAAATAATTTAAATAGGTTGGTAACCACTCTAGTAACTATAGGAAACTTCCTGTGTATCTCTGAATATCAGTAATTCATCTCCCTAACACACTGAAGGAACACTGCACAGAGAAGCTCTGGAGTCTCCATCCACCTTCAGAATCCAACTGCACCCAACCCTGTGCAACCTGGTCCAGCTGACCTTGCTTTCAGCAGGGTGGTTGGACTGCTTGATCTTGAGAGGTCCCTTCCAACCTCAGTTATTCTGTGAGACTGTAAATGTGTTTGAGATTTCATATACATGCACACATTCATGATCAAGGATCTACTTCAGAATCCATGACATTTTTTCCCTGCCAAAAATGAAACCTTTCAAGCAACCCCCAACGCAAGTCCTTAGAAATATTTTTGCCTCAACTCACTTCAGGTTTCAAAGAAAACACCTGGCAAATGCGACCTTCCACATATATGCATGTGCATAGGTACATACCCATATCCATGTATGAAATCTCCTGAAATTAAATAACCCATACAAATAGGCTACCTAGTCTTTAAAAAAAAATACTAAGAATTTAAATTGTTCCTCTGTTTCTGGCTGTATTAAAAGTGTAACACTCTAAGTTATTGTGCATCAACAGAATAGAAGGGCAGTTAAAACGAGCAACTTACTTTGGCACAGCAACACATTTGTCTTTTACACCAAGTGCTCTGGAATTTAGGAAGTGTACTGGATGACATTTGTTAAATACTTCCTAAACAAAGAAAAGCAAGATATATCTGCTTTTAGTTCTAACAGTTCTTTGGAAATGCTCAGGTATAAAAACGACAGAGTATGGCCCCCCCCCTCCCACCCCACCTGCAGAAGTTCATGAGAGGGATCACAGTCTAGAAATAGCATTAGATAGTCTAAATTTCACTGTAGAGATTTTAAGAGAAAAGTTTCAATTCACAGTCTCATAAAATGATATGAAATAAACTTGAAACAAGGTTGGGAAATTGCAGAGAAAGAGTAAGAAGATAGATATTAATTGTACTTCCAAATAAACCTAGACCTCTGTACCTGTTGCAGTAGTGTCAGCTGCCAACAAAGCTGTTGGGCACTGCACTCAATCAAGAGAAATGGTCCCACTTCATCCACTCTAGCAAAGGAGACTGAGGATTCTTCTGTGAAACTGCTGCAGCAGGGCTTTGGCAAAACTGCTGAACCAGTGTGCAGTTGCTCTCTCTGACATTGTGCAATTGGTCCCATACCTTTGGACAGTTTCCAGTAGAAGTTCTGTAGAAAAAAACAAATGTAAGGTTACAACTTCCCTAAAACAAAAACTATGTCTCCCCTTGATGTAACTTTCAGGAAAATGTTGTTAATAGAAACACCTTTGTGCACGCAAAACTCCTCAGCTGATCTTCAAGGTTAGCCCAGAACAAATTGATTTACTTGACATTGCTATTTTAAGCTAATATAATATGCACAGTGGATGAGTCTAAGCCGAAGGCTGCCAGATCTCAATCAACAATCAGTATTTAAAACAAATCTCTGTGTATTCAAGCTTGCTCCCATAAAATATTTTACTTCTCCTTTTTGCTTAGAATCAAACATTCCTTTCCAAGAAATACTTGTTTTTTCATTCTTTTCCCTTCTTCCATTTTCCATTATCATATTATCAGCAACAATAAAAAAAGTCCATGTTCCTCCACTCTGTCTGCCCTTTCTTGGCTGAATCCACAATATACCCATGGAATTGTACATCTTTATCATGAGGCTGGTAATTCAGCTTGCATATTATTGACACATTTGACTTCCACATGTTATTTTGGTCTGTAAAGAGATCCATTTTTGGGAAAAGCCTGCAGCATGTTCTGGTCTCTGGGCAGTAAAATACAATAAAATAGTAAATGTAGACAAAACTTCAGACAAGTTCTTGCTACAGGCTTTGAAGTTCTAGCAGGGAACCTCATAGCTCCTACTGTTTTCTTGTATTTACAGTCTAACAAAGATCAATGCCTAATAAGAAGCATTAATGGTTGACAAGGGGGCAAAGGTTTCCTAATAACTATAAGTCACATGCTAGTGTCAAGAATGAAGAGTTCAACTCTCAAAATTTTGATTATCTGATCTGTGATTCCTGAGCTGTCAGGAGTTAAAACTTATGATTATTATCACAGTTACAGAACTCTCTGGATCTTAGATACTTTCACAAGAAAATTTAAAATGCAGCCACATAATTCTTACTAAGTAGGCCTGGACTCTTAGTTGGACACTTTTGTTTTTGGCAAAACATAATATATTGAAATGTGCTCCATACACTACAGTGTGAAGAAAAGACACACCTTCCTGGAAACATCTTCTGAGAGCTTTTTACACAGGGAATGTAATGTTTTTCTGCCCTCCTCACTTTCCTCTTCACATTTGTCCACACTGGAGCACTGATCAGCACTGCCACTTTTCCTGGCAGAAGCGTCCTCGAGCAGTGACAACAAACGCTCCCCGTAGCCATTTAATGAAGCAACCTGGGAATGCAGAATAGGCTAACAGAACACAGAGCTCAATTTCCCAGAAATTATAAGCAAGTTACAATATAGTGGTAAGATTCCTACCTGTCCAAAATCAGACATACTGAACTTAACGCAGCTCTTTTAATAACAATGTTACATAACTGACTTATTTTTTTTTTCTTAAAGGATCTACTGAAATTCTGAATTACCTTGGAAGAAATAAATTCTTTAAGGGTACCCAGAAGACCAGTATTGGTTGCAAAGTCTACACTGTAACAGTCTTCAATCCAAGCCTGCAGGATGTAGAAACTGCGGTTACATATTTTGGTGAGGGATGTGGAAGGATCCAGGCTTGCACTGGTGGGAAGAAAAAGAAACTTATTATGCCAAAATTTATATCCAATTCCAATTTAAAAATAAGTGTTGACAAAACCCACAAGTTTTATTTGGTATTTAATATAGTATCTTAAATTCCTAAATTTCATGTCCCTAGAATCCACGGCTCTATGGAAACAAAGCTGGGGTTGTAAACTACCCACTAATGGATAACTGGTAAAAGTAAAAAGCAGAATTGAGAAGTAAACACGTTGTCAGAGGCAGCTCTTGCTCTAGTTTTGCTCTCACTTGGTCTTACAAAAACAAACATAAAAATTCATTTTAATTAAGCAGGACTTTTGACAAACAGCTATTTGTTATTGAGAGGAAACTCAATTGTGCTTTGATAATATTTTTAATGGGAATTTACCTGGATAAAGTGCTGCTGATTCTATCAAGAAGAAACTGCAAAAATTCTTCTTGTGTGCAGAAGTAGCGAAATGTGTAAAGAAACTGCTGTACATAACCTTCTAAAAAGGCATTTCTGTAAAGCACAAGAAAAACTTCAGACAAGCCAGAACACATCTTCAACTTGTATTAAAGTACAGCTACAGCAAAAACTCCCCAGAATATCAAGAACAGGCACTTTAAATTCTCAAGCTCCTCATAAAGCCATGGTTCTTTTTAAAAATTATTTTTACACAACAAATACTGAGATTGCCAACCCTGAAAGCATAATTTGTTTTATAAGGAGTTTCTCTACTTCCAATTTTGTGAATAACCACTTTGACATTTCGATTATTAAGGCAAGTTACAATCTAAATAGTATGGAAGAACATATTAAATTTTCTATCATCTTACTTGATTTTTATTATAATAACAGCATAAGAAGCAGATACATTAAGCAAGAAAATATTCCCTGTAGCTCTAATTAGAGGAGTAGTTACTTTAACAATAGAATACACTTATTATGCACACATTAAAAATGAGGGCATTTTATTTTTTTAGATACATACACTCTCAAAGTCTTAACACAGGTTAATTGTCTTTGCTTCCTATTGGCTTACAGCTAATCATGAAAGTTTGGGTTTGATGGATGTGGAAACTCCAATTCCAAATATTTATCTTCACTTCGTGCAAAATATTAACTACCAGGAAAAGCAGCACTCAGTGTAAGTAACTGGATCTCAGAGACAGGATGAACTTGTGGAAGTAGCTGGGAGGAAATTGCTCCCTCTATAGTGGCACAAGTCTGATGGAGCTTCTGGCAATTTCCATCCTTCATACTATTACAGCTTAGGAGCTGAAGGACACCTCTGTCCCCATTTAAACCCTGGGATAAGCCTACATCTTGATCAGTGCCAAGGACAGATTATTGGGGTAATAATCTGTGGAACAGAATCTAAACATTTTCATATCCAGACCCTATTAATAAGAATTACCAAATTATATGAACTGAAGAATTTTTGTACTGCTGCAGTAACATAAAGTCTGGATTCCATGGCAACTATCAGAGCAAACCTCAAGGAAGTAGAAGATAAAAAAGTTAAAAGTTGCTATTTTTAAATTATCAAATACTTTTAATGAAAGCCAGCCAATCTTCTGTTATTTTTGTCTCTATTTCTGTAAATGAATGTCCACAGAAATAACACCAACTTGAAGGAAGAGAGGAGACTATATTAAATGTTGAGTAACTAGGATTTATGATAGAGACAAGTTTTCCTGATTTATCAACTATGCTTCAACCCACTCCCAATTAAGGTGCAAAATACACTATACCTAGAATATAAATAAGTCATTAAACCAAGTGGTGTTCCAGCCTGCAGAACTCTCACTCCATTTTGATTATTACAATGGTGTTTCTCTGTGTTATAGTAAAGAAGCAATGTTGATTCATCCATAGGTGCCACATCCACGGTGTCACTTTTGCCATTGTGAATGACTGTAGGCAGTACATAGGATTCCACACCCCACTGCTCTGCATACATCATCTGCTCAAAGAAGCAAGGCCATGATAAAACAAGAAATTAAAGAGGAAAATTCACACAATCAATTCATGCAAACAATTTAAAGAAAAATTGCATTTCATACAATTGATTTTTAAAAAATTTTCAAACAATACTAGTAGCAATTACCTTTAATAATTCTTTTGGATCTTACCTAATTTGTTTGAAACAAAGTATTTCACATTTCATATAGTGATCTGAGCGCCAGTTACACCAATGTAGTAATGAAATGAAAAATGAAGCACAAGTGAAATAAAGTCTGACTTGCCTGCACATATTTCTTTACCAGCTCAAGAAACTGCACTTTTGATTTCATCTCCTGTAGCTGTTCTCTCAGTTTGGGCAACATAGATTTAGTTTCAGGACCTTTAGATTTAAGATACATAGCAAAAGAACATCAATGATTCAGACTTACAGAACAGTACTCTGCAGCCGTTTTATTACTGGCAAGTTGCTGTAATCTTACCTTTGCTTCTTCTTTCTTTCTGCAATAGTTTCTGGTAAAACTTTATGGTCTTTCTGTAATTTTTTGTCTCCATCATTAACAATTGTTCTAGTTCCTATTTAAAAAGAAATAGGATTCTGATCAGAATTGTAAGTAGAAGGTGGTTCTAGTAAGAAAGTGAAGTTTTAGAAGAGAAATATTTTGTATGAAGAAAAAAGAGTATCTAAACAGACAGGAATAAGACATTAATAATGAAAAACTAACTTCCACATCTGTGTTTACAGCAGGCGTTCCCTGTTCCCAGAAAAGCATTAGTGATGTCACAGTTCTACAACTTAAGGACTGGAGTAGGTTTGTGTATGATGAGACTGTGTAGAAGTTTGACTGAATCTGCTCACATAAATATGCTTTTAGTTATAATTGCAATTATCTGCTTGTTTTCAAGAGCATTTTTAAAACTTACAATTAGAAGTCATCCAGAATTAAACTTTGTTTGTTCTGAATTTAGTGCAGGCCCAAGAAACACTTTAAACAGCTGACTTATATTTGCAGCAAGAACTGAAAGTCTGACTGAATTCAATGTCTTCCAAACAAGTATAATTACATTACATTATACAACCAGGTCAGAATGCAGACAAGAGAGCTGCTGTAGAAATAAAGGACATATAAATGTCACAGTTCAGCTTTCATATTTTATATTTATGCATTTCACAAAATTGAAAGAATTAAACTAAAATTCTATAGAATTAGGTAACTTAAGCAACTAATAGAAATTATAGTATATCAGGCCGCTCACAATATATCAATTTGAAAGTAAGAATTTACATTTATAATTGTTTGCATATCAAAGGTTTCATTATTTTACCAGCCAGTAAAAATGGGCCATCCATTTTGGGTTCAGCTTCTGATTTATTATGAAGCAACAAACATGTATGTTGTGCTTTATAAAAGAGGTGACTTTTGCCCTTGGGTCCTAAGTTAACTACCAGTGACCCAGTTACATGAAACAGCATTTTAAATGCAGTAAGTTCATGGAATGCAGCAGACAACTCCCACAAGCAGAGTGATCAGAAAAAACACAGCTCAGAGCTAACATATCAAGCAACAGATTGGTAAATAGGTTAGCTTTAATGGGATGGACTTGCTACAAATTAATTTGAGCTTAAGAAAAACTTGTCACTGTTTTTCATAAAAGCTCAAAAGGTTTAACAACACAGCTCATTAGTATCGAGTCACAAAAGCCTCCTGGATTTTTAAAAGATGTACTCCTACAGAGGCAATACATAGAGAACAGGGAAAGCACAGGAAAGCTATTATCCAGTTCTAATTGGAAGCTGCTTTGCTTTCAAGGTCTGCTTTTGCTTCATCAATTAAAGCAAAATCAAGGTGATTAAGAGACTATGTAAACAGAAACGAAATCAGAAGGACCATTTGGAATCTGGTGGACAAAGTGGTTTGTCCCCTAAAAAAACTGGGGTGAGTAGCAATGAAGTCAGAGGCAAATTCCCTGTTTATTCCACAACATTTTCCAATTCAGGCAGGTTTAGAGTATAAAAACTTTTGATGAAGCTCCATGCCTCTGATGTGCTCTTGCCTATAATATCGTCATCATGGGGTTGGTGCAAAGGGCAGACAGTGCTTTTCCAGCCAACTTTAAGAACAAAAGATGGGGTGTAGATTGGTGATTGCACTTCTTTGTCAGTGTGCTTTCTTTTGGAATACCTCTAAGACATGACAAATTTTGAGGATTTAAAACCATTTAATATTTAAAAGAAGGAATGGAGTTTCAACTCACTATAACAGAACAAATTTTATTACACTTTAAACCATCAAGTAAGGATGTATCTTAACTATTTAAAATCAATGTACTCACCACTTTCTTAGCATCTATATTTTGTGACTCACTTGATTTCTGCTTTCCAAGGTTTTTCAAGTAACTATGAACTTCTGAATCAAAACATTCAGCTCCATAAAATGCACTGCTCCAGCCAGGACTACAGCCACAAAAGTCAGGCAGACTGGGAGATGCCAGGTAGCTGTATCCAGCTATCTTTATCAGGGGCTGTTCCTCTGAACTTGTATTTTCTTCTGCAAATCCTGGACCACAGTCGTTGTTTTGCAAATATTGTTGCTCTTCTGCTACAGGGATTGTACTCTGCAGAGTCAATTCTTTTTTGATATTATCTGAAGGTGGCTCATCAAAATCCATTTCAACTAATGATGTTTTTACCATAGGCTCAGCCGCCACATCAAAGTTTGTTTCCCCTTTTCCTAAAGAAGGTGTATGGGGAAAAAGAAATAATGGTCATGTGCTGTAATGCATGCTTTGTTGGACTTCGACACGACACATATAAAACACTGTTATGAGACTGCCTAAGTGCTGTAACAGTGGATTTAGATGCTTACTGTGACTTTACATTTTTTTTCTCAGCTACACCTTGTAAAATGATAAAGATTAAAAACATTTCAGAATTATTAAGCAATAGTTAAATCATAAATTTCTGAAAAGTACAGAATATTTTCCATGCATATGCAACAAGCATCTAAACAACACAGAGAAACTTTAAAACAAAAGTTAAATAAGCACACATTAGTAAAATGCTTGGCTTTTGAGCTTTTTTTCCATCCATACGTCTTGAAGCTTTTATTCCATACAGAGAGGGCAAAAATACTTGATACAGCCAATAGATGTTAGACTTTCTACTCCTACAGGACTCAATCCTTGAGTTATGATGGGAATTTTTTGCAGTTATAACAACTACTGCCAACCTTCAGGGACTAAGCCGACAGTCAAATGTTGGCATAATGCTGACAGGCGCATTTATACCTGCCAGAAGTCTCCCTTTTCACTTGAGCAGCCCTCCAGGGCTTAGATATGCCATCCTGGAGTCAGACAAACCTGAATTCCTGGTGCAAAGAAATCACACCCTCCACAGCAAAGTCTAGCTCTACATTTGCAATCATTCTGAGCCAAAATGGAAAACTCTAATATTGAATAGCAGCCAAGTGGAAAACTACAAATTTATGTTTTGCTATGAAAATGAATAATGGAAGTGTATAAGCCCTTCTGTAAAGCACACACATTTTCACTTTGCTCAAAACAGAGAAGTAACCAAGCTTAAATGCTGAAATTTGGATGAACTATCTTGAAAAAAACCTCACAGGGATAAAACAGCAATAAAATAGAAGCTGTCCATCAAGGCACCAAGCCTAGAAAGGGTAATAGTTTTGTTATAGTATTGGGATTCACCAGTCCCAGCTCAGTTTTCAGTTCAGTTACTGAAAGATAGTTATTTGTAAATAAATAGATAATTCAATCACAAAGTGTATCAAGAGAAAAGTAAAATCTAAACTGAAGAAGTATAAATAAACAATCCACTAATAGAGTAGTCACTAGAATATCTACTCAAATACCAGACAACCACATACAGCAGTTATAATTTTGAGAGTTTTCAACATACACATCTGTTTAAATAAAAGTAAATGGCATCCCACAAAATAACATTGGGTCATGTGTAAGCTTCATATAAAAGACATTTATGTCCTTAAGGCATTGATAATGTTCAGATTCAGTGAAAATGTCTGTAGCTGTTAAGGAGAGTGCTTTCCTGAAGGCACAAGCAAAACCTTGTCTCAAAGCTTCTGCCATTGATCGATTCCCAGCACACACAAAGGTCTAGAAACATGAAGTCCCTTCTCACCCTCTGTCTGATCACTGCTTGCCAAAAAGCTTTCAGATCTCTTCACATCTTGGAATATATTGTTGCACTTTGCTTCATCTGCCTCAGTTATGCTGAAAATACAAGAAGACTAAGAAAAATTAATATTTCCTATACTTTTACATTCACATCAGTAAAATGAGATCTTACAAGTGACTCTACCATGCACACAAAAGGCTTCATAGCACTTATCTAACTCCTAAAGTTTTCATGTTCAGCTTCAGCTGTTATTTTCCAAGAAAAAAAATGTTCAAATGGCTACACAAGCACAATAAGAGAGAAATTTTCCTGTACAGCATTTGGCCAAATTCCAACAGAAGTATCAGAGCACACACCAACAGAAGGCATAAGTCCAGGCATAACTAGAGACTGCAAGTCACTGTAGTGGGTTTTTCACTCAGGGTTCAACCTCTGGATAACACTGACTCAAATCATCTCCAGTTAGAATCATAATTATAGTCTTAAGTCAAAGAAGTTAATACTGAAAAACTGCTACAGTCTTTGTCAAACTAATGTTAAGTAAGCAGTGTCTGAGAGAGATTTTAAGACAGGCCTTGCATGTGACATAAAGTCTAGACCCGTATTTTTCACTGGATAATAGATTATGATCTCTCACTGTCAAAAACTACTTTGTAACAAAAGTTCACATACAGGACAACCCCTTCACACAGGATAACCCATTCAGCTGCAACAGCTCAGGTTTCTCCTTCCATATCACAGAATTCTGGAGAGCTAAGGGCCTAACAGCCAAACAATTTTCAATATCTTCTTAAAAATCCCAACCCAAATGGGAAATAGGCCAGCATACCAAGGCTGGGTATTTGGAGCACATAACCTATTACCTCTGAAATTTGCAGTAAGGATTATACACCTTTCAACACTGAAGTTGTTCTAAACTGTATCTACTAAGCTTCTTTGTCAAAACTTCAAATTTGTAGTTCCAAAAACCCCCAAATTAACTTTGACATAAATTGATTACTTTTTTCAACAGTCTTCAGCAGGAAGCTTTTAGAAAAGTGTGCTACATTTGGAGGCTGCAATAAAACAAGAATTTAAAAATTATTTTTCAGGTAGATACATATGTCATTGAAGAGTAAATAAGAAAAATGAGAAATTATTTTAGCTGTTTTTTCTCACTTAACAGGCTACTTACAAAGACTGCCAAGAGGAACACTGAGTCAAATTAAACCAGTTCAGTCAAACATTTTTAGCAAAGATAAATTAATTTCCTTTTCCCTTTTGGGTGTGATTAGAACACATGATGTATAAAGAAGCAATATCAAACAGAATAAGCAAACTGAACAGTAAGAACAATATACTTCTGATTAAACAGCCTCCTTCTAACAAGACGCTCTACATGAACCTCTACATCCATGGTTGTAACTAATATTGATCAGAATTGGGTTGGCATTATTCAGCCTACCCAAGATGGAGTTACAGACAAGCGTAGTAGAAAATATTTTTGACCGAACCATTAAGCACTATTTGCCATGGAGAAAGCTTTGGAAAACCTCAAAGTGTGAAACTAACAGTTTACAGGAAACAAATACAAATACCTAAAGAGAAAATCTATATTCTTTCCTGCTTCTACAAAGTAGGGATAAAAGCATTAAATTCAACTGTGAGAAGGAAATAGTTGAAAACACCTACCATAAAGGTGAAGGTCGTCCTCCATTTACTACCTGATAGAGATTCTCCAGTAATTTTTCATCCCAGTAGAGGTCACAAAACTTCTCACAAATTCTATCAGAGAACATACCAAACTTAATTTCCTTTAAGTTTAAAATGAAGTTACCTTGTTTAAAACAAAAGGAACAGAAACAAACAAAAGAGGGAGAAAATAAAATTAATAGCAATATTCTTAAAAATCAATGATAATAACATACAGAAGAAAATGCACATACCCATATCAAAAACTTCAGCTCCACTCTCTAAATAACCATCGAATGCAAACTCCTCTTGTATAAGATGAATCACTTCCTGTAGTAAAGTGTCACTTGTGTTCTGATGGGGCGGGACTCTGTCATCAAAGAAATTGTAACTGTCTTTATCTGAAGTACATGGTGTGCGTTCTTGTTCAGTGTAAAAACTGTCCATGCTGGTACCACACTCCGTTTCTTGGCAGTTGGTTTGAATAACTGGGCTACTTTTATCAAACTGGTTCTGTGTATTAGTAGCCTCATGACTTTGCACATTGCAAAGGGAGGCGGCATTTTCTGCTTGCATGCCCATTTTATAGCTTGCAATAGTACTTGAGAGCAACACTGGCAAACTGTGATAGCAATCATAAGCAATTCTTGAGCGAAGAGGCCTATTTGGTATTTGCTCTGATACAGCCAAATGTACTGGTACAAATGTCAGAACTCTTTTCTCCGAGCTCTGTTTGAGAATGATGTTATTTATATGAAGAAAATTAGGAGACGTAGGAGAAGCTAAGGAGCTGGAGGGATCTTCAGATGAAACGCTCTTCTCTTGTAAAATATATGAGGAATCAGATGGTGATGGTAACGTAACTGTAGAAGTAAATGAATTGCCTGAGTTTTGCTCTTCTGAAGACATCTGGAATGAGCGCCTTGGAACTTGTAAATCACACTCAGGTGTTTCAGGTATAGCTTCAACATCACCTATATCTTCAAAACCACAGCTTCTAGAGTGTTCTATATATCCTGATTTGTTATGGTCCATATGTTTTTCTTTCCTTGTCTCTTTCTTGAATTGCTCAGAAACTGGTGTGTGAACCTCTCTGAAAAAAAAAGTAGATTTTTTTAAAGGAAAATTCAAGTAGATTTAACAATTAAACTTAAGATTTAACTTACTCTGCTTTAGGATATACTGACTTTGTTATATTTGCATCTTGTTGCAAAATAATGGGCTTAAAGTGAGTTGCAGGAGAGGTGAATGCAATAGGTAATGTCATTTTCCCACAGTTTGGTGAAATCTGGCATGGTACTGGTCCTTTAACTGCTACAAGTTTACTTTCACTGGTGAAAGGTACAAATCCTAAAAGCAAAAATACAGGAAGAGAATCAATATGTAAAATATAAATGCAAAGTAAGTAACATTCAATTTAGATAGAAAAACAATTGCATATTGGACTGAGAAAACCTTATGTAGGGAACTGAATTAGAGAACACCAAACCAGAGTAACCATGTCAGAACCTGACTGCTTACCCAGACTTGACTCTGAAGGGTCCCTTTCACGTTTCTCATTTTTAAATTCAAAAGCAACATGATCTTGAGACAAGACTTCTTCCTCAACAGCCTAACAATAAACATTGAAGTACAAATTGATGTTATTAGCACTTTCTTTTTTCAAATTCTGCCCAGCACATTATTTAAAAAAAAAAATCCTAATCCTCAAATCCACCTAGAATATTGCAAAGAAACAACCTAGTGATGCCAAGGTGAGGAATTAAACAAATTACATACAGAAGTCTAGGGACTGGTAGAACTGATCAGAAATCTTGGTAACTTAGGGTTTCAAATCAGAACCTTAAGGTAATCAGTTTTGAATGAAACTGGTTTCATGGATTGACTGAATCCTGTGCACATTACATACACACATTTGAAACACAGTCAGAACCCAACAATTACATATTAATTTCTTCTGTAGGGTGGTAAATAAAAAGACAGATTATGAAATCAGTCACCTGTTTTTCACAGATTGTGGAGTTAGAGAATCACAATCTGTTGAGTGCTCCACAGTTCTTTCAATAGCAAGAACTAGGAAAAGGCAATACTTACAGATTACTTGAAAATACATTAAGCAAAATCCCAAACAACCAACAAATCACACCAACAAAACCAAAATCTAGCTCCACTTGCAGGGGAAAAAATCTTACTGGAATAAATTAACAGAATTAATTGAAAAAACAGAATTAAAGAAAGGTGGCACTCTTACCTTAAAGATGGGTTTACCCAATAATGTCAAAATATTTTTGCTGTTTATACCTTGTTCAAGTAAATAATGATTGCACGTCTAAAGAAAAAAAAGTAATTTTCAGTCAGTAAATAAGTTTTCAATCAAGTGAGATATTCTTGGACAAGTACAAAGTCAAGATAAATAGTCAGTTAGAAGAAATCTAAGTTTAGGAAGTCTTATGAACCCTGTCCAAGTCCAAGTATCTTGATAATTTCAATATAAATTAAAAACACACCCCTCTGTGTCCCTAAGGAGGTAACTATGAAAACAAAACCCAAAGTGACTGGTTATGATTTAATTAGATATCAGTCCATTACAAGTATTAAGCTATTATTTTGATTTTAAAACCACTAAAATGAGACTTTAGACACAACAAAATCTAGTAACCTTAATCGCAACAGTTAGAGAAGGTCTTTCTTCAGGGTTTTTTCTTGCCATATCCAGAAGTAGTTTTTTTAATTTTCTTGGCAATACGAGTTTGTGACTTGGTGGAACACTGTATTTTGCAGCCATCCACAGAACAGCAGCAACACCATAAACACAGACCTATTGGTATAACATAAGACACAAGAAAGATTTTAACACACTAAAAAAAAGCCTCCACTTCAAAAACAATTCCTGCAAATTATAAAAAAATTCTCCCCACTCACTGCCAAAAAAAGAAAAAAAAAATTGCTAGAGCTTTCAAAGTTCAGATTACATTTGGCTTTTGAGGGTGCTGATGAAAATCCCAGCCCATTTCAAAATCTATTTGCTGCATGCAGGGCCAATACAGCAGCTATTTTTCTACTGTTGGAGCATCAGACATTAATTGTCTTATTCTTTACCTTGGGAAATTATTCAGGAAAAAAGTATTTTAGAACCATTTTGAAGAATTTCTTTCTCATGTAAAAAGATTGCTGCAAGCTTCAGAGTTCTACCATAAAACCTGGCCAGCTGCAATTTACTTAAAAAAGGTCATGATAATTCAGCAAGTAAGTGGCACACAGTAATTACAAGCTAGCCAGCACAAGTCGTATTTTATAGAGAAGATTGCACCTGTCAGAAGAATGAGGCACTGCATATTTATTTTAGCAATTAATGTGCGACCTGCAGCTAGGCCAATTGAAGTTACCCCAATGAGGGACCTTGAAAAGGACTTGGTCTTTACCAGCTTTTTTGTTTTGTTTGAAGAATTACAATTTTCAGAGTCAGATTTAATCCACTTCGTGCTTAGTTTTCAAATGTTGGCATGTACCATAAATGCAATTTTAACAAATTTAAAACACCATACTTTGCCTCTGAAAGATACTGCAAAGACTGAATGGACAGAACCCTAAGCACAGGAGTAAACAATGTCATCCCATAAAACAATATCTTCTGGCACTCTTTTGAGCAAAGTGAACAGTAATGAACAAAACAAGTAAATTCACTTTAAACAAAATAATCTGTGAACCATTTGAACAAAAACTGCTAAAAGGTACAAAAACACTTGAAATGCAGAAAGCAGATCAATCAAAACAAAAATTACTTTCTTCCCCTTAGGTTCGGAA
Source organism: Petroica traversi (assembly GCA_025920805.1). Classification (NCBI taxonomy): domain Eukaryota; kingdom Metazoa; phylum Chordata; class Aves; order Passeriformes; family Petroicidae; genus Petroica; species Petroica traversi. The sequence continues at coordinate 14,451,569 of JAHLSL010000018.1, read as the reverse complement.
CTCCAAGATTACATTAAATTTATTTATTTAGGGAAAACTTGCCATCCAAGCCATCAGATCCTTCAAAGAAGGTTCTTTTTACTGTTATTGTGACTGGCACTACACAGTCTTCATTCCCATACCATAAATTGAATGCAATGGTCATAACTAGAAAGTTACACAATCATGAGGAAAAAGGCAAAAAACCCCATCAGCTTATTCTATATATAACATTGTTGAAATACAGATTTCTTCAGATACTCTAAAGAAAATGAACAAAGCACAAAGAGTTCAGGATTATTAATTTCTACTGTCTGGTGAAACTGCTGTACTATATTCAGGGTTATTTTAAGCTTCTGAAGCCTTTGGAAAACCTGAACGTTGGATCAAAGCAGTTTAATAAACAACAATTTTAGGAAAGATATACAAATATTTTCTATTTACAGAAAATTGAATGCTTTTAGTAGATTTTGATGAACTTTTATTTTCTGATTCATGATGTCCTGGGTTAGGTTCTTTCCAAAGAACTTATGTGACACAAGGTACATATTAGCTAACCTCTTTTCTTTACATAATAGAAAGGTACTGCAAATTCTCTTCCCCAAACTTTTAAGATCACTGTGTTTGCAATTCAAAAGCAGTTAGAATGGAGACACATTCTCCTGCTATTTGACATTTTTATTATCTTTGTTCTAAAAGCTCCTTATGGCTTTTATCTATAGGGAAAAGCTCTAAGAAAACTGTGTTGGAAAAAGACATAATTCATAATGTTTCCAAAGTAAAGACATACTGATAATGATATTTTTATCCAGTCTTCTAAATGTGAATAAAGTTTGGGCTTTTGCCCAGATAGTCTAAAATACTGATCTTACTGTGACCTTCAAAATGTGAAAAGGAAAATAATTAAGTCTGGAATAACAGATTTTTGGCAGTTACTCCAAGAATTCTGGAAGGTAAAATTATAGAAGCAACTAATTTTATGAGAGATCAATATATTTAAAAAATCCCCACAGATAACCAAAAAACATAGGGAGAAATGAAAAATATTAACACAATCTTAGAAGAGTTTAGCTTTCTTTTTCAACTAGCAGAGGGATAAAACTGTCCTTTGATAAAATACAAAGCAACCTACATAACCTACCACATTACCTTCTCAGTATCCACTTCCTCTTCTTCAATTTCAGGAGCTAAATAAAATACATCACAAGATTCTAAATGAGAAAAGAAATCAGAAACAAGTGGTAAGATGTTAGCTTTCTTCTCCACTTCCTCTGCAACGCAATAAAAGCTGAGTATGCAATGTCTTATTTCACCTTCAGCCTTTGGAGCAGCAAAGAGGATCTTTCCATGGCAGTCCATCAGCACAGAGTCCAAACATAAGACCACTGCAAAAAAACCCCACAAAAGGGCAAGGCATAGTAAATATCTCTTATTGTAGCTATTTAGCACTAATAAAAATAAATAATTTTTAGAAAATGTACAGTGTCAGAAATTACTCTCTGATAAATGATGCTTTAAAAAACATTTCTGCTAGAACAAACACAGGCAATAAAGAGACAGTTGCTGTGTAATTACCCAAAGCAATTTCTGCAGAACAAAGACAAGAAACTGGAAGTTTATTCTCTTTATACCCAGCACTGAAGAGGAAGGTCAAGAAAGAAACAAAACAAAAAGAAATAAATATAATAGGTAGATATACTCCAGTCTTCTCACAAGGTACCAATAAAAAATAGTCAATTTATCTTCAGAATTTAAGTCTCTCTTCTCTTCCCTCCTTCAGCCCCACAAAAATAGTGAGTCATCATCAGAGAAAGGTGCCACCCACATGGCCAGATCCAAAACTCCTCTAGGTCCAACAGGATATGAAATCCGGTTTTTCTCAAATAGTTACAATCACACTTTCTCAGGAATGAAATGTTACATAGGTCAGTATTTGCAAAGCCATGACATTTTCCATTCTTAAAAAAGAAATAATGGACTTCTAAAACAATTTTAAATTATCTGAGGTCTTCAGGAACTTAACATTAAGGTAATGACATCATGTAATTTAAATTTGGTGTTGAAAATCTTGTGGCAACACTGTGTCTATCTGTTTGCTAACTTAAAAGCACACTTTATTTAATGTATTTTAATATACTAAGCCAACTGGCCAGTAATGTAGCCCTCTATTTCTAGACTACCATCAAATGCACTGTTTTCTTATTAAAAACAAAGTTTTGGAAGTACAGCTTCTTAAATTGAATAAGAGCTTAAACCATTAAACACATTAATTATGAAATAAAAAATTTAATATGGCTAAGAGAAACCCAACTATTAATTGAAGAGGTCTAAGAGGAAAAAATAATTTAAGGAAAAAAGGCAATAACACTTTTGCTTTTTTTAGATACCTGTACAAAACACATCTAAAATTAAATTATTCACCATGCTTAACATAAATAAAGGCTTGTCTACTACTTTCCATAATATTTAAGCTGGACCTGAAGTATATGCCTTGAAAAGCAAAGCTTTTCCAAATGAGACCCTTTGCTGTTTATTTCTGCAGAGGAAGCTTCGTGCTCAGTTGTCTTTGTCAGCAGTCAAAGCCTCTGGCCCTGCTCACACAAACCAGATCTCAGCTTGTTCAGTTCAATATAGAAATCCTCACTTGGGCTCTCTGAATCACCCAGGAGCAACATGTGAGCAACATCCTCTGATGAGAGGAGAGGAATTAAGTGAAGTCCAAGTGAAGGTTACAAACGGCATCTGTAGCAGAGTTGGATTAACAAATATATGAAGAAGAGGCTACCCTTGGGGTATGTTTTCTCAGCCAGATAATTCCTGCTTAGGATAATGAAAAAAGTGTAATCAAGGAAGGATTTGTAGGAAAAGGCTGTCTATGTGAATAAATCAAAAATAATCCAGCTTCATATATTTAACTGTGACTCACTAGCTACCAGTCTTACTCTACCACTGTCAACACAAAGAATATTTTAACAAGATATACTTAAAATATGTATCAGCTTCACCTTTAGTAAGTATTATTCAAAAGGAGCAACAAGAGAACTTTATATGTGAATGTGGGCACTGAAGTAGTAACATCACTGTAAGCCTTTCCACAATGCTCAACTCCCCTCAGAACAGACAGAGAATCCACTTGCAGAAACATTCTAAATCTGAAACCAATATTCAACTTCAAGGTATTTGTCAAAAAGATAATTTTTAAGTGAGGTGTCTTCCATTTGGTGGTTTGTATCATGATGTTCACTTTTACAGGCTACATAAGAGCTAGATGACAACTTTTAATATTTTTAAGACATGCATTCAGATGCATGTGAGTGCAGTAACAGAGGCTGGCTAAGAATATTACATTAGAGTCTGAGCCATTATGTACAGTTACCTGAAACCTTCAGAAATATTAGGAACATGCTATGAGGCTGAAATAATCCTTCTCTTGCAAGGTATATTAAATACTTAGTTTTATGGGTAACAATCCTCAAAGTGCTCAGAATCTTAATTTCTGGCTTATTTCATTTTAAGTGGTTTTATATAATGAAAATAAAATAACTGAAGCTGAAATCCAAAGAGATGCAGTAAGTTTTTTGTACATTACTATCCAGCTGTTCATATTCACTTACAGGCTTCAAACTCATCCCTGCCCATACTCTCAAAAGTAAGTTGGTTTTTTTTAATCATGAAAATAAATGCAGAGTAGTGGTGGTGGTGGTAACCTCTGCTCTGTTTATCAGAACTGCTTCAGGTTTATCATTAGTACAAGCTAACCCTCATTCAGAATGTCCATGGAAATCTAACATTGTCTTCTCCTGAGTCACACACAGCATATTCTGATTTTGTCAAAGGACAGTTCCATCTCCCTCTCTCAGAAGTTTACTTCTGATGATTCATCTGTAAACTGAACTGGAAGGAGTAATGCCCTCACAAGATCCTGGGTGCTCTAAAATGACAAAGCCCTGTAGTGTAGGAATATGTAGTGTCAAGAATCACTTGTCACAAAGAAATCCAGGCAAAAGAGGAAGTTTTTTGTTTACATATATATGTGTAAAACTTATTTCCTCCTCCTTGATACAAGTCACAAGTGTTTTTCTTAAGTCACAGTACAGATTCTCCACTCCCAAAAGGTCTAAAATTTGTTTCACTGCTTGAAGCTAAAGATTCATTTCTGCTGCAAAAAACATCAAAACTCAGAATAAAGAGAAAAAAAGACATCTATATATGGAAGAAAACTCCAAGCTGAGTTTTGTCACAATTTAAGAGAGTCAAAATAGAAATTTTGCCTATTATTTTCTGCACACAAAATGAAAGTCAAGATCCTTTCAATCAACAGAATAAAGGAAACATTAACACAGTGAATATAAATAACTAGGCAAAATATTTTATGATAATTAAGACTATACCTGGATAATCTATGCAAGTCTGCAGAGTACATAAGCACTCGTGACATAATGCCCAGAGTTCATAGTCTTTCAGAGGCCTACCATACCAGGATAACAGGAGTTTTAGAGAGATCCACTGAAAAAAACAGTGAGGATGAAGAAAGTTATAAAAATTACCATGAATTTAAAAAGCTTCTAATGCAATAAAAAAGTAAATCCTAATATAAAACATACTCAACTTTAAAATTAACAAGAAAATTTATTTATTGCACTTACCAGAAATGAATTAATACTATTTATTAAAAAAGCATCGTCCAGTCAGCTAACTGTTTAAATAAATCAGTTTTTCTTAATTGCTTCAGGAAAAGTGAGCTGTCTGAAAGGTCTTTCTTTCCATACTATGGAAAGACACTTAGAGTGTCCACTGTGTAACAGATGTATTTTATGATGAAACATGATTACAAAATTATAGGGACAACACCTTGAATGAAAAACTTAAAAAATTCAAATGATAGCCATCAACAAAACAGTCCCACATTCAAAACCTGATTTACCCTGACAGTTGCATTACACGTCTTACCTTAATGATTTCATCAACATCTCTTGTTCTTCTGTGAAAGATGCTAACAATATTGACAGAATTAATGACAGGTTTATTTGAAGTCCCAGCACGTTGTTTGGTTTTTAATCACTGGCTGCTCAATTTGTAGTAACAGCATTTGTTTTTCTGAATATCAATTTTGATTCCAGGCATAATATCTTAATGTGACAAAGACACTGCTCCATGGAAACTTACGGTTCTTCAGAGACATGCTTTACATTTTATGATTTTTTTATTTTTGGTGTGTGTTTGTGTGAATCTAAGAATTTGAGATTTAGAGTACTGCACACACACCTTCCTGATCAAACCGTGCTAATGGAAGAGCTCTCTAGTAGTGGCTCTTGACATTACCTGCACTTTATCATCCCCATTCATCTACCAAAGGAACACTAAAAAATTCATTGTAAGCAGAAAGCTCTGAGTTAGAGCTGACCCAAAGAATTCTTTTTGAAAAAGAGCACAGCACATTTTCTGTTGCATATGCAGTCCTGAGAGAGTGAGCTTCAGGCCACATTAGGGAAAAGAATTACCGGAAGTAATTCAGGATTAACTCTGGAAAAAGCCAAATACCGCACTCTCAAAATACCCCGAAACAAATAAAAGCCAATTAAATAAAAAAACCAACAAAATCAACCCAAAAAACCCCAAACACAAAACTGAAGCACAGGAGACAAACAAAAACTCCTCTGAACTATTTTTTTTTGCTTTCACAGACACCTTTATATCCCATTCAGTATTTGTAAAATCTACACAGACTAAGGGTCTCCCACACACAATGGCAGTACATCATTAACTTTGACAAATCAGCCTCTGCACTGCCATTTACTAAAGTCAATTTTTCATCCCTTTACTGAGATGCTCTTTGGATTTTATCATGAACTACATAATGAGCAGACTACTGCATTAAATTTCATAAAGTTCAACAAACAGAAATAGCTTCAGTGCAATCTGTGGAGAAAAGGAGGACATTAATTTTTATAGCTGAAACTTTGTTAATAATTTTAACCAAAAGACCTTCTCAAAGTACACAATACTTTAGGCTCATATTGTTTAAATATGCTTTGAAGATGAAAAAGATAAACTACATTTTTTAAACAAAGTATGTCAGGAAACACACCTTTTGATTATGTTTCATATTCTGCCTTCCTCCAACAGATAAAAATGAATTTGGTGCTTTTATTCTTCTATCCTGCATTGTGGCACATTGCAAAAATTAGTAACTTCAGCACAGACAGATTTGAAGCCAGGTGATAAGATTCAGTTTCATTCTCCAATTTTGCTATCACCAGCACCCTGGAGTACAAAGTTCTTTCATCCATGTGTTCTTTTACTATATCTAGAAAAGTAAGCTCTTGAACTGTTTGATAAAAAGCCATCAATCACACAGCAGGAAGGAAAAGGACAGATAGTGAGAAGAACAAATTAGTCTAGAGAGCATGTAGGATAGAGCTTCCCAGTGTTGATAGATCACTATCCCTGAGCAGTTTCCCACTCCAGAGCACCTTGGTTCTCATGTGCCTCAGGTGTCTTTGCTCACAGACACTTTACAAAGAAAGGAGCATTCAAATCTTCAAATTAACCCTGCACAGCTGACATGAGTGAAGAGGAAACGCAAGAGAAATTTCAAAGACTGACTAAAACATTAAGAAGGTTTTGGGATTTGGGAATTTTCTTCTAGTAAGTGCACACTAGTGCCACATGTTTCTCTGTGAGAGAATCCCTACTCTTGAAGTTTATGTCTCAAGAGGCTCTAAAAGCTGCAGGGAAGAAAGATGGGCTTCCTTTACCGCATATACAAATCACCTTTCACAACAGGAGAAGGTGATGAATGGCTAGCCAGGGAAAGAAGAATCTCTCAGTAAACCGGAGACTGAAGTTTGTTGTACAGCAGAAAGCTGCAAAGTATTTCTTATCACCTCTGGGATATCCAAGCTCTTTGGAGTAAGAAAGAAATGACAGAAAGAAATTTAGGCATGGCAGGAGAGTAGGAATAAATCCTAAGAGCAGCAGCAAAAGTTTATGATAAGCAAGAAGTGTCAATGATTGATTAAGAGGATGAAGAGGCACCAGAAAAATTCTGTTTTGGGAGAAAAAAGTATGCAGGGAAAGCAAATCTTAGCAGAAATGAGAATCACTGCCATCCACAGGATGACCAAATCAAACTGAGTCAGGAAAAAAAAGGATGCAGTCTGGTTACACGTTAGTGACTTTCATTTAAATGTATATGCTCATTGTTTCTCTGGCAATCATTCTAAAGAAACAAGAAATTTCAAAAATAATATTGTTAGCTGGTATCTGTGTGCTACTTGGTCTTCTATCATGCTAATAACTACCTGAACTATATTGTCTCTAACTACAATTCACGTCTCTCCTCACCTAGATCATATCAAGGATTAATTTCATTCCTTCCTATACCAGAAAAAGAAATGTGAAAGACTTCAAATGAAAACTCAGGGTTCAGACTTGCTGGGGACTTGTGCTTCTAACACCTTGCAGAAGTTACCCCATGCAGTCAGGGTACATGACAAGACATGTTTCATCACACATCTGCATTTGTGGTGAAAAATGTATGCAGGCTGGCTCAAACAGTTTTCAAAGGAAAAAGAACACACTCAACCTATAGCTATGAGGCAATTTTTATTTAAGCCTCAATCCTTAAATGAAGGTATTTAATGCAATGCTCCCAATACTTCATCTCTGAGGTATTTTAACACAATGCACATTCTAACTCCACTGAACCTTGGGTTAGTAAACATTCAAGTATAAAACTCCTTATTTAGGCATGCCTCAGGTTTGCCTGTTTTAGTTTTTAACATGCAAGTCTCTGATTCATGGCTACTATTTCCTAAAGCTTAAAAATAAAAACCCCATTTAATCACCAAGGAGAAAAAAAATCTGAAGTGCTGGAAAATATATGCTTAAATGCTTTTAGTCAAATCACCTGTAGCATGCATTGTTTCTTATCTATCTATTCACATATTTTAGCAAAGCAAGCTCAAGACAACCCTTCACCATTTATAAGCCCACTTCATTTAAACCATTAACATTATTTTAATATTTCTCTTAAACATTCATTAATATATTATCATCAGTGAAACTGCACCAAAGAGAAAACAAAATTATAACCTAATGTCTCTTTTGAATTTTTTTCATGTTCTAAACCAGACCTTTTCATAACAGAAATTATATTACCCATTCTTTAAAGTGAGAAAATGTTTGCACAGCACAGAAATTTTGTCAGAAAATATAAAAAAGTCAAATGAGCCATTATTAGCTACATCCTGGTGCCATTTTGGTTTATGCCCAAAGATTGCATTTGAAACCTTACTTATTGGAAAAGCAATGGGTTTTTTGTGGTGCTGCAAGGATTATTTAACAGAAATGGTACCAGAACTGTAAAACCCAAATTTAGCCAAGCATTCCAACTAAGGAAACATAATCTATTTTATGATCATAATGCTGGCATGTTTTAAATAGCCAAAGCAAGATTTCCATCATTCTTTTCTTAGCAAATATCATTCTGGGAATTGACAACTTTTCTTTCCTTCAAGTGTTATTTCCCCAGTGTTAAAGTGTCAGCCTCTAGCTACATGGCTTTTCACTTCTCTCACGCTTGACAGGGTATGAATGACCAACAGAAAACAAACTTGCATATGCCAGGTTCCCATTAACCCTTCCCAAGTAAAGGCCATAGCATTTAAATCACAGAGAAACATTTAAAAGTATTAGAGATGAGACACACCTGATTGGAATGAAACTGGTTAGAGAAATAAAAGATCCCCACTCAAACTTGAAGTGAAAAATATTTATTTATGGCATGCAAAACTATAAAAATTACTAGGAAAACCCTCACAAGATACATTGCAGTAGCCAGACAAAAGCAAGCAAGTATTTTTAGTAATGCTTACTAGCAGTAAAGCGCACAACAATAAGAAGCAGTGTTTGAGTATTAGAAAAATATTGTCCACTGGAGAAGAACTGACAGGCAAGAAAAACTGTCTGTTCTCCAGAGTAGACAAGGTTGATCTTCAACCGGATGGGGCTGGTATTGCACCTCTCTAAACAACACAAAATATTGAAAGGAATGCCAGAGATACCATTCTAAAAGCTCTATTTGCTGCAATCCTACTGATCTGTTATAAATAGCTTGGGAAAGAGCAGCACTGCAAATCTTCTGAGGTGTTTTCTATTCACCCCACAAGGCAGAAATCACATTAGTTGGGGCTTCACACTTGTGCTTTTGCAGTAAATGAATAAACTCAGACTCAGGTTTTCTTTAAAAAAAAGATACTTGATAAAATTCTGGCCAATGGGAACTTGAGAGAGAGAGAAAGCAATTGTACTTTCATCATGTAAAGGACAGCACAGTCTGGCTTTTTTTCCCCCCTGTTGTCAGGAGGTAACAGAGAGGCCAAAACTGCTATATTTTGGAAGCCTGAGGAATAAATTCTCTTTCCCAAATGAAAAGAAGAAGCTGAAAACATGAACCCACTCCATTTCTCTAAGAAAACTCGTAATAAAGTCTGCTATACATTTCAGTGACTACTAACGATGAGTGACCTTCCTTCAGAAAACAAAGGATTACAGGGCTAGAAATTCAGCATTTCAGGAAGCCATTTCAGAAGCCTAGGTGTTGTTAATATATTTAAGGTTTTTTTTTTCTCCCTACAACAGATAAATTATTGCAGATTTTACTATGTTTACTTTTGATTTCTTAGGACCAGCAATATTTTTCTAAATAGCACATTTTCATGTGGCAGAACCTGAACACTTGCTGGAATAATTTACTCAAAAAAAGAATATAGAATGAGTCTATCAAACATTTCTTCTATTGAAACGACAGCTATAAACCTCTGATATAACAAAGAATCACCACCCTGCTGTCTTCATTTCAGATCCTATGTATTACAACACTGCTTATTAGGGTACCTGGAATAAGAGTTACCTTTTTTAATCCACAGCATTGTCCTGTGAGTACAGTGGGAGCAGGATAACCTCACTGTTAATACAAGCCTACTTATTTGCAAGAATGAAATTCTGTTCAGGCTGAAAGAACATTTTATTTAAATTGATGATGAAATACTTAAAGAAAAAGACAACTTCAGAAGAATGGCAGAATAACCTGAAAATGCATTTTGGTTTACTCTTTTGTGTGTCAGTCTCAAGTGCTGCTGCAAAAAAGCGGATGAGATTTGTTACAGCTTTTAATTTCATGGAAGAATTTAGGAAAACTGTAATTTATAAAAGATTCGGGGGAAGATTATTTTCTTGAAATTACCTTCATGCACCCAGGCCTAAACTTTTGCCCTGGTAATCCAGTAAGGACAGAATACACATCTTATTTCAACATTTTTTTCCTCCTTAAAAAAGAACCTCTATCACTACACTCAACTTATGTTCCTAAGGATGTGTGTACCATAAATGGATAATTTCTCAGAGTCTGAAGAATGCACCTGCAGGTGCTAAATAAAGGAATCAATAGGAATCCAATGAATAAACCCCCCAAAACTATGTCACATGGTACTTATCCATATTTACTATCCTTCTGAACTATGAATTTAATTAGCACACCTATTGAGGGAGAAGAGACAGGAAAGGGAAAAAGGGACAGATTCTTCAATTTGCACTAGTTTTTAAGCTATGATGAACTAAAGGCTCTTTACACACCTGATAACTCCAGGTTAGTGCTGCAGTGGAGGTGTTTGGCAAGGTGAAAAGAGGGACTAACAGAGACTGAATGTAATTTTAAGTGCCACTGCATGGCCTGGCTGGAAGATGGGCTGGTGGGCAAGGAGAACAAGACTGACTTGCCCATAGACAAGGAAGGAAAAAATCCAACATTTCACCTAAGAATAATTTCTGGAAACAAAACACGTTAAGTTTGTGCTGCTCATTTTTATCCTGCCGCAATAAAGCTGGAGAAGGATAAACCACCCTGCAGTTTTAGCCAGCAGCTCTCCTACCACAGGGATTGTTTACATGAGTGTGGCACAAGAGAAAACCATCTAGTCAGAGACCAAACTTGTCCACCCTGAGATACGTAATTTGAGCAGAGAAGAGACCATACTACAATTATCTATCACCAGATTCTGGTAGGTTCTCCCTCTCTTATTTGGCTATTTATAAAGACTTAATGCATGAGACATCATATCCATCATATTGTGCACATATTTAAATTCTATAGTGAAACATACATAACAAACAGAGACAGCAATTTAAGAACACAGAACAAATATAGCATATGTACAATTTGCAAAAACTTAAATGTACATGTAAGAGTAAAAAAAAAATTAGGACTACATCCTCCTGAAGCTGATAGGATATTGCCATTCATTTCACTGAGGTCAGGTTTACAGTCAGGAATTCTGCAATTTTCATAAGCACCTGGGAAGCTCACTGTAAGGTAGTGAAATTTATGCATTGACAGTAACATAAAGAGGTAAAAATACATGTATGCTTTGGTCATGTTCTCTTACAAATGTAATCAGCTATTAAGGAATACTGCTCTAACACACTAATGAGTATACTCCATTTGTAAAAAAATAAAAAATTAAAATGGAAGTTGATTCCGCAACAGCATAAATTTCACCATAGCACTTTATCATTTAAGAGGAAAAAAGGATCACCATGTTTCCAATATTAACTCTAAAAGTGTGCAGACTAGCAAAATTCCATTTTCTGGAATGCTAAAGGGGACAAGGGGGGAAGAAATCACACAGTATTTAAGTCATCTCATCTCCACATAAGTGACTACAGCAACTATATAATGAAGACTTTATTTTTACTACCTGCTCATTACTTTTGATTTCTGAACCTCTGCCTCCACAAAGATTATCTTCATTATTGTTTGCACTCATCACACCGTTGCTTAATTCTGGCGGCCTAATTAGGTTTGATCCATATCTGTTCCCACTGGGTTTTGCTGTTAACACTGAATCCATCTTGTTAAAATGTGGTACATAATTTTCATTTGACCCTTCAAAAGTTTCAGAACAGTCTTCCAACACCATGTAGTTGTCTAGCATTTTTGCTCCAGCAACTGACGGATTTGGGCCTTTTAGCATATCAGCTGGATTTAGCACTTCAGAGGTAGCACCAGAACAGTCTCCTTTGTGATCAGATAAAGAAAAACCTCTCTTTTTACTGTTGATAAGTGATATATGTTCTTCTAGATTCAAGCCCGACACCTGTGTGCATACACATGGCGCTTCTAAATGACAATCATCAACTTGGTGATTCTTTGATTCTATTTCTGGTGGACTGCTGACAGCAAACGAATTAAGATTTCCCTTTGAAAAAGCAACCTCATTATTATTGTCCAGAGGTAGTGACTCTTGTGTTAGGAAGTGATTTTTCCTATCTAGTGGTCCACTGTTGGTTACAGAAGTAAAAAAGTTATTTGTATCTGCAAGTTCCAGTGGTAGCTTTGGAAAGGTTTTCATTTTTCTCAAAGAACCTTTCTTAAAAAGGCCATCCCGCTCCAGGTCAGTAACACATTTTATATCCAAAGCAACACTAGCAAAACTGTCAGTATACACTGGGTGTTTGTCCTCTTCTTTGCTTTTTTCAGTTTGAGTTGCAAGCTGAGAATGCTGAGTTTTCTCATCATCCAGATCAATTTGCATTTCCTTTAAACCACTTTCTCTGCCAGTCACCATGGTAACTACAGTAGAGTTATGACAGGCACTCGTCACCTCTTCCACTGCAGACGAATCACCTGCTATGTTGTTTTTCTCATTTGAATATAATTTAGATCCCAAACTTCTCTGACACATTCTTCCCTTCCACACGTTATCACAGACATCTAGATACAAAAACAGATGCTTTTATTAAATGTGTATTTAAACCTTCTAATCTCTCCTTGTAAATCTTTATATTGCTTTTTCTGCCACTGCTGTTATGTATCTTTAGTATGTTACACAAACTCTCTATTTCTGAAAAAAATCACTTTGAATCATAAGGGACACTGTAAACATATTATGTTAATGAAGAGCTGCATGTCCCTGTTTCCCCAACACCAATCTACTAATATTTAATAATGATTTGTTGTAATCTAGAAAACAACCTACAAAAGGAGAGCACACAAACACAGTCTTTTAAAAATCATTAGACATATCAGGCAATTTTAAGTTTCATACTAAATACATTTTAAGGTTACCTTGAGAAGCACCAAATGATTCAATTGAAAGAACTCTTCTTCCAACAGCAGACAAGCTTCGACAAATATTACTTGATGAAGCAACCTTCATTTTTTCTTCGCATAATGACAAAATGCTCTAGAGAAAAATTAATGTTAAATACTTATTTAATAATTAATAGATTTATGAATTTTGACTAACATGAATGATGTTAAATCCCACAGTACATCTGAATTTATATGATGCTACATTGGAGGTCTTTCTTCCATAATTCTTTATACTGCATGTTTCTATTATGTGGTTGAATTAATTTCTTGTTTTTACCATGGGCTTTTATGAAGTCATTTAATACAATTCAAATTGTACCCTACAGTTAGAACATTAAGAACAACTGATAAAAATTATTTAAAATGTTATCCTTTATGAATAACAGTGAAAATGCAAAAAACTAGAGTGCTGACTGCTTTTTAAAACAGCCAGTGCTGTTAGATATGGTGCCCTGCCTGGGCAGTCATCAATCAGGGAGCAAATATTTTTTGCTTTATAAAAATGAATCTGTTAATTCTTCTTTCTGCAAAAAGATCATGGGTGCTATACCATTTAGAATATACACTATCAACCCAGGAAAATGAAACACCTGCGCCTTCCCATCCCACCCCCTCCCAAAATAAGAAGATAGCACTATTCTGAAGTCGAAGAACTGAATCCAAGAAAAGTCACATTGCACAACTATTATTCCCTGGTTACTTTCTCACAATCTGCAAAAACATTAAAGTTAAACTTTTGCATATTAGTGTGAAATAACTCTGTTAGGTAATCAACATTCAGAATGTAAATTCTTCAAAAACATCAGCTTGAAAAATCCTTTATAGTTTCAAATTCTTTCTAACAACTAAAAGTAAAATAAGAAGCTAAATGGAATAAAATACAAAATCCAATAAAGATACCTCAGCATTTATGTATTTACAGAAAAACTGGTTAGTAGTAATGCTTTGAACACGCCAAGGAACAGAGGTTCCCTGGGGCAGGGTCCTTGCATCCCCTTCTTGAATGAAATCCAATTATCACACAAATTTCACAGCACAATGCTTGTGCTTTTATTTCTGATGACACACTCTCTCTGTGCAAACCAAATATTAAATGGGAAGAAACAGTTAATGAGTTAACAGTTAACAGTGTATTCAGCCAACCTTCTTAAAAATCCAAGCACTGTCTAACATCTACGTTTCAGGCTGATCTCTATTAGAGTGGGAAAAACAATGAATTTCTGCAGTCAGGGAAAAATCTTAGCTTTCTTGCAAAACCTGAGGATACTGCATGTCAAGACCATCTTGATAATAACAGAGATTAATAAGATAAACAGAAATTAATGAACACTTACAGAAATATTAGTACCCTTTTTTAAAAACAAAAAATTATGTAGGGCTGTGTTACCTCAATATCTGGCCTATTTTCAGGATTCTCTTCTTGCATTTGTTCCAGCAGAGTGTGCAGATCTTGCCCAAATTCTGATTCTGTCTCAGGTTCTATGATATATTCTATTGCTGCTTTCAGTGTTGCACCCAAAGAATAGATGTGTGCCTACATGAAATGAAAAAAAAGACATTAAATATGTTACCAATTCTCTCATTCCTGCCACCAAACTTCAAGATCACACAAGCTTACACTGTTTTCAATTTTAAGGGAATAGTTTACTGGAAAGGTGGTTTAATTTAAATATCAGGAACAAAACCTGTTTCAGACCTGCTTTGGGGGATAGACTAGCTTCAAACAAAATCTTGTGGGGTCCAGCTAGAACTCCTTTTTCCCCTCATCAATAACCACTATTACAAGTATTACATCAAGCTACAACTAAATCTAAAACTCGGAACCCTGTATTTGTGTAAGTAGTGTTTAAGTTTAGAAGCATGCTGGAAGATTGAAGTGACATTCCTCTTAGCAGGGAAACAAAATATTAATTTGGAAAAACCCTTTTATATATAGCAATATTTTATGAGTACTATCAAGCACAAAGAAAACAAGCAGAAAAAATTCAGCATAATACCACTTGTCACTGAAGACATTTACAAAATAATTTTTAAAAATACTCCATATTTCCACCTCTGCTTCTCTTAAAGCCATCAACCTTGTGATGAGTTCCAATAAAAAAGGAGGTAAACCAGCAACTTTTTATATCTAGTGCTAATGCAGTAGATTTCCCATACAACACAGTTACCCCTTAATTTTAGAAGTATTTTGCTTTAAAAAAAAGGAATTAAAAAAAGAAAAAAAAAGAAGAAAGGAAAGAAAAAAAAAGAAGAAAAAGGAACCTCTCCCCAACAAAACAAAACAAAACCCCCTTCAAATACCTTGTTACATCTGCATAAGTAATAGTGATATCAAATACCTTGTCACATCTGCATAAGTAATAATGATATTTTATCCACGACAGTGTGTATTTTATACTCCATTCACAGAACACATTTCAGTAAAATTTTTAAGTGAATACAAGTGGAAATTTGGGTAAATATTTCAATGGTCTGGTCCCTCTCCCTGTGCCACATAAACACTGTAATCCACTCAGTGGCAGCGCCCCTACCAAACCACGCCCTTGACAGACCAGCGTGTTTGTTTTTTTTTAAGATGAAACAAACCATGTTGGCAAAAGGATACAAAAGTATGAAACCTGAGCAAATAGCCCCCAACAATGGATGGAAAAAGTTATTTTTTCATACACACCACAACCTTTACCCATACTTGTTTCGGTTGCAGAAACTGCACCCCACCCTAGACTAACAGAACTACTCACAAAAGAAGTTGAACTCCTGTAAATAAATGCTTAAACCTTAGTGGTTTACAGTCCACGTAAATTAACTTGCTATAAAATTAACTAGGCAAGAGTAGCACTACCCTAAGCCTGCCCAAGACTGAAAGCCTGTAAAGATAACTGTAACTAAGAAAAAATGGATTAAAAGAAAATCTAGATTTATAAACTTTAGTATATTTCACTCCTGCCTGTCCTGGCAGCAAACATGAGTGATATTTAAGGTAATACAATGTAACCTGAAGTCTGTCCGAACTGCAGCAATGAGAAAATGAGTTTGCAGTCATCCACTAGGTGGGGCGTTCCCCAAGTTAATGCACCAAAATGCTTCTACTTAACTGCTCAGCTGGGCTGAGGAAGAAAATTTCACTTCCTGAAAGAAGAGCAAGACGTGTTATGTGCAATAAATCAAGCAAATTCTTAAGTATAAATTACCTAATGCTTCCTAGAAGTGACTGCTCTCAATGAAAACGATCTCACAAGCAAGCTAAAGGTTTTTCAGTCTTCTCTATAGAGAATGAATAGGAAAGGGTGGCAAACAACTTTTCCTCTGGCCAGCCAGAATTGGGACTGAATTGGCTGTTAGAAATTTTATTAAATAATTAAGTGGGCTTTTTTCCTTAATTTGTGAAAACAACCCCAACCAAACAAAACTACCACCACAAAAAGAAACAAAACCAAAACTCCAACAAAACCCTCTCCCCAAAATCCCCTTGCACCCACTTGCTTTAAGAGTAGATAAGGAGAAAAGATTTTAGAATTTATAAGCATTTTGCATTACAGGATAATAATTTAATAGCTGATAGATAGCATGCATTTCCAGAGAAATCCAAAAGAACCCAAAGCAATCTCTTCAAAATTCCTAAGGAGGCTCAGGAGCTGAAGATAAAATGTCACTTGTTACAAAAATAAATAGACCATGCCAGCAAGACTGCACAGTGTGAGCTGCAAAAAGGATGGAAGGAAAGGGAGGAAGTCATATTAGGAAAGCATCTCTCCAGATTTGGTCCCAGACAGTACATATACTTCTAGCCCAAAGTCAGCAAATACAAGAATTGTAGGTAAACCATTGTGGTACTCATTACTGGGAAGGCCATCATGGAAAGAATGTGCCCTTTAAGAATCACAATGGCAACACAAAAAAAAAGATGTTTGAAGAGAGTGAGAAGTATGATTGGAGGTAATAGAAGTCCTTCTTTCAGCAACATGCTGAAACAAGGAAAACTCATGTATTTCATAGAAAAATTTGAAGGTCATAATCATACAAGTAGCTTCAAATCAAAGTAACTTTTAATATCTGAGTGGTTTCCAAGACACAAAAGCATAACAAGACAGAAAAAAACCCAAAAAGGTAATTCAAAAGGTGATGATACCAATTTTTTTTAAATGATCAGGCTAGGTACTGGAAGCACTTACCAAGGGAGAGGAAAGCTTCTGTCATCATGTTATAATTTTATATCATGATTGAAATACATTCCAAAAGGCTTCTGCAAGTTCTAATCAAAAGTTACTTGCCTTGCTGAATGACAATTTATAACCATTTAACACTACAGGAAGTGAAATCAGAGAACAGTAATGATCTGCTCTAGTTTTAAAATCTGCCAATCAAAAGATTGGGAGAGGAAGTAAAAGCTCCATGTCTATACAGAGGCCTTGTTGTATTACTGCTTGACAGGGCTAAAGAACTACACTTCTCCAGGAACTCACATTTGCAGACAAACACTACAGGAAAAAGCTGACAAAAGAGCTTTTGAATAGTGACTACACAAGCATGTAGCAATTACGAATAATGACCACTTATGTTTTGTACTGAGATTTCACTGAGTTCAGAATCGTAGATCTTCCGAAGAACTGGAAAAGACAGACCATAATACAACTAATACTTCCTGAAAAATATTTCCAACTAAATGACAAGCTACAGAAATTGTGTGAAACAATTCTTGGTTTTGACATTCATATCTGACCCTTATTTTACTTTGCACATTTTTCTTTTTTTTATTGAGATTTCACAGATATAAACTCTTCCACCCTTTTACAATTCAAAGCATTTAAGGGTTCCATAAATGAAAGGTTCAGTGATTATAAACCTCAAAGTTTTATAAAGAAATTCCAGGTAATGCTCAAGAAAATTACTACTGGGAGACAGCATTTAATATTTACCTATGTCATTTTGCTATGTAGTCAACTCCAATGTGCACTATTTTTATGCAAAAGAAAGTCAGTAATATTTCTCAGGGAGAAAATGAAAGGGAAATAGGTCTATTATTTTCAATACTTCCCTTCATTACAAAGGGACTAAATGCCTTTCTTCATAATTGTTATTACTGGAAGGTGCTGTATTAAATATTAGCTTTATGTTCATTTGGCACTCTGGATGCGTAGATAATTAGTCTGCAGAGTGTGCTAGAAGTGCTCAGCCTCTGTAGACTATTCACAAAACACACAGTGGCTTGAAGTAGTAGCAAATGTTGGAACGTACACTTTGTCCCTTCTGACTACAATTAACTTCGTCTGAAAAAACTTGTTCCCCTAAAAAAAAAATTCCCAAGATCCATTTCTCATGGTCAAAGTTTGAAGGTATTTCAACCCTCAAATTGTCTTTTAACTAACCTAAAAAAAAGGAAGTGAAAGCTTTGAAGTTTATTTACGGTGTTAGGCAAACATCAGCTCATCAGTTTATATCTCAAGACACAAGCAAGGCTTTGTTACCTGGTCCCTACATTTTATGGGTTCTGGTTCTGGTTACCTCTCTTTCTATCATTCAATTTGAACTGAGAAATGCTATCTAGGACATCAACCTAATCTCAGTTTTATACTTGCAGGCTTCTTGTCTGTATTGGTTCATGCCAACTGTTCTATTTCCATGAATTTGTCTAAGTTTCACTCACATGCAACCTTTGAGCATCTGTTTTGCAGGAAGAATCTCCACATCTTACAGCATAAAAATATTTTATTTGAATCTGCCCATGAACATTCTCATTGTTGCCACCCACTTCTTCATTTCTGAGAGCTGATGCTCACTCCAAGGCTGCTGCCACAGCACCCCTTACAGATTTCTAGCAGAGCTTCTCCCTCAGGGCACTCTCTTCCAGGCTGAAGAGTATTACTTGAAGTAATTGTTTCTTTTATGAATGCTGTTTCACCATCTGGTCCTGAAAATTTATGTTACTGATGATTTTGTCAAGTTGGTTGCTAGTCTATTCTGACACTCTTAATTGAGCCAAATTTTTGATAATTATCCATAAAGATGAGTGGCAATGTATGAACCTAATGAAGGTCCCTACAAGATTAAAACATGTTCAAAAAACTTACATGGCTTTTTGGCTACGGCTTTTTTTAAAAAACTCTTTTCTATCTTACTCATTTGCAAACATTGCAGACTTCAGGCAGCATTTCTGTGTTTTGAGAGATTTGAAAAATATCAGGTTTTCGTTCTTTTGTAAGTTTTTTTGCATCCTTTCTGACTAACATCAGGGGTCTCTTTTCAGGTCTTCTTTGACAGGAAATACATAGTGATTTTTAAAAATATAAAACATAAGACATTTACATCAGTCTCCATGCTACCTGCAAACATTATATTAACAGCAATAGATTTTGGCTTTCCATATGACTCTGTTGATTGTTGTCCACAGAGTAAACTGCCAGCATCTATAGTAGTAATCCCTTTGAAAAGAAATACTGTCAATTACAAGCTATACCCAGAAATGAAGAAAAAAACTTTTTCAAACAGACCTCAATACAGTTTCAAAAAGCTGTTGTTATCTTAACAATTGTACTAAAGACTGAGACGTATCTTAAGCCACCGCCAGTTACCTTGGTAAAGATTCATTTCCCTCTTGGAAATCACATAGAGATGAACATATACAGAATTTTGAGCAAATTTCAACCATGCTATTTGCAGGAAATTACTCATGTATTTGCAGAGTGAAGACACAAATTAAGAACAGGTTTCTTACACTCCCATCCCACTTTTAGGCTCCCTTAATCACGAAGATCAGACACCTCAAAACAGATGAGTAGCACACCAATTGACTCCTCTTCTGCATAGCTAAAGAAGTATACTTATGGCAGATAAGGAAAAACATTGCAAAAAAAAAAAAAACAAACCACCAAAACAAACTGCTGAAGACCCCAGAGGTTTAGATAGCAAAAGTTACTCACATGTAGCTTTAAAGCTTCTTGAACAATGGAATTCTTTTAAAACTCCCTTTGAAACAGAGTTTCATGTGTCACAGCTCTCCTTATGTTTATCAGCCATTAACCTCCTTACTTTTAAGTTACTTGCCATAGGTAATTCATTTATCACTTAATTAAGGTAACACAACTTATTCCCTATAGGCATAGACTCAAGGAACCCTGAGAAACACTTATGCACATGCTGAGCAGACTGGCTTTGTCTTCTCTCAACTGTGTAGGATTTTTTTTTTTCATTTTATGGCAAATACAGTGTTATTCATAGTGACTTTAGT
Organism: Petroica traversi; assembly: GCA_025920805.1. Lineage (NCBI taxonomy): Eukaryota > Metazoa > Chordata > Aves > Passeriformes > Petroicidae > Petroica > Petroica traversi. Next base: position 14,431,209 of record JAHLSL010000018.1, on the reverse strand, counting down.
TCTTTATTTAAAAAAGGCACATTTTTTAAATCTTAAACCTAGGAGACGGTGCCTACTGGTATAGTCTGTCACTCTGAGTAATGCATTCCCACCATTCTGGATTCAGGGATACTTACTACACATTTTTGGAGGTAAACAACTGAATTGCAGCACTTCCAGTTAAGAGCACTATGGACCAATACACCAGAATAGCATGCCAGGTCTTTTACCATGACACGAATCAATGACATCTAGACTCTGACACATAAAATATTCATTTCTGTACAATAACCAGTTAACTCTTCCTTAACATAATAATCTATGTAGATTTCTATACTTTTTTTCCTATGAGGATCACATATAAGATGAACTGCAAAATGTAAAAAGCTGGTCAGAAACTTCTGTATTTACCTCTCTGCATAATATTTTGTCATGCTACATTCAAAACACCAATTTTTACAGACCAACTGGAGGTGACAGAAACAGCCAATGAATAGGTAGCTCTCATCGTACATTACGGGAATATAAACATTTTGCAGGGGAGGGCTGAGGGCTGATTTCAGAACAATTATTTTTTTAGTTTGATTGTTTCACGGGAAATGTTTTCGCAGAAGTAAAACCGTGCTCCTTCTCTACCCAAGCACAGAAGCAGTACTACAGTTGAGAGAAAGGAGAAGATTGCTTGGGGTTCTTGGTTGTTTTGTGGGGCTTTTTTGGCTTTGGTTTTTTTTGTTTCTTTGGGGTTTTTTGTTTGTCGATTTGTGGTTTTGATGGGGTTTTTTCTGTTGTGTTTCATTTTTAAACTTGGTGAAAGGGCTGAAAATGTCAAGAATCCTGGAGTACGTACAAAGAGATTAATTCAAAATGCATCGCGAGCTTATCTAAGAAGACTTAAGTCACACTCAACACATTTCCTAGGAGATACTATCCTCCACTTCAAAAGCATGTCCTCAGTTGTTCTTCTAAGGTTTCCTGAAATGCTGTAACTAAGGAGACTGATGTGTGAGTGACAACCATTTTGTCACAATCCTGAAGGCTCTGTTGACTAAATCTCAACACTCTACAGCCATCTAATTCACAGTGGAAACTGAACTACTCTTGAAATTTTATCTGGAGATTAGGAAGGCACCTACCATCTACTTCTAAGTCAATCATTTCCTGAACCTTACAGAAGTAGTGGTATTTATGAATGTTCTCATACATTGGTGAAATGGCCCTATTTTCGTGCAAAAGGTAAAAATTAATTGCCGTTGTTTCAGAGAGTGTAAATTATCCAGGGTAGCAATGATCATGGATCTTTTAGTGACCTGAATATTCACATAAAACAGATATAAAATTAAAGAAAGAGGAATCTTTTGATAAAAAGTACTGAGAAGGAATAATTCCGTGTTGCCTTTAAGGGTTCAGGCTTGCATTTCAACAGCACTGTTCTAAGGAGTAAATTTTGGAAATAAGTGGAAAGGACCAGAGAAAATTAAGTTATGCAGGTAAGACCAGTATGATGAAGGATCCATCAAAGAAATTAGTTTGAATGGGCAGCAACAGAAACTGACAGATAATGATATGAGAACTGAAGAACACAACTTCATCCATAGCTGAGACAGTATCAGCACTAATGAGAAGAGTTTATATGGAAGAGGCTAGAGGCAAACAATTGATCCAAAACATCTGTGCATCTTCAGCATTAAGAAGCCCAGAGATTTATGACACTGCACAAGTGTAACCAGAGAAAATAGTCTCTTTTCCATAGTTTTTTGCCCATGATGGAGACTATCCACAAATTTATCCAACACAGCCCTTCAGCTAAAAGTAAATTTTAACTACAAAAACTACCCATCTTAAAACACAAAGTCCTCTTTTCACTCCCAATCTCCTCCTCACAAACCAAAAATTCTTAAATAAGATAATTTAAAAAATATTTTATACATCAGGGCATAATCTTCACAAGTCTTAGGAAAAAATGATATCTTTTAACTTTATTAATGCTTTCTTATAGGAATCTTGTAGCTGAATACAGAAGAAACCTAAATTTCTATATATTTTCATTGACCAGGTTACCTGTACAGTCATTTTTCTCCTAAGACATTTTTCTGCCTAGAAGACAGACTATTTCAAATAAATATAAATCAATCTGAAAATTTGTCTCAGATTTAGAGGCAAAACTGTAGAAATACTGGCAATATGCTCAGAAAGTTTGCTAGCAAAGACCAATATGACAACTTTGCAACCCCAGCTTCAGGACTAAGCAACAAGCTGTAGGTTTTTCAGGTAACCAAATTATAAATTTTAATATAGTCTAGGCATTAAAAGAAAAAACAAATAAACAAAAGACTGATGTAAAAAAAAAAGAAAAATCATTGGCCTCATTCTTCCTTTTGTTAATTCTGTATAAAGCAACAAAAGGGCATTTGCTCAGTCCAAAGTTCCTGAAAGGAACCTCAATTGGGATGGTGATGTAAAAGCAAGAACAGGAAGATTCCATTTTCTCTTCTATAGCACAGCAGAAGCAGAGGTAACCAAATGAAAGTAATTTATTTTTGTCACTGAAGAAAAAGACAGTTTTAAATAACGCTCAGAAGATCGAACGGTTTAGACTACAGGATGAGATAAGTTAGCATTTGCTGATGGCAAGCCTTGCTGCTGTTAGATAGAATTAGTCTCAAGGGGAGGCTACATGAAACTAAGGGAAACAGAACTGAAGAAAAAAAGGCACTAGGTGTTTCAAAAGACTTGCTTCCCCCATCAGATAAACACAAAACCAAAAACCCCTCTAGGAGAACATATAAAAGTTTTCTTTTTTCATCCTGCACTGAGAGCTAAAGAAAGAACAGAACAATAGAGATAATCTCACAGTATTCAAAGCTACTGCTTTAAAAGACTAGGAAAATCACAAAGACAAGACTTTCTTTATACTGTCTGCTGTTTGGATTTGGGAGAAAGATGAAGGCTTTCACATTTCGAGAAGGACCAACAGCTGAGACATGAGCACCAGGTTAGTAATGATCAGCTATTGAGAAACACTGCAGCATGAAACTGTCTGCTCAGTTTTCCTCAGCAGGCCTGACATAGATATATATACACACACACACATACCCTGAACCTTTCTGTCTTTATCTATTCTGTTTCCTTTGACACTTCAACCCATTTATATGTACATAAAATATTTGTATGCATATTGTATTTATCACTCCAACTGCCTTGTCACATTTCACAGGAATAAGTTACATGAATCTTAAAAATTTAGTATTCAAAACCAATGTAATAATGTTTTATTTGGTATCTTTTCGATTTGAAGCAGTTCTACCACTTCGTGTACATTTGTTTAAGGCTGCTGAAACACTTGGATGTCTTTTTATATAATATAAATCACATACAGCCTACTGAGAACTGCAAGTTGACAGTCCTGACATTCTAACAAAGACAGCAACAGCATTCAGCCTTTTCCAGCTGTGATTTTTCTCACAGGTGAGAGATCAGCACACCCCACTCCTGTCCTGATAGAGAAAAGCAAGAACAAGTTCTAGATGAGAAAAAGAGGCAGTGAGAACTTCACTACTTTCTTCCCCTCCTCTATCCCATATTTCCTCCTTCTCTTCAAGGCAGTATTTAACTGTGTATCACCTTTTCAGTTCTTTAATTCCTGAAGGTTTTAATCCTGCTGTAGACTGAGGCTTCTGAACTACTGTGTCTTATCACCTCTAAATTATGAAATAAGTCATTAACAGAAGTATTATCCATTCTCCTTTAGATTAAAAAGAAATAGACAACTGAAAATTCACTGATTTCTATTACAAAGATTCACTAGAACAAGCAAAACTGAATAGCCACATTATTGAAAGATTATAAATGCAAGCTCACACATTGTGGACATCTGTCCTTCATCTCACTGAAAGCTCATATCTTAGAAATGTGGTGTTCCACATCAATGAACCTCTGTGTGAGACTCAATGGCAGTTTTGTGATGCAGACAAATAGCTATTTGAAACTGGTTTGAGACAGCCAGTGTTTTCAACCTGAGGCAATCTTGTATTGTAGTGATAGAAGTAAGGCTATTAATGAACCCAACAATATTTAACTATTCGTGTTGAACCTCCCATTGGTCAAATTTCACAAGTCTAACACTGTAATGCTCAGGGCAAGAAAATTAAATAGGAACCATTTTCATTAGGAAAAAGACTAAAGTTCTTCCTATTCAGAAGGCAAAAATCAGGGCAAATTTTAAAAGCAGCCTCAAAAATGTATTTTTGCATCTCGGTCTCTTCATGTCTTTCAAAAAAATAAAAATTCACATTTTTGCTGTTCTCTACAATATGATGAGAAGAAAATCATAAAATTAGATGCTAGTCTTAATATTCCAGATGTTTCTAACTGTCTTCTAGCTCAAGATTCAGTGAGAACAGAAATGTGGTCAATATTTGCGATAGTAAATTCAGGCACAACTTCCAGCTTAGAGGAAAAGAAGAAAGTGAGATCTTTCCATCAATGCCGGCAAGTGACAGCTTCAGTCATCTGAAAACTTTTACTGAGCACAGTTACATCACATGCCTGCATCTGCATTAAGAAAAGAAGTGCAAATGATAAATGTAGTGTATAGAAATGCAACTTTTCTTGGGAGTTACAGTATGGATCATAACACTAAAGTGTAACTCCTATTCTCTCTTTTCCAGCATCATCTCTTAACAGTACATTTACTAGAGCACAATGGCAATGGAAGTCTGTAAGGAGATAGCACAGTTAGAGGAAAAAAAATTAACATGAACAGATAACCAGGAGATTCTCTGTTTTAGCTCTGTGATGTCCTAGAACTCAGCAGTACCTGCTTGGCTGCCTTTCCACCCTTGTACTGCAACCATGCAAACACCTGGAAGAGGAGAACATACCAGAACTGGCCTATTCAGTGCTTCAAGGTCTCTTCAGATGCTCAGAGACTGCAATCCTTCCTCCAACCCCACAGACTGGAACTGAGGCAGCACTAAAGTCAGCATGGAAAAGTTCTGCCACACTTCACTGTCAGTACCACAAGCCCCTTTCATAGCTAATTCCTTCTTTACCATGTTTCTTTCTAAAACGTCTATTTTACACCTGACACTGAAACAAAAGGGCTAGTTTTCACCTTCCAACTCTCCACAGTAACTGAAGCTGGTGCTCTTATTCCTAGTTTACAATGGAGAGCAGGTCAGGAAAGAAGGCACAAGTCTAAAACCAACCACATGAAATCAATTACTTTTCAGTCTTGTGCATTGTCATTTAGACAAAGCCTCAGATCTTTTGCTATTTGAAATTGCAACTAGAAACTGACATCTTTAATAGTGTTGTTTCAGACACCATGATAGTAATGCATTTCAATTTGTTTCCTGTGTCTATAACCCTTGTGTGCTTGTGAGTGCCAGCTAAGTTTAGCAACTAATTGGGCTGGAGTCACAATACCATTAGAGGTCTGGAACAGTAATTCACCAAGCAGGAAACAAAACATCTCTTGTTGAAATAACTGTAGCTTTAACTGAAGGATTTTTAAAAAAAGAGTTTAAAGAGGAAGAAGTCATTCAGTAGCATACATCATTGTATGCTTCCATTTTAGAAGCCACAAAATAGGTCACACTTAAATCAAGCAAAACCTCTGACTGATATAACTATTTTAAATCAGTTGAGCTTTGACACTGGAGTAACAGCTATCAAAGATCATCCTGAACAAAGTTAGTAGTTCAAAAACTAATTTTTTCTCTTCATATTGAAATCAGACAGTTTCAATACAAACATTACTTGCCATTGTTCTAAGCAAAGCAGACCAAGCAGCTGCAAAAACACTCCAAGGAAGAAGAACCAAGTCAGGTCATCACCAAGGAAGGAGCAAGCAGTAAGAGACTTGACATTCCTGTAAAAAGGGCAGCTTACTGTAATCAAAGAACCTCATAATACTGAGAGAGCACAATGGGTCAGTAGATGTATCTAAAGCAGAAGGTTACAACAGGGGTGAGGGGATAGACAAAAGTATGAATACTTTTGGAAAAGAGGAGAACTTGAAGTATTAACACCAAGAAGGAAATGGCCAACTTGGAAAGATTAGAGTATTATAAAACCCTTGAAACAAGTACATTAGCATTAACCCAGTGCAGGTCTTGGAAACTGCAATAGTAAACACAAGCAGAGATCAGCATGGATTCCTTGGCAGAAGTTGGTCTGGTACTAAACCATTTAAAAATTCAACCAAACTCTACACATGATAAGAGGTAAAGCTTTGAAAGTCTACAAATGTTCTGAATCCCATAGATGTTTGACCAAATGCACATAAATCCCAGAGTAAAACAAAACATTTCTACCTTAATGCAGGGGAAAGCCTTTGCTTTTCAGTCTTATGTCTGGGATGGTCAGTGAAAAACAGCTGAGGCATCAGGACACTGCCAAAGCAGTGCTCTCCCTGCTTTGGAGGGAGGGCTTCCCAACTTGCTAGATAAAAGACAGCAGCAATGCACAGAAATCAGTGCACTCAGCCCTTACCCCACTTCACCAGACACAAAGCAAAGCATGCTGATTTCCTTCTACACAAATGTGTACCTTCATGTATCTTCACTGACCTTTGAAAAAGGAGTAAAAGGGTAAATGTTCAGAGCCACTCCTGACTCAAACAGCTTTCACTGACTGTTTAATTGTGCTGTGCTTGGTATTGGGATTCATTGGGGCTTAACAGGTTTGTACATGCTGCTGAAAGAGAAGAATTAAAGAACAAAACTGTACACAGATGAGTTTTATCCAAAAGGAATACAATGGCCTTGTCCATCAGACGGAACTAAAATTTCAGGTATTACCACAGTTTTCCCAAATTCCTATTTCACCTTGTTCCATCTCCTTGGTCTTTGAACCTCTGTCAGTGTACCTATTTACTTTATGCAGGCAAGTTCAGCAACTTCTAGTTAAGGAAAATGGGTTGGGGTTGGCCAAATGTGCAAGTAATTCCATAAATATTGTAAGTGCTTCTGTGTCAAGTCTTGGGAGCTTATTAAGGGATGAAGAACACATTTATGTAAAATCTTAAGTCCAGCTTCAGAAACACAACAAAAAGAAAGAAACAATCCAGTCACCTTTGGGTCTTGTTTTCCTCAACCCCATCTGAATACAAAGGCTTCTACAGTCACCAAGATTTCAGGCAATGCCGGCCACCCTCTAACAATGGTTGTCCACAAAGACTCCCCATTAACCACCACGGGGATGAGGATTGTGAACACAAAAATCACTAGAGCTGTGCTGGCCTATGTAGATACATTAATAAAGCATAGCAGCAAGTAACCTTCAAAGACTGCACTTTCATATTCTAGTCTACCACCCTTCCTGCCTTATCATTCTCGTTCAACATTTGGTACTACACACATCCAAGGTTCACTTCTTTTCCTCCTCCTTCCCATCCTCCCCCGCCCAAATCAAGAAACACAGAGAACAATAAACGTGACTGTGAAGGCTATAACTACAAAAAGCAAAATATATTTGTACTGAACTATAAAGAAATATATATTTTTAATATACCTTGAATTAAATGTGTTGCTAATTAAGCATTTGAATTATCTAAGAATAAAAGCCAGAAAAAATAGTGTATTAAGGAAAAGGATATTAAGCCAGCAAGCGCTCCTGTAGCATGCAATGAGATGGTTGACTTGGGAGGCTAATGAATTAGTATAAACAATTTAAATCTAATTTAATTTAACAATGTAGAGCATTTGTGCATTGCAAAGCAACAGATAGTAATCTGTTTCTCCATTAAATCAAAGATAAAATTGCTGATTACCCTTCCCTGAATTATTTTATTGAAGAGGATAGCAAACAAATTTTATATTTAGTCATAAAGTTCATGACTAGTCCCCAAACAAGCCAATGTAACCACTGAAGGGTACCAGAGAACATAATATAGGCCAGCTGTGGTTTAGTGCAACACATTATTCAGCCAAAATAGATTCTCACATTTTAACAGTTAGTGAACAAATGTTTATGCCAAAAATTAATATGGCATTTTAAGTTTACTTTCTATTTTCAAAAAACATATCTAAATAGCACCATGTACTACTCATGGTCTTTATAAGTTCTAAAATTATATACTGAGAATGCTGAGCATTTGATATTGCCAGTGGTAGTATAACTTAACTTTCCCCTCTATTCTACAGATAAATTTATGAACTTGCCTCAAAAGTGTTACCGGTGATATCAAATTCTGGTGGAACAAAGGCACCTTCAGGATCATCTTTAAAAACAAAAGGAAACATGACAGATTAGAAATTAGTAGTCTTGTTTTAAAAAACCCAGAAACCAATTTGATAATATAATTTTAATGATACAGTCTTGTCTAATACAAAAGAAACTTTGTATAGCAGTATTTTGGTTCACTCCAACCAATACAAAGTTATCTATGTTTCTAGTGCTAGAAAATAAAGTGCTGTTTTCAAACTTTCAGCAAGAAGGTATCATAACTTTCCTACTAAGAAACAAAACAGATTAAAAACCCACAAAGAAATACATTTACCATGTCTAGCCACTTCTTGCCTTTGGGCATTTATATTTGGACCCAGTTATCACCAAAGTTGGTGTGGCTCAGCTGTGGTTTAGAGGTTTGATTTGATTAATTGGACACTTCCATTCACTACAAACCGGGATGATAAGGGTTCAAGCAGCAAAACCAGTCTGAACATAGAACTGCCTTTTCATCTACAGGCCAGCTTAGAACTCTGACCTTTCTTCTTACTTTGTTTTAGTTATGATAAAAGAGTAGAGGAAATAAATTCCCCGCACATGCACTGCTGAGCAGAGAACTGAGCTACTGCAGCAGCCAATTCTGAGTGAGAAGGAAACCAGAAAGAACATTTTAAGAGAAACTGATGCTGCTTCTGCATCCAAGCAGGTATCTAGTATTACACTGCATTTACACCACATGAACTCAGTAAAGAATGCCAAGGAATTAAACAAGAGTACAACAAAAAAACCTACTCTCCACATACATATACAAGTCTCCTAACCGATCCTTCTGGGAAGCCAGGCTGATTGAGATGATTTACACACAAGAAGTGAGTTTACCTTCTCAGCAAGGCGAAAAAAAAAAGTATGTTCAGAGGCACAACATAGTCATCATAATTTTAGCTTTAATAGAACTTTTGTACCTGTACTTTAGAAGTGAAATGCAATGTTTTTGTTGTGAAGACACTAAACTGAGTCACGTGGTAGAGACTGTTAGAGAAGACTTTTGTACATATTCAAACATTGCAGCTATGTGGGATGGCTGATAGCCAGATGCCAGTAACTGGTTTACAGCTCCTTCGTTGCATACTCCTCTTTTTCAGTGGGAAGGTACATTTGGGAATGTCCTAATTTTGCATTCCTTACCCACCACTACATTTCTTCCTGACCTCGAGGGTGGACAAAGGAAGCAGAAGGGGAAGGGAACTAATGGACAGATGTTTTATCCTCCCCTTTCCCCCACCTGCAGACTTCTGGTCCTTTTTATCTCCCCACTACCTTTTCCCTTTCTTTCCATTGAATTGTTGAAAGGCTGTACAAGTATTTATCACTGGTACAGCTCACTGTATTCTTTTAATATAATGTTTACAATGGGAATTTGTGTGATCTGAAGAGACAAGAAGGTATCAGACTCCTTGGCAGAATATCCTATTGGATGTTTGTCACTTTAGCACCACAGAACCTGCAGGAAGCAGAACTTGCTGCTAAAGCAGAGATGACAGGCTGTTCATTTTCTCTCATTGGCAAGCAAATCCAGAGATTATAATTTTCTTCTGGAACAATAAATCCATAGGCAACAACCACAGGGAAGCAAAAAGGACACTCTCAAGTGCCTACCTAACAAACTGTATTTTAAGTAAATAGTAACAAGATCTGAGAGAAAGAGCCAAAGACACCGTGGAGTGTGTGTGTGAAGTAGAACCTATGCATAATTTTTTGCATTCTTATTGAAAACATTCCTTACTTTAAAGAGAACTAATGAAAATTCTTTTCCTTAGAGACTAACATGACTTCAGGGAATTAAATCTTTGCACATTTGCTTGCACAGGAATTTGTTATCCCACATTTTAAGCGCTTGAATACAGCATTCCTGGATCAATTGTTTGCCAGCTATTCAATTAGACTAAAACATTTAAGAAGAAATTGATTTTTTTCTTTCCCAGCTACAAGCAAAGATCTTGGTTGAGGGGCATTTTTCATCCACTAGATTTATGCTCTTCAACAAGTCTTTCATATACCCTTGGCTTATACAAAGCCAGCTTCTTTTTCTTTTTTTAATTTCAAGGTATGACAAGCACCTTAAAATAAAGGAAATTGATTCCACATAACTTTTAGTTCCATATTAATAGAGTAATCTCACGTCTATTTGAGGAATTAAATAAAAACAAATATCACAACAATTATGAAGATATATTTTCATCTTTATTAATTCTATTTTATGATGTTCCATTTATATAAAATACCATCTTTAATTCTAAAGAAGGCAACAAATCTATGCTTGTTGCAATGCTACCTTACCTCCTTTTTTCCTAGTACTTTTTCTAAGTGCTGTGATCTAGATTTTGACTGAAAGAATAAACACTTATCATGACAGATTTAAAAATAAATTAGCTTAAAGAAATCACATCAAAAACTTGTCTAGTGTGTATAGACTAGAAAGGTTCTCCTACTTATGAGCCAACATAATTTGAAAAGTACCATAGAGTAAGAGCTGTTTGGGTTTTTTTCCTCTTCCTCTGTAAAATCATTCAGAGGCCTAAGACCCATCATCTTGAGATGTATCACATGAGAAAGGAACAGCAACCATAACATGCATTTTTGTCTAAGCTGAAACAAGAAGGTTTCTTAGAGTTAACCATCTCCCTTGTTCATCTGCTATGATACCTGAATATCTTCCATGCTACTACATATTGTTTTTAACATATTAAAATTAATTTCTCAGTCAGTCCCAGTGCTTGCCAAGCCTGAAAATCATGACTGAAAAAAATAAGTTTTTTATTCAATAGAGAGCTTAAAAAAAGCGCCTTTATTCAAGTAAACATTCCTTTTTAATAGCAAATATGGAATATGCTCCATTTTTTATGGCCACATTCACCAAGATACTCTGAATATCAGACTTCTCTAGAAACAGAGCTTACCTATGGAATTAGAAGATCTGTAAGAGATGAAGGACATGCTTTACAAAGGTAGAGACTTGCACACACAGGTACGTAGTCTGTGCATTTTAAATGGACATAAAGAAGACTTATCACCTGCATAAGTCTTAAAATAACTAGGAGGAATGTTCTAAGCAAATTCAGAACAGCCTTTGTCATCAATTACAAAACTGAGCATGTAGTTTCACATATATATATACACAAACCTTCCCAAATAAGTTTTATTTTATCTTTATTTTAATTGTAAGTCTTAAAAATAGAGCGCAATGTTTTACTGCCGTTTCTCACTATGAGTTCCCACAGCTCTAAAACAAATGGCCCGGGAACACAAATACTCACCACTGAGCTGTTCCATGAAGCACACATTGCCATTGGTGTTAAAAGCCAAAGTGTCAGGAGTGATGCAGAGCGTCTGGAAGATTGCAGAATGGGCAATGCTCTTCAAAGAATGGCAACACTCCAGGCAAATTGCCCAAATATCTTGCTCAGTAAGACAGCTATCCCGCAGTGACAAAATATCAGCAAGGGACACATTCTCCTGCCAAGATACGAATTAATAAATTACTCTGGATTTCAGGACACTACTTTCTGTATCATAGATTACATTTGACACAATTGGCTACAAGTAATGTTTCCAGCAAGTTCTCAGACTTTCTAGGACACTGATTAACACCCCAAGAAACACCAAGTGCATGACTTTGCTCTTAACACAGAGTATTTTAAGAAGCACAGAACAAAGATATCACAGTATGCCAACATAAAAAAAATACTACAGGAGATATGTAAGTTACATAAACACTGCATTAAAGGAAACAGACCACTTGGAGGTAAAAGCAGAGAGACTAAATGAAAACATTTTGTTTCACCCATGCCTTTCAAGCCCTCCCAGGTGTCTTTGTATAAACTGTTTAAAAATTCTCTTCACAGCACTTCTCCCTACCATTTGGGAAAGAGTACCCTTTAGATTAGCCTGCCTTAAGAATTATGCTATTGTAAAGTTTAGTGGTATAGACCACTTAATAAACGTTGAAAAGCCAAACATGCCATAAGAAAAGTGTTTCTAGACTTGGACTGAAAACCAAATACTTTGGTTGCCCTAGGCCTCCCCACTACATCCAGAGCTCTTAGTGATCAATATATCTCATGGACTTAAGTTTCTAAGTTGCTGTCCTAACCTGCAGTCAAGTTGCATTGTTCCTATTATCATAGTAAGGCTATGAGTCCAGTCCCCAAAAAAGGTGTTTCTAATGTGACTTTCCCGGTCATATTCAGATGCTCAGAAACAATGCTTGGTCAAAGCAACCAGCTTCTCTATGGATATTTTTGGAATACAAACCCAAATACATTACCCACAGCTACAGAAGCCAACTTTTCACGAATTTACAGGAATGAGGGGAAAAAACCCCAAACAAAACATCAATTCCATCTATAAGGAAAAATAAGATAACAAAAATGGAAGGTAATCTACAGAAGTTACTTTGTATCAGAGCTAGAATTACTATTAATTACACAGTATTTTCTCATTTATATGTAAGTAATTAAGACTAAAGACTATGCTTCCCAGTGATATTAACTATACCCTGAATGGAAGATGTAGATATACATTGCTTAGCAAACAGAAAAAAGAAAGTATGCCACCATCAGCAAAAGAGGATGCGAAGTATCTTACAGCTCCAAAAACTGCTGTGGTTTAATCTTTTAATCCCTTGGAGCACAGTTATAAATTTCTTTACCTACTCCAGCACTGGAGAACATCAATGATGCCCGGATTACCATATACAGAAGGGGTTAACAGTTCATTAACATGTCTTTCAGAGAATTAAGCATTGCTTTCACAATATCCTTCAAATAAGAACCAAACCTCAGGCCAAAAGTGTATTGTGCTTTTTAGTCTAAAGTATAATGCTTAATAAATAAATATGAGGTAGGAAATAAAAGCACACTCACTGTTATTTGGGAAACTTAACTTCTCTTTTCAATGGTCTTATTTTTCATCAGCCTAGACATGGATTGATTTACTAATGGCACCATTACTACTGTGCCTTCTAGCACTAATCATGGATCCTGGTCTCATTAAATGCAGTCCTACATAACAATGAGCAGCAAAAGATCTCAGCACAAAATCTTATTTTCTCCATGCTCTGCTCAGTACAATTGTGTAATGCTGCCATCAGTGTTTGAGGGTGGTTAAGGAGGATTTGCACATCTCCATAGGGAAACTGTTCCAAGCATGAAGAGCTGCACAGAGGCTCCTCTGTCTGCAAACAAAACCACACAGCAAGAAGCTCTACCACAAATATTAGGCTCTGAAACTGACCAGGCTGAGTGGTGGGATGAGGATAGGCTTGGAAAGAAGAGACTCACTGCTTATTCACCAGCCAGCAAAAAGAGTTAAAAAAATAAAAGCTCTATGATCAACACAATGAATGAGTAATTATTTTTAACTCTCCTATAATCCTCCAGCTAGGTGACATGATGGCATTGGCAACAACAGAGAAATAAAAGAATTCGTCACTAATCAAGATGCAAAACTATCATAGTTTTGTCTGTGTGCGTGGAAAAAGAGGCTCAATTAAGAGTGCACGGGAAAAAAATTAAACCTGAAGTCTTTAAGATGGCCTCAATATCACATTCCAGTCACAATAAGGACTTGAGAGAACTTTGAGTTAAGCTTTGAGGCTGAACTCCACTGCAGATAATAATTATCAGCAATGATATCTACAGTATAAACCTACAAAACCATCTTTGCCTTGTGGTTATTTGGGAAGTAAACAAAAGGTAATGATCTAATGCCAGATAAACTACGTTCATCTTCCTTCCAGGGAAAGAGAAAGTTATGTCATGCAGAAAAAGAAAATAAAAACAAGGAAAAAGGAAAAAAGTCCTATGAATATTCCATGGCTTCCCTCAGCAGTGGATGGCTAGGTGAAAATAAAACAAACATTAAAAATGACAGAACTAAACACCACCACCACAGAGCTGGCCTTTCTATTTGCAAAGCTCCAGGGCAGTAAGTTACATACTTCACAGAAACCACGTATTTCCCAAATGATCACACTTTCTTGACCTTAGATACTAAAGCTGTTATTACAGCTAAGAGAGGCTTTTGTAGAGAAGGAAGCATCAAAAACACTGAGACTTGCATTTGACTAGCTTGTATCCCCAAAGCAACACAGACCAAAGTTATCACCGTGGAAAGAACATCCTTTTAACACTGTAACACAGGAGGTTCTGCAAGCTAAAGCTTCTGGTGAGCAACTGCTTCAGTACCTCGGACCACTGGAAGTTGTTCATTCAAATGTGGTAAATATCAGAGATGCGGATGCCTCTTTTAGCAAAAGACGCTTGTGTCTAGTTTTAATGTGAAAGCCTGTGGTTTTAACACTAAGAAGTACAAAAAGTAAACCTGTTAGGCAACCATGCTTAACTGTTCACTTTAATTTTCAGCTTTCCGTTATATTTTCTTCAGCAAGTACAAAACAGTTCAGTAGCATATAATTAAGCAGAAATAATTAAGAGAGTAGAAATAAAAAATGCATTAATTGGCCACAGACCATTTCTTAAAAACTTTGAAATAGAATATAAAGGAGTATGAAATGAAGAAAGTTCTAGTAATGACAGGAAATCGAAACACACCCTCACCCTTAGCATTTTCTACTATTCAGCTCAGGCAGACTCCTGCTTCAGATATTGGCAAAAAATGACATGCATCAGACACCAGCATCATTCTTTGTACTGGGTGCAATGATGAGAAGATCAGACTCCACTAAATGACTAAGCAGCTGAGAGTTCAGTACAACAGCACTCACAGCCTTCTGACACCTTTTTGCCATAATTCACACCAACTTCAATCTAGTCCAGAATCACAGAAAACTTGGCAGATGCCATTCATTACATTCATCACATCTGAAGAAAAACATCGGGCTGCCTGAGTAAGCTCTCTGAGTACTCTTCAAAGCAGCCCTTTTTTGTTAACTTCCTAATCACCAGGTGATAGGTCATGCTCCTTCTCCCAACAAAAATACTGAAACTATTTATGTTTCTGTAATAACTAAATAGATGGGACTCACGGGAACCCACAATCAAAGCATATATTGAGCAGGTATAAAAAATGGGCCATAGTCTTTCTTGTGCAGAAGAGTCGACCCATAGTCTTCTCCACTCTGAGAAAATACTCTAAATATTTAAGCCAATGTGTAAAAATTAAGGCCATTACCACCTTCCTTCTAGATTCTGCATGGGCCAGTCTGAAGAGGGCCTACAGCACTGAACACTACAGATGGTTGAAGAGCCAAACTGCTGAGCCAGGGGGTGACATGGGAAAGCTGAAAGGGGTCTTGCATTTTCAAACTTGCTTTTACCTCCTGATTCAGCATGGATTTTTGGAAAATAAGAAAGTTTGAAGATCTGTTTCGGGAATGAGCAGCTCATATATGGTTCACCAAACCTCTACTTAAAAAAGGAAGAAATCTGCAAATGTTTTGTCCCAACATTCACAAGGAGGTAAGAAACACATTTCATGTGAAAACATACGAAAATGAGCAAGAGCAACAAAATGCAAGTGCAAAACCAATAACAGATCCAGACAAATGTGATGACAAGAACTGGGTTTAGCTACAGGTTATTTGGCATAACAACTGAACAAACAGATTTAACAGTTTGATACTTTTGTTTTTTATTGCCCAGTGTCAAAGGCCTTTTAGCACAGGGCAGCAATATATGGCTGTACAAAAAAAGTGGTTGGCAGCTTCGGGAAACTGTTCTGCCCATGTAAATTTCCCTTGATCGGGTGCGACAAGGACACATACTTGCCGACTGCAGCATTAACCCACGGCTACGACAGCAGTGACGAGACACCCCGCACTCGAAGACCATGACTTTGCTCTTGTGCGGAGAAGGTGCAGGGGAGCGGGCTAAGGCCAGGTGGGTGGCTGGGGCCGCGGGGCAGGAGGCAGCGAGGAGCCGGCGGAGCACACACGGGAAGGGAGCGATTCTGCGGCCGCGGCCCGGCCGCCGC